>JAQMCX010000029.1:14592227-14611003 GCA_029814765.1 Acanthurus leucopareius
CACTTAAATATTTTACACTGCTGAGAGGCAAAAACAGAAAAGAACGGTGTGTGTGATTGTGGAGAAGTGTGTGAGCATGTTGACCAACTGTGCTGTATCTTACGGTACAGGCTGTTTTACGTCTGCGCCCTGAGTTTAGACCAGGTTTGACCTCATTCTGCCAGGTGTATGATAGCAAACGCGCCAGGACACGCCTCCATTCCGCCCTCATTCTCAGACCTCCCGCCCCTCGGCACACAGACTCGGCGCAAGTGGGTTTGCTATCGTACACTTGTGGCAAAAATGACACTTGCGCCGGGTGTACGATAGCAATGACACCTGTGCCACTGGCGCACCACATTTGCGCCAGGTGTACGATAGAGCCTATTTTGTTTCAAACAAATGAAGCTCTGCACAGTAACCTTCATGTAGCAGGTGCAAGCAGTAACTCTTGTGAGAAAGTGTTCTAAGTTACATCTTTTGATTAGCATCAGCACCTCAGCCGCACACACTTCTGTCCCCACTGGTACATGCACATTTGCAGTTTCACCATGGACCTGAAATTTAGTTTCACGTCTACAACCTATAGAACAAGTGTCATTTTAGGGAACAGAAAGAACTCACAAGGAGCCAAATGCTGTCACAGTAGGGAGGGTGAGGAGAGAAGACTGTGATGTTGCAGGCAGTAAACAATGAGCTAAAAGATGTTGAGAAAACTCTGTAGAGCAGAATCGAAACTGCTCTGTTGGATGATAATTCTTTTCTATAGTCTTTAGTCCGTTTTTAATATAAAAAGTATTGACTAATTCAGCTTTAAAATTGTATTGGTGAGTGCAGAGCAGTGCT
Organism: Acanthurus leucopareius; assembly: GCA_029814765.1. Taxonomy (NCBI): domain Eukaryota; kingdom Metazoa; phylum Chordata; class Actinopteri; order Acanthuriformes; family Acanthuridae; genus Acanthurus; species Acanthurus leucopareius. The sequence goes on from JAQMCX010000029.1 coordinate 14,593,053, forward strand.
GCAGTAAAAGCCTGGCTGTCACATAGTATGCACCTGAACCATTAGGCTACAAGATTGATTTTAATTCAATGATATTGCTTGACAAGCAAAATGGAAAAAAAGGAAAACGATATCTTCACACTGCAGTGTGTCTTTCCTCAGAGAGTCCATTATTTTCTTTGTTGGAAAACCTCTCTGTTTTATCACACTTATACAATAGCAGCTTACTAAAGGATAAAGAGGGTTAAATGTTAATTTTCAAAGGCTTGTTGTTTGTAGTCAATAAAGAGTACAGGTACCCTGTGAAGTTTTGAGCGCTACATGTGCTGCGGAGCATTTTTTTTTTTTTTTATCAGCGGGTCCCTGTGATGTAGAACACCCACACACATCAGAAAGCACACGCACATGGAATATCACATTATTCATGAAGGCATATTAAAAAAAGGGTCATGCATCTGTAACTGTAGTTTTCTTAACTTTTGCATGTATGTTTGTAAGTGTATGTGGATATTGCTGTGTTCTTATAATGACATTTATTTTTTTAACACAACAGTGAGAAAATAGAGCATATAATAAACCATTACAGGAAACAGAAACACTGATGTTAGCTTCAACCCATTCAGATCTGTGTCTAAATGCACAGACTTACAAAATGGACCAAATGCAAGGGGCAAAATGTTCACATCTACAAAATGAAGCTTACAGATACAAACCTCATTGCACTAGTTTGCAGAACTACATTTGTTTATTTGTGCATTAAAACATACATCTACCATTTAATAAAACCACAGTGTATTGCATTCCATTATAAATGCATGGCTTGCTTAATAGATAACAGCCCTTTAATTCTTTAAATTGGAAGTAAAGACCTTTTTTGACCTTGAGAAACACAGCACATAATGCCTTCACACTGAATGTGAAGGTTCTTGTCTTTACTTTACAGTAAAAGGACCTTTAATCTCAGGGTTTGGTAATCTGCAGGATGTTCTTTAACTTCCAGGAAAGAAACTGAGTTTGGTAAAAGATAATCAAAGAGAGGAAGTGTGGGAAAGATTTGCAAAAAAATAAACATGATTCTGTGAGTCAGATCATTGAGGACACGAGTGATAAGACACTGTTTACAGCTCATAAAGCTGTGGAGCACAGATATGAGGGAAAGATTCCCGACCCCTGGCATGTTCACTCGTTATTGCTAATTAATCATGTATCCTTGTTTGTGAATGGACATCAGCCAAATATTTTGCAATGTCTCAGTCCATTCACAGAGCGAATACACTCGCTCAGACTCTCCTCCCAGTCAGCTCTGTTATGAGGAGTGTTTTGCATTACATGGCCATGTGATTTCTCTTCGCTGCAGAAATACAATCGGTGAGAAAAGTCTCTCATGAAAACTCAAAAATCTGCATTTGTAGTTACCATGGGACCCCAAATGATTCAGCGCTTTCACTAAACAGATTTTCCCTCACTGACATACTTAGGACACAGCGCTTTTCTCTTTTGCCAGCCAAGAAGTCGCAAACAGTGGGATGTTTAACATTCACAGCCTAGAGGTCTGTCGCTGGTGTCTGAATAGGATCTTCTGGCTTCAATTATGCTTTTATGAGCAGCATGATTCACTGTTATATTTTCCCAACAAATGAAACTCCGTGTAGATAACATTTCATCTATATGGTTCTGCTCAATGTTGGTGTTAGGGTATCAGCGTTGCTTCCTCTGCGTTTGCTAAACTTGCGCGGGCCTAATTAAATTCATCTGGTGGTTGTCTTACCTAGCGTGGGGTCACTGCGTCCAGACTCACTGAAGATGGGGGGAGGGGAGGAGGAGGAGGAGGAAACGGGGAATGAAAGAAGAACTCTGATTCTGACCCTCGACCAGACTCCTTTCTCCTCTCTCTGCTCAATAGAAACATGAATTTATTGCCACAAAAGTGTAGCTGCTGGGGGAGGGCCTGACTTGGGAGGAAGCGTCGAGAGGATTTATCACCATACCACTGAAAGTGTGTTTGCACACAGGGGCGTCACTGTGAACACGTAGAATAAGGAGGGGGTCGGTTTCCTGAGACAAATCACAGTGATCAGATTTGGGTCATTTCCCAGGTCGGTCACAGACAGATATGCAGCAGAAAATGGCCTTTGGGGACTGAACAGAGAACAGAGATGCATTGTGTGGAAAGACTTCACGTCCCTGCTTTTCATTACGTTTTACAATTGCTTCTTGGGCATTTTGGTCATGCCCTGCACCAAGTCACTTCAAACGAACGTGGCAGCAGAGGCAGACTAGCACAGGCTAAACTGGCCAGTGAATAGAGGCTGAAAATGGAAGCTGCTGTGTTAAGTCATTTTAACTGCAGCAGATAAGTAGGTTTCTTAAAGATTAACAAAAATAATGGGTTTAAGATACTCATGGGAAAACAGTTTAAAAAAAAGAGACTGCAGCCGTGTATCCAGATCTGTGGGGCTGCACTACAGCATGGCGCCTTAAAGCTAATTGCTAACATCCCGATGTTAATAAACTTACAGTGGCAATGGTAACATACTTGTTTTTAGCTGGTGGATTTATCCTGTTCATCTACTTAGTTTAGTTTAAACATTTTATTTAGCACAAACAGTATAAACACTTGATTCCAAATTTAAACAAAAAAGCAAAAGGGCCCCAAGAAACATAAATTACACCACAACTGCACTGACAGGAACAACTTTCTGTTTTTATGTAGTATTTGTAGGATATTATAATCAGATTAAAGCTTTACACATAAAGAATAAAAACAGGTTGAACCATAGTTTTTAACTCATCAATTGTTGCCATTAAAAATGTTTTTTGCTCAACTATTGCCAAAAGAAAGGGATGTTAAGTTAAAGAGAATCTTTAAAAGCACACAAGGTCTGTATTAGTGGTGTTGATAAAGTTCTTCAAACTCATGTTTCCACCTCCGGTGTTTGGGACAAAACAACATACATGGGCTTAAAGACACATGCAAAGCTCTCCCTCCCTTTTTTTGGTAGCTTTAAAGCTGCTATAATTAATATATTCATATGCAATGGATCAAATGACCAAGTGTAACATGGAGGGATTGGTTTATCGTGAGGAACCTACACAGAAATGATCTCCTGACTCTGCATTTTTCCTCAGCTTATGTTGCATTTTATTGTCCTTCAGTTCATTATTTATTTCTTAATGCTCCTGGATTTTCTCTTTTGGTTCAGCATCATTGCTCTCATCAGTGTTTGTTTTCAGTCCCAGCAGGCAGCTGTTTCCCTCGAAAAGCACTGAAAACTGCACTGTTATGCTACCACCCAAATAGAAGACAGACAAATTAGCAACTGGTGAACAAAGTGCAGCATTCAGGAGCTGAAGATAATACCTGCAGGAGTTTGTGGAAAGGAAACTTGGCAGATTACAGACTGAATGTTGAACTTAGAATTGTCAGGTGGACAGAAACACGACTCCAAATGAATGCTAATGTTGCTCCCTGTTTCCTGGATGTGTAACTGCATTTTTCAAATGCTAGGAAGAAGAACAATGTGGATATTATTACTACTCAGGAAAAGAAGTTAGAGTTGTCTCCAGTCTTAAATGTCTCAGTATTTGGCGCAATGGCTGCCCTTCTTTTAAAACTCAGGTTGAAGATATCCTTGAAAAGCTGAGACTGAAGTTAGGCTTTTATTTTAGAAAAGTCCTTTTTAGTCTAGATGGAGACAGATGTCTCTACTACATAGTTACTCACTGATGATCAAAGCAGTCCTTTTTTAAAAACTGCATAACACAGGACCTTGATCTTGTTACAAATGTAAGCAATTTTTCACTTCTTCCCCTCTCTTTTCTTCACCCATTCAGCTGGACAGACCCGACTAGCTAGATTACCTGATACCAGAATATTGACATTTTACATTACTGTTAACACTAAATGTGTGTAAACAAGATGGCAGACAGTAATTCCATGTGACAGTACTCAACTTATTTCTTCCTGATTATGTTAAAACCTATGTTTTTACAGTTTTGTTGACATATCATAACTGCCAGCCCTCTGTCATCATTGCACCCTTCGCAGCAGGGATGGGTGGCCTTCTCTGACTGTTCGGACGCTCAGTCTTTGCTACTTGTTTGTTTAAAAAAGCCATTCAGGGTAAACTCCCATCTTACATTTGGACTTTGATTATACAGAAGTTTAACTGTAGTTATAGTCAGACATTGCAAGATGTGGTTTTTGTTCCAAGTGCACAAGCCAAACTGGGAAAGAAAGCCTTTAAGTGATCTGCTCCCTTTACCTGAAATAACCTTTAACAGTATTTGAAACTGAGGGACTTAGTATCTCTGCCTGATTTTACAGTTCTTGTAAGTGCAATAGTGAGGAATGAGTTGGCACTTGCTAACTTGTCTGTAGTTGTTTTAAGTGATTCTTCATCTTAGTATAAAACTTCTTTAATTTTTGTTTTCTTGTTGGTTTTTGTTGCGTTGTCTTTAAGATTTTTGCAGCCATCCTGGCTAGTTTTCAGGTTAAAAGGGTGTCCTTGATCTCAGTGCGACTAACTAGTTGAAATGGGTTAAAAGTAGTAACCAAAAAAGTAGCGTCATGTTAACACACAGGGGGGAATTACATTACATATTGTGCTGACAGTTATTTACCGGTACATTGTCCACAGTGGCAAAAACCGGAATACTGGTTTATCATTGTAGGATGTTGCATCTGTCTGTCTTTTAATCAGATAGCTTAATCTTTAAAAATAAATCAGAATGGCTCAAGATTAAAAAGATTCACCTTGAAAATGAATAATCCATGACACTACATTTAAGTGTTAAAAAAAAATGGTTCGAAAATACTGCTTAATCTTATATTCCCATTTCATTATACTACACTAGATAAACATTTCAGTCTATCATGAGTTCTATATGCATCATTTAGCTACAGTATATACAATCAAAACACTGATGTTCATTCATAAGTTCACCCTTTAGGCTGCGGATCAGTGATGACTGTACACAGTTCAGATGTGTGGTGATGGGGTTGTGGCTCTCCTCTCTCAGTGACAGAACAGAGGTTTACCTGGGCGATGAAAACTCCCTGAGCCTGACCTTCAATGCCAGGAACGAGGGAGAGGGAGGGGCGTACGAGGCTGAGCTCTATGTGGTTCTGCCCCCAGAGGCTGACTACAGCGGGATTGCACGTAACAATGTGGTGAGGAGGACAACTGTAGCAATAACTACACTTTTCGACCAGCGATTGCCTTTATTTCCTTTTTTGCTGAAATTCATCTCATTGTTATTAATATGACCATTTTAAACAAATCTCTGACTGTCATAACAACGTGTAGCATGTTTGCTTATCTAATATTTATTTGATTTTCCAGCAGCACTTGAAAGCAGTGCTGCACAGCAACCGATGTGGAAAATCCACACTGCGTACATTCCCACCAACATCTGAGCAGAACAGAAATAAAGTATAAAAAAACATCTTGAAATAATTAAACAAACACCAAAGAACTAATGATAATTATAAAAAAAAAGACAGGCAGTATATTTTAGGTTGTGTTTCGTTATCTTGTAATCTTCAGCAGCTGACAGTGTTTGATGTGTTCGTGTCCTCTCCAGAGCTTGACTCAGCTGACGTGCAGCTACGAGGCAGAAAACCAGACCCGCTATCTCGTGTGTGATCTGGGAAACCCCATGAAGTCTGGTACCAATGTAAGAGCCAACAACGCCCACATGTTGTCTTTGGCCTGTTTGTCTCTGTACAATTTAGTCAAATTGTTCTTGCACGGCACAATTCATACACAAACACAAAAAAGTTTTCACGTTGATGCAATAGAACATACAAAGTCTAAACTTTGTAGAATGAGTATCCACTGTTTCCAGAGGCAAGACAAATATCGAAAACCAGGATATGTCAGCTTTTCATTACCATCAATGGAATCAGTTTGACTGAAAAATGTTAATAGGAAGCAGAGGCAGTTTTTAGATCTCCTGGAAGCTGTGGAGGGAGTGCAGAAAAGTATTGAGTGGATGGTTAAAAAAGAACAAATAACAAATCTAAATCAAATGCAAGACATGACTTTCTCTTTTTGTGATTAATGCTCATGTTCCTTGGATGAATTGTATGCATCTTCTGTGGATCATTCTCTAGTTATGGGCTGGCCTTCGGTTCACTTTGCCCAGACTGAAGGACACCCACAAAACTGTGGAGTTTGAGCTCCAAATACGCAGGTAGGTCACTTTTCAGACAGTCCTATACTGTGTGGTGACAGAGGCTCATGATGTTTAGTTGCTCTCACTGTTATGCAGGTTCAATTTAGTTATGAAACACCATTTTTTAAATATATTTTTTAATTTTTAAAAAAAGATCTGTTTTGATTTTTGTCTTTTTCCATTGTAGTAAAAACGCCAATAACTCAGAGAGTGATGTCGTGCTTTTTGAGTTGGAGGTGGCTGTGATGGCTGATGTCATTCTGCAGGGGTGAGGCTTCATTGCAGGTCTTCCACTACATGATTCAATTTATACTATAGGGTATAATTATTCTTATCATAGTGGTTTCTCTGTGTTTTTCTGTTGCAGTGTTTCTCGCCCAGACAAAGTCCTCTTTCCACCTCCCAACTGGAGTGTTAGTCAGAGTCTGAGGGACGAGCAGGACATCGGTCCTGAGCTTCAGCAGGTCTTTGAGGTGTGCTGAGCTTCCCTTCAAACCTTCTGACAGGATTTTAGATTTAACACATCTATGCAGTTCCTACTGCTTCCAAATATTTTTTTTGTTGTATAATCAAACAAAAAGCTGGTTAGACTCAGCTGTACAAAAAAAATCATATGTATAAATTCTTCAGCCCCTCTCTCCTCCCCACCTAACGCAAAAGCAAATATAAATCAATTAAATTGTAAAAAAATGGATTTACCTTTGTAAAATCTTTATTAGACATGAGATGAGTCCATCTGCTATGAAGGTTTATGTAAGCTCATAAAGATCTTTAGTTCTGTTTGCTGCATTGTCATCTCGGTTCAAACTATGTGTCTGTTCCAGTTGGTGAACAACGGTCCCAGCATTGTCAGCCAATCAACATTAGAGGTTAGATGTCCTCGGAGGGCCGTCGGCCACATGCTGCTCTACCCTGTGGAGGTGGTCACTGAGGGCCCACTCAGCTGCTCCTTTACACACACCTTCAATGCACTGAAACTAAAGGTCAGGAAACACACTCATGGCATGGTTGGCATGACAAAGCCATTACCCCTGCTCTATTCTTGGCCTTGAACATTTGATTGTATTTGCAAATGACTCTGTCAATGTCTTTATGTATGCAGCTCCAGCCTCCTGCAGCAGAGGGTCCCACGTCACTGAAATCCAGCACTGAGCATCACATCCGGAGGAGGGAGCTGTACAGAGACCCTCTGGCTGAACAAGGAAACCTGGTGAGAGAACATGGAAAGGACAGGAAATCCATTTTTTAATAAATATAAGAGAATGTGTTTTCTTACCAGCAGTTTTGATACAGCACCTTGTGTATCAATACAAAACAACCACACACATCAAGGTAAACTTCATTTAGCGCTTTTCAAGCTCAATCCATTGACAACTTAGAGTGCTTCACCATACGCATCATCATTTACTCATTTAACCACTAATGGCAGGGGCGTTCATACAGAGTGGTGACCAGCTTTACCTCCGAAGCCACAGCCGCCACAGAGATCATGACCTGTTTCTATGGACTACCTTGACTGAGCACTTTCCAGACTTTGTATTACACTCCTCTAACTTGTCACACTTGTGAGGACTCTGGAAAGAAAGAGCTACAGTGCAGCAGAGATATTTTCTCCCATGCCCATTTTTTCCCTTGTCAACATCATTACCCACAATACAGCTCGGCTGCCGACCGGTCAGTCAGAAGTTCAAGTGTGTTCTACTAAATAAAGTTAATCGAGCTTTGAGCCACTGGCCGAAAGCACTGGGACAGAGCGGCTGCAGCCGTATGGTGAGCTCATATCCTTTAATTCCATGTCAACAGATTTTTTTTTTTAAATTTCATGCCTGTTGTCTGTAGACCCAACTAGCGCTGACTCATGTGACGTCTCTCCTAGTCATTTATCAGACTTCACACAGCTCCCTCTATAGACAACGAGGTGTCATACAACTCTTTTCACATATGCAGTAGGTCTCCCTCATGATCTGTAAACAGACTTTGATGGTTAAAGTCTATGGCGTTCTCCTTCATTTCCATAAACTTTGAGCCTAACCACCCAAAGAACGACAAGCTGAAACTTCAGAGTAACCTAAATGAGAGAGCGCTGAAATCAGTTCCATATTTGTGCGTTCAGAAATCATTGTGTTTAGCCTAACTTTGCGCAAACACTGGGAGCAAGATAAAGCTGTTAGCTTGGCTCTGTCAAAGGCAAAAACATGCCATTTACTCAAAAACTGCAGTCCACTTCTTGATCAATTTACCTTTTCATTTTTTCAACTCATTGAGGACATTTGTTCCTCATCAGGACAGAACAGTTGTACTATAAAGACCTCAGGAAGTGTTTGTTTTTCTCCCTCTCTTTCCTGCTTGACTCAGCATGTGAAGGGAGTCGTGGTGACGCGAGTGTGTAGAGCTGTTCAGTCCACAACACACCACAACACAGGCTCTTTAATAAAGGCAATAGCTCTTGTGGATGTTCAGTCCCACTGGGTTTCATCTACGAGTGTGTTTTCATTGGTGTGTCAGTCTGTGCTGATGTGTTGTGTGCCTTTGTCTTTATCTTTCTCAAACCTAAAATACTCCTGTCAGATTGCAGGAGGAGGTAGCTCTGGCTTCTGAACTTGAAACAGATTAAAATTACAATCTGATTACTTCTTTTAGCAGAGGAAATAGATCAACAGTAATGAGCTCTGAACTGCATCTCCGGTTGCTGGCTCTAATTGTTTGTGAGATGACGTTAATTAGGTTTCTGATTTACTGGGTTGCTTTTGTGCAGCTTGCGTCATTTACAGTAATCTTTGCCAGAAAATCTCTTATGGTGTTCAAATGAAACATCTGTAAATTGGAGAATCTAACCGCACGTTGGAGAAAACAAATTGCAAAACATGCAAATGATATCCAACATGGCTGGAAACAGCCAGATGACTCCCACCTCCACAAACCAACAGTCTTACTGTAAGAATAAACTTACAAGTGCCTCCTCCAAGGCAGCATGTAAAAGTGCATCAAGTCTGGGGAGAAGTCCTGTCTGCAGACAAACTCCTGGCACAAATGACCTGCCTGCTGTGCAATAACCTAAAGACTTCATAGCTAACACAGCTACAGATATGAAAAGAACACAATAAGGCGCCAAAAGGAGACACTGAAATGGACAAAATGATAGAAAAGACATTAGATGGTCCTGTCACCGTGGGGGAGTGAGGAGAAAGAACCTCAGAACCTGAAAGCACAATTGCAATTCTAAATTAATGATTTAACATTAAAAGTTGTGTATAAAAGTATCAGTAAAATATATTTCAAATATGAAGTATTCAAGGTTAAAGCAGACTTCTCACAGTTAGCTTGAAGCCACAGGCAAATCCCCCCTACCGAGAAATGCTTACACGATGGAGACACTGGTAATTTCCTTCAGACCTAGTTTGACGTTTCTGTATTGATATGTCTTTTCACTTACAGGCCAACACATAATCCAATACTGGCTTGCAGTACACTCACAGCTGCCAGTTGGCCTATTGATTAGTTCAGCTCAAACATCTTCCACCTATCTGCTGTCTACACATTTAATATCTACTTTTTTAGCTATAAAACTACAATAGGCTCTCTGAATTTACGATACATTTTAAGCCTGCAGAGTGGATTTATCTTTTTGAAATGAAAAGGCCTGTAATATAATGCAGACAGAGAATTGTTCAGTTCATTAAATAGTCTACTGCTCTTTAATTGTATTATTCCACATGGCTAATTTTTTTATATTTATAATTCCTGTAGGAGACACTGCACAAAATAATTTAAGTGTGAGACTTCGTGGCCATTGTCTGCAATCCGAATGTTAATGACAATTAGTGCTGTAATGGTGCTGAATGCCACATTAGCTGTGTGCTGTGTGTTGACTGTGGCTCTGTTTCTCCCCAGACGTGTGCTACTGTGGACTGTTGGCAGCTGCAGTGTAATGTTGGGCTGCTGGAGAGAGGAGCCAGCGCTTTCCTGACTGTACGCTCCAGACTCTGGGCTGAAACCTTCATGGAGGTGAGATTACAGTACAGGCCTCACTGCTCTGCGCTGTTGATCATGTCTGTTAGGAGGGGAAACTCAGACTAAGAGGAAAAACAGACACTTATGGGAAACACGTCAGACTGTCTGTGTTCACATCCTGCCCTCTTTTGGGCAAGTCATGAAACAACAATAACAGGTCCCATCTCCAAGCTCATCTTTTCAAGTGTACACTTTATCCTTTCAATCCTTCTATTTATGTCAAGTTGCACTGGCAACAGGCTAAGCAGGGTATTCCAGATCTCAGCCAGCATTCAGCCTCCTCCTTGGGGATCCTGAAACCTTCCCAAGTTAGATGAAAAATGTATTGTCTCTAGCAAGTTCTAGCTCTACCTCGGTGTCTCCTCCCAGGTTGACCTGCCTGGAAAAACCTCTAAACAGAGACGCCCAGGAGGCATCCTGATCAGATGCCTAAACCACCTCAAATGGCTCCTTTTGAAGCAAAGGAGCTGTGCGCTTTACACCCAGCTCCTTCTTCACTCTATCTCAGAGGCTGAGTCAGCCACCCTACAAAGAAAACTCATTTCAGGTTCTTGTATTCTCCTTCTTGTGGTCACTACCCAGAGCTTAAGATCATGGTGAGGGTTACAATGTAGACTGAGTAGTAAATAGAGAGGGTTTACCTTCCAGCTCCCTCTGTATCACTATACTGCATAATTAAAGTTATGATGTAATTTTTCAATACAAAACATTAATATACTTTCAGTTCAAACTAACCTTGCCTTTTTTTAACTTTCCATGTTGATAAATCATGTTAAACACCATGTATTTTTTTTACATACTTAAAGATGTGCCTGGAGAGGAACTTAAAATCACATACTGAATTTTTTTTATGCACACACACATCTACATTAATATGCTGCATACTTAAACCCCAGTAATGTTAGATGTAGTTTAACAGTTGTGATTGAAAATGTTGCTGTGTCACTAAATTAGATATCCTTTTTAAAACCACCATTTAGATCAGGTTTCCCACAAGTAGATTAGTTGCAGTAGTATTTATAACCGCAAGAAACAATCTGGGTTATTATACAGTGTTTTAACATACAAATGTCAGACTATATTTTATGTGATTCAGACTTTGTTTAGTAAATAGATGTAATTTTGAGGGATTGTTTGGCTTGGTGAGAGTAAACTTTTACAGTAGTTTCACAGAATATCAGGTATTGGCAGCCTTTATGCCTATCAGTCCAGTTCTTGGTAAAATGTGTGTTTATTCAGTTGTCTTTTGCTTTTCCACAGAGGGCCCATAAACATTATCTTCTGGAGTGCTCTGCTGAATATAAGGTGAACAGGATGCCTTATTCCATTCCTCCTAAATCCAAGCCATTAGGATCTAAAAAGGTAACTTCGTCTGATTTTAAATGGATTCTTAAAGCTTATTTGCATGTGAGTGCCTGTGACAAGTGTTAGTAATCTGCGGCGGCTCATCTAAACGCAGTTTCCTTTTGTCCAGGTGGTGACGGCTGTGATGTGGAACAAGGCAGACAGTTTGTTCTTTGTTCCAGTGTGGATCATTATTCTGGCTGTTCTAGCTGGATTGCTATTACTCTCACTTCTCATATATCTACTATACAAGGTAACAAGCTGATGAACAACCTTGTCTGTGTAGTTACCAAAGAAAATAACAGTTTTTAACTGGCTGGCACGTGTTAAAAATGAACATCAGGACACCCCAGATTGATTTTAAATAGGGAAAAGATAATCTTACTACAGGGACCTATGACACACTCCTCCATATACATGTTCAGCTAAACAATTAAACTTGGGTGGATTACTGGAAAATGACTCAAAACTAATACAAAGACACTCCAAACCAAAAGAGGAGAGGAGCAGTTTGAATACACAGAGACAGAGTGTGACTATATAGAGACAGGGGAACAGGCACAAAGAGACACAAAAAGACTGCAAGTTGAATCTGAAAACAAAGCAACACAAAATTACTACAAAGACATGAGAAAATTGCTTCAAAAGCCATTAAAAGTCCACAAAGAGACACAAAATGTCCACAAAGAAAGGAATAAGAAACGACCACAAATGATGGGACCCTGTCATTTATAGCTGTTTGTCTTGCTCCTTTTAATTAGTGGTGGAGGCATGTGTAATCAAGAAACCTCCATAAGTTCTTAATTTGTAAATCATGAGGTCTGTAACACAGAGAGGGTGCTGTTGCAGTTGAGGGGAGCACAGTCAGAGAGCATTTTATCCCCCAAACCAGTTTAAGTTTCAGTGTGTAAGAGGGTCTCATAAAGCGTTATGCAGGGTTTCGCACCATTTCATTTCTGCCCTACCAAGTTACATAGCGCACTAACTGGCTGTCATGGTGCAGAGTGACTAAAAGAGACACCATTCACCTTTTACAAGTACTTGTACCATCAAACAGTGACAGACATACAAACATCACAAACATATTGAGACTGTAAGTGATGTGTTTTTTATACCTATCTCTGTTGACTGATCTCGGTTTTACTAGTTGCTACCCACACACACAAATCCCATTAAATACATAGTGAACTTCAATTTCTGTTCCGTGATCCCTAATTGATCATCTTCTCTCCATCTTTCCCTGCAGATGGGTTTCTTCAAAAGGTCAGATCCATACGGTACGACCATGGAGAAAGCCCAGCTCAAACCGCAGGCGTCCTCTGAAGCTTAGATCCAAGAGGGAGCCTCAACCTCAGCTGTTCCAAAGAACTGGAATTATTGTCACATTCAAAAACAAATGAGGAAACTTGATAATAATAAGCAGGCAACCACTTTATTTTTAAAGGGACGGTTAATACCTGATACCCCACCAAAGCAGGATAAGGGTCTTGAAGTAAGATATGTGCAGCAGTTTTGGACATGAATTTGGACAATCAGAGCAAGATTATTTATGCTTCTGAAGTTAAAGCAGCAACAGAGATTTGCTCCGTAGATGCTCGGCCCTGTGGAAAAATGTTTTGCTGAAAATTCCCTTTCATGCTCAAAGATTTGAGTTTCACAGCCCAGGACAATGCAGAAAAAGAAAAAAAAAACTCACCTCCAACAAAAAGCACTAAAGCTACAGCATTTCTTCATCCCCAGGATATTTTAAGCCATGTTCGCAATCTTAGTGTTTGATATTTCTTGAAATTCCTACTTTTGTATGATTTATACACCACTTTTTATTTATGGCACAATGCTTTTCCTAATGGTCGTTGAATGTTGTACTGTACTGTCGGCAGGACAATCCTGAGGAAACTGCAATGTTTACCTTGAATTATGCTTCTCCCATATTGGGAGGTATTTTGTGTATGTTGTATGATGTGTTCACTGTGTTATGACCCATTGGTGTTGTGGCCTAGAATAAAGCCTAATTTTGTATACCCACCTTAAATATTATTGATGTGTGAGTCTTAAGTAAACTAAATTAAACACAACCCATTGCAAATGACATTAAAAACTGTAAGTTGGATATCAAAGATGCAAAGAAAAATCAGCAAGATCATGCAGATTCAGTCTATTTTCTTTCGGAATTGTTATTTTTCCCAATTTTAAAGTTTTATTAATCACTGTGCTACAGTATGGAAATCCCAGACAAGACTTATCTCGATATCTAAAATGACAGATAATGTTTTTTTATTTTATATCATAAAACTGCATTTATCAGTTTTCTCGATTTGGCATTCCAAACAATACAAATAGTACCCTGCTCACTCAAACTTGTTAGTGGTCCAATACTTCCCTCTACAGATTGCTTATGACACTACATCTAAACGCAGCCTGGCTTTCGCTGCTTTCAAGTGCCGTCAGATAGTTTTAGATGTCTGCCAGCAGTCCAAGTGATACGGTAACTGTGACCCGGATACCAAATAAAGTAGGAAATAAAGATAGTTAAAGCTTATATTCATGGTTAATGGCCAATCTTGTCTAAGTCAAAGAGAAGTACAAAGTACTTAATGTACAGCAAATATTTTGTGCCCGATAGACGCACATGTACAATTTTAAGTGTAGGCCAACTGAAATTATAAAATCCATGCCCAGTACGCGTCCGTGAACATTTCTAATTAATTATTTTTTTAACTGGCCGCACGTCAGGATGGCCGAGCGGTCTAAGGCGCTGCGTTCAGGTCGCAGTCTCCTCTGGAGGCGTGGGTTCGAATCCCACTTCTGACAACACTTTTTTTTTTCTCTCAGTCCCACTACCCAGCCTTCTGTCATACTGGACACGTGGATTTAACAATTAAATTAAAGCTATACATTTTTTCCTGGCTTGCTTGTTTAAACCACCTTTCTGAAAAACTCCACTAGAGGGCAGAAGAGACCAGAGTTTTAAGTAATTTACTATTTATTTTAAGTGCAGCTTCTTGATACCAAATAGACTCATAACATCAGCCCATTTAATTTGAGAAATCTCATAGGTAATCAGGCCCAATTTTAGAGAGTTTGATTATTTTTTGTTAACTTTACCAGATGCAGCTCTTTAGCCAAGATTTTTTGACTGGGGCTTTCATATTTTTTTCAGTAGAAGAAATACAAATTGGGAGAGGTTCGAGAAACTGTCCTGTACTATCATTGCTAGATGATAATTTTAATCATTCTTGGAGTGTTGCAAATAGAAGTTATTACTAATGTTACTGAGATTCCCTTGAAATTGTGATAAAAAATACTTTTCTTTGTTATCTTATTTCAATTAAGTAACTTATAAATGTTACAGAGTTGTATAATTTACCTTTTTTACTTATGTGAAGTAACTGTGGATACCCTATGTCTGGTTTAAACTCATTATAATAAATATCCAGTTATTAAATGATTAGAGATAAAGAGCACTCTAGAAAATGATGTGCAATGGTACAACTTCAGCTGTAGCTGAGACTTCATATTATTTATACCTTTCTATGTTATCCGTCATTGTGATATTTATTTTACAGGAGAAGTCAGGTTAATTGACCAAGTAAGAATTAAAATTGGTTTAAACTGACCAGATAAATTGGTGATGCTTTCCTGTATACTGTGTTTTGCCTCAACCTGCTTTACAACAGTCTCAGGCTCCACAAGGTCACAGTTCACTTAGTATGTGAGGGTGTGAAATGGCCAGTGTGTGTGCACCAGTGAGTGATTTCTGAGGTTGGCAAAAAGCACAGATTTGCTAAATCCAAACATGCTTCTTTTGTATTTGTGTTCCTTTTGTTCAATTGTGCAGAGTTCTAACCTTCACAGAGAAGTAAAGTGTTTTATTTATTTATTTTATTCTACTGTTGGCGTTGATGTGTTGCTCAAACTGACATTTGTGCTGAGTGTGTGCATGTGTGGTTCTGCTGAGTTCCGCTAGATGGATGCTCCCTCCCTCCCAACCTGCAGATTGGCTGTTTGATGTCTCTCCTTGCTCTCCCTCCCTTCCTCATGCTCAATATGAGTGTGTGTGTGTGTGTGTGCTCCCCGACTATAAAAGCCAAACTCTAGCAAGGGCGCCATACTGCAGAGGAGCTCAAGTGTAAGTCAGAGAAAGAGACAAACAAAACAGAAGACTGCACTTGCCTTCCCCTGGCTGTGAGTAACACATTTGCTGTTTAACATACTTATACAGAGCAGAGTGCGTCAGTTACAGTAGAGCATTATATTACTGTGCATGTGCTGCATCTTTTATGCCTGTTATTGAGTCTGCTGGGGCAGATGACTCAGCTGTTCAAGTTTAGAGCCTCAGTGAGCTGTGAAATGCAGGGCAATCATGCAACTAAAGTAGTGCTTAATGCACAAAAATCTTAGTTAAAATAGACTGTCATGGACACATAACTGCCTGTTATTTCTACTTTTCAAAATAACTACTACTGTTTTTGTCAGAACCTTTTTAAATGTCATAAAATCTTGTGTACATTAGGATACACAGACACAAAAAGAATGAAAAACTTGAAAAATTAGGGATTATTCTTGAGTTTCTAATGTGGACTGTTTACGATACATGATGTAATACTGGTTAGAAAAGTAAAAAAAAACAACAACTTTACATTATTTTCTCTACTGACATTGTAGTGTCTGACTTTGAACACCCTCAGGACAGACCCTCAAACTACTGGTTTCTATAGCAACTTGCTATCCCAGGTTGTTTTCCTGCTGACTGATGTCTGTTTAATGACTGGTTGATCCTCTGTGACAACTCCTATTCAGCATGTAAAGATGGGTGGCTTTTGCCCCAGCTGTTGTGCTGTGAGTCAGCAGTCAGGGTATTATAGTGTTTGGGTTTGGAATCTGTAGAGGTGACCTGGTCCGCTTTGGACTCTGGGTCAGTCTGTCCTCATATGGGCGGTTTTTATAATTAACCACTTCGTCCCCACCAGACTGTGTCGGTCATTAGCTACTTCTATGTTTGGCCAAGTATTGTTCAAGTCCACAGTAAGCTGTCTGGAGTTGTAAAGTAAAAGTAAAAGTACTCAGTGCAAGAAAAGCAGCAAATCCCCATATTGGTGAAGCTTGAACCATGACATCTTTTTTTACATGAAAAATGACTTCAACCTAATGAAAACAGTTTAGCCAATCAATTACTGTCAATGGAGCAATTGCCTAAATGACTAATTATTTCAGCTACACTTGTATAAACTGCTGGATAACTCAATTTATAACCAAACATCATATTGTATAAAATCCTCTTGAGTCTTATGTTCAAAAACTGCTGTTTGTAAAGTAACTAGGACTTAAAGCAGACAGATAAATTAAGGGAAGTGAAAGTTACAATATTTCCCTGTGAGATGCAGTACAAGTACCTTAAACTTAAGATTAAGTGAATTATTTTAGCTATTGTACCTAGTTACATTCCATCACTGGTGTTTAAGACATAATGATGAAGACAGGGCTGCATTTTAGTGGATGCAGATGGAATTGCAATGGACCAATACCTGCTTGGGTGGTGAGGGGTTTATTGGGTTCTGGGCAGCCTGATAAAAGGGTTGCAGCAGAATCAAGTATTGATCTATGATGCTTTTTCCTCTTTCTCCAATGAAGGCTCTGTCTTCTCTGTATAAAGTGCAATCATGGCCAGAAACCTGCTGAAGAACCCCAATGGGGAAGGTAAGATGTCATTTTCATCACAGAATATGTGCAACTATATATGTAACTAGACACACACCCACTCCCCAGTTCTAAAGTCATACTGTAATTGCATATAAAATGATTCCCCATTGCTATCGGCCCTCATTACTATGTTTGTTCAAAGCATAATAAATAATGTTCATGCCATGTTTTCTTCAAGTAACTTCAATTCATTAGAGGGCATGATTTGGACCCTAGCATTTTACTGAGTCATTAACTTAATCAAGATCAACAAGCTGCTAACAAGTGTTAGCCAAAAGCCTTCTGTTGTGTTTTGGTAGTCATGAGTAGGACTGTCTCCTCTTTTGCTTGGGAGACCGTCCTTTTCAACTTCCATATTCAAGCAAGTGCCCAGTACAGTTGTAGTAGGCATTTTGCCCAACAACAGCCTCAAATGGAAAAAATAAGCTCATTCCATGCTTGGAAAAAAAAAAACAACCACAAGCAATGGTCAATTTTTTTTTTTTTTTGCATGAGAGTTTATTGAACATTTTAAAATAATTACAAACAAATAGCACAGAATGCCATCAAAAAGAGTGAGCCCTGTCTGCACAGGAGTTATCCAAAAGAACAGAAAACAACCGTCCATAAACATACCAGACTACAAAGGAGTTCAATACGTCCCTTTTTCATCTCAGTCAACCAAGTTCGTCCAGAAAAGCAAGCGCATCCTTCGGTGACCGAAAAGAGTGCCTTTTTCCTCCGTGAAAGAAGGTCAA
>JAQMCX010000029.1:14611103-14622429 GCA_029814765.1 Acanthurus leucopareius
TATAGCAGATATTTTCTCGATGACCGTCTGAGATATGTCCGCGGCGAGTAACTCTGCATCGACGCCAGGTGGCACATCCTGGCCAGCATCTATGTTAGCAAGCATTTTCTTTCTCGCTTCTTGCTCTTCAGAAGGCAATTTCGTCGTCGATTTTGGTACCTTCTGATTCGGCATGATAGCAGGATGGTTCGAAGTTGTTTTTAGTTCGGTTGCAGCCGTCAGAAATGGGTACAAAAGGCAGGTAAAGCTCGGCGGGAGCGGGAGAGAAGCGACAGTCGACTGCTCAGGCTAAAGGCATCACGTGACCCCCAATGGTCAAATTTTATTATCAATTAACCAAAAGAAAAGCTCGCTATCTTTGTCTAAACAATATCTGCAGAAGCCCCCTACCAGCCCATGTAAAGATCACTTATCAACTGTCCCCTGTCAGAACTCTAAATGTAACAGAGAGAGAGAGTATGAGAAGTATTAGTCTTCTCATCTACATCTTGGCAAGAAGCTCTTGAAATTCTTCCTCCCAAAAAAGCCTTTCTTTAAAAAACACTTCACTTGAACATAATTTTTAAACAGGGTGATTAATAGCACCAAGTAAGTTACAGTCCTGAGCCTCTTTAGTTCATGGTACACCTTGACCAGAGCACCTCTTGAAAATCAACATTACTTTAAAAACTTGAAAGTGTACATGGTAGAAAATACAAATAAAAAGAAGAGGGAAAAAAAGAAAATACATAATACCTCTATTGATAGTTTGAACTGTACATTTGCCTCCCAGAGCAGCTGGAATTCTGGGACCTGACGGAGAACGGAGGCAGTCAGTGGAAGGTGGAGGACATGCCAGGAGACTGTGGCTTCGACTTCTGCCATTATGGAGTAACCAAATACTTTGTAACCTCCTTTGAGTGAGTGTTTATTACTGTATTTTAGTTATGATGCTGATTTTATCTTCTTCATAACTTTCTTTAAAAATATAAATAGAGAAAAATCTTGAAAACCAAACTGTTTTATATGCAGTGGAGAGAAAAATTATAAAAATGAAGGTCTTCAAATTGGGCCAATGTTGTGGATTAAATACTGACATAATTATTTTGCTGCTCATATTTAGGGGTTGAGCATGGATTAGCCATAAATATGAAAGTAAATAGGTAGAAAGGTATTTACCCATTATTTATAATTTTGAACTTAAAGAGCATGATTACATTGTTGAATTTACTAAAATGATGGAAATTTTCACCAGGCTAAGTTAACATACATGCACCACTTGCGGTCAATGTTGGAGACTGCTTTTTTTCTAAGGAAATACCATATAAAGAATATTAATGTTTCATTTTTCATCAGTTCACCATATCTAATGTATTCTATTTTCATTTCAAAGTAAATTGATAGTTGTCATCTATTCCATTAAAACCCTTTCTGTTTCCGACAAACTGTGTTTCACAGGCTGTGTCTGAAGAGACAGGTGATCGACTTGTTAGCAGAGGGTTACTCTTCTGAACAGCTGGATGCTCAACCTGTTGTCAAAGTGGAAGACTGGTAAGACAGAGGCAGACTGACTTGCTTATACAACACCTGTGAAGATGGTCACTGATTAATGGGTACATCATTCCACAGGTACTGTGGGAGGACGGATTGTGGGTGTACCTACCAAATGACTGTGTATCTGCTGGATGAAAATCATGAGGTCATTCAGGAGTTCAAACCTGAGTCAGTTACTCTCGACCCTGACAGTGATGACTGCTCCTGGAAACAGGTGCAATGGAAATGCACTGTACACCCAGTGACTCGTAGGGTTCCGTTCGAATCTCAGTACTTTCAGTGATAAAGTCCAGTACCTTAAAGATCATCTTTAGAGTACAGAGAGAAAGAGGTGAGACTATGTAAACCTACTAGTGATTCTGGGTAATGGTGAGCTGAAAAGCTGCTGCAACACCTTCTAAAACTCTATGCAGATGACACTTGCTGTCTGTAATGCGAAATGCAAAGTTGACCAGAGCAACAACCTAAGGAAGATCTTCTTCGACACAAATACCTATTATAAAAGTTGAAAAAATATGCAGACTAGAGATAACAACTGCAGTGTATTGGTGCCTTTTAATATTTATTAATTATATAGCTTATGCCAGTTATTCATATTTTAATGTAATCCTTAACTGTGTAGATATGTAATCAATTTCTCCATGTTAGTCAGTTATCTAGGTTGAGTGTGCCAAATTCAAACAGTTTCTCCAGCTACTCCAGGTTCTTTGAACAGCTTCCTTCTTTAAAGCAATGCTTTGAAAATGTAGTGTGCCCCATATTTTGGTGCCTTTTTTAAATTACTAATGAGAGAGTGATGTGCAAAAAAAAAGGGTACTTTTGGGTTATGGTAGTAAATTGAGATACCAATACTGGTTACAGTTACAGTATGACTTGTACCCAACCCTTACTGCCCATACTGGAGAAACAGCGTGCAGTGAGGTCTAGTCCTATTGGTGATCAGACTAGGTGATGCCTATCAGAAATGGCTACTGTGTTTAGACTAGGTGACCTTAGTTGTAATGGTTTGTAACGTTAGTTATAGAATGATTGTGGTCATGATTAAACATCAACTGTAAACATTGACTGCCACGGAAGCTTAGAGTGGCTGTGCCAGCAATCAATTTCAAGAGATCTTTAGATCAGTTGAGATTATTTATCACAAGAATACAAACTTTGTTTTCTCTAGAAAACCAATTATAACAAATTATAACTGCATGTAATTATACTGTTTAGTTTTTAATACTCCCCCACAGTCATAAATGATTCTGAATGCTGAAATCAGATATAATCACATGAACCACACACTCAGTGTCAAGTGCTCCATATCCATCCCATTATCTTGATATGGAAAAGTTTTCCATGTGATAAAATACCTTATTACAGCATCTTGACAAGTTATCTGTTCACATAAACACATTTTTGCTGCTGAAATGATTGATAGTCTTTCTTCTTGTGAGAACAATTGTCCACACACACTCAACTGTACACATCACAGTGTTTTTCTCTCTTTGTTTGAACTCTAGATCAGCCACACATTTTCTGACTATGGCCCAGGAATGCGTCACATCTCCTTTGAACATGGAGGACAAGACACCAAGTTCTGGGATGGTTGGTTTGGAGTTCGGGTCACTGGAAGCTCTGTTTATGTTGAGGTCTAAACGACGAGGAAAAGAGTGAAAGGAAGGGGACCTGAGGAGTTTTAACACTGAAATGTAGAGTAGGAAGGTGGAGTAATAGAAGGACTCCAAACTGACAGATTAGAGTGTAGGTTTCAAGAGGACCAGCTTTGCCTTATGCACTTAGCGTCCACCTTGGTATATCATGCACAATACTATTCATGCTGTGAAAAAATACTGCTGCTATGAGTATCAGTGCAAAAATCTATATATTAAAAAAATGCTAATATGGTGGCATGTCAGCTTTACTAACCTCAAAACATTACAATTACTGCTTTCAAAGCAGACATTAATAGTGATCTCTTAACTACTACCTCTGCATGGTGACTTACCCTGGTGTTAAACTAAACCATGTGTTTGGTGGGAGGGGGGTTGTTATAAGCAGTCAAATGACTTATAATTCAAATTAAAGTAAAATGTTGAAATAAATTGTCAACTACATTATCACCTTTTGTCAAGTTGGACTTTTATTCAGAAATCTAAATTAGATCTTTAAAATGAGATCAGATCATCTAATCTAGTGAATGTAAAATTCTTTACCCAAAAATGAACAGTGCTACCTCTGGAGCAGGATTCAGTGGTGTGTGGTTGTGGTTCGTCCTCTTCTACAAGGAAACAGTTGTAGGTGCTTAAAGATGTGAGGCAGAAGATATATAGGCTGCCATTATCAGCCACACATATGGTTACAATGTGTTTTTAGCAGGTAGTGATTGAAAGGGACCACCAATAAGCACAATTGCTCAGGCACTTCTCTGAAGGGTCTTCATGTAAGAAACTAAACAATCAAACATACAAAAAGAAAAAACATGTTACACAAACATTGATCATTGAAATGTGTCAGATTAAGATTTTACATTAAAAATAAAGTGTGATCTTAGGAGAGTAAAAGACACTGTTCAAGATTAAACTGTGAGTCTAAAAACTTTTTGGCTTCACTTTACTTAGAAACTGTACCTACTTCAGTAAAAGAACCATGACATTAATTTTCAAAAACTCCATTTCGACCTTAAGTTCTAAAAGTCATGAACATTTGCGCAGAATGATGACTTTTTAAGTCAAAAACCGGCCTCCAAGTCAACATGTCAAAATTTAAATCTTTGACAATTCAAAAGACTTTATGATAAATATAAGGCCCCTGTTCCTGCCCCCCCCACCCCTCCCAAGCTATCAGTCCAATCCAGTGCTTCTCAATTGTTTCTGTTAAGCCCCCCTAGGAAGAAGAAAACATTTTGCGCCCCCCACCCTCCGCCACGACTATAAATAGTGTCATTTGTCTATAAAATTGCAACAAGTTCACCTCTGCATAACATTGTATCCTTATTAACATTAAGGAAAACCAAAAAAGAAAGAAAATATAGATATAATAATAAATATAGAAATATAAATCCACTTACAACTAAGAATAACTTTATTAACCTTTTTTTTTAGTCTGAACCAGAAAAGATTTTAAGTGCATCAATTTGCCTTAAATTCAACAAAATTAAATTCTTATGCTAACAATAAACAATTTTCAACCAACTAATTAATCCATTTGATACTGAAAGATAAACTTAAATGAAATTAATAAATAATTATAAATAAAATTGATCAGCAACATTACCTCAGAAGCACAACATATAAAACACTTCAACCTACAAAACAAAAATGAATAAAACAAATTGTGCTGATTTTTTTTTTTTTTTTTTATCAAAATGATGAAGTCAGGAGTCAAGTCATTTTTACACTACTCAACTTTTCGAAGCGGGGTTTGAAGCATGATACTGCAACTCGCAGCTCCTCCTGGTCTAATCTAAGTGTATGCTATGTTTGAATATTTCCAGTGATTAACCTTACTGTCAGATAGACCCTTCTGATTGTAACTGATGCTGTTACATCCTTATATGCTTTCTTTTTAAAGCCACCAGATGACTTAGTGATGTAACCTCACATACTTACTCAGGAAAGTTATTGCTTGCACCAGCTATATGCTCATTGCTGTGTAACTCTACATTTGTGCTTAACAAGATGAGGCTGAGAAACTTTTCATCACAGAAGCCTACCCTTGTTATAAAAGGTTACAATATTGATTTAGACAGGCCTTTAAAAAAACATAATATAGAATAAAATAGCATCAGTACCAAGTGTCTGTGGCCTGACACACAGAAGTCCACTAAATCTTTTTTTCCCCATTGCATGCTGGGAGGCTCCCCAAGGGCCCAGGGGTGATGAAGAAAGGTAAGATGACAGCACATGCACCACAAACCAACTGCTTGGTACTGGATAACATGCAGAAAGTATCAGACAAAAACAGAAATAAAAAAATTTCTTACTTTTATTTTCATTAAAAATAAAAAAAGTATAATTTAAGTGAAAGTGGACAGCAAACTATACTTAATTTACAGTCAGTCAAATGGAAGTTTAGATTGCAGAACATGATCATTTGAAAATAAAATGCCATGTTATTCATGTAAAGGCTGGACAGCACTGCACGTAATGTCATTTACTAGATAGTGTTTAAAGTGTGTACCGTTAACATGGGCATGTTACGGAAATTGTCTGCATTGAGGCAAAATGAAGGATCAGTTTAAGAATGAGCCATTCTCACATAGAATCAAAATCTGTGGCTGTGAACTGCAGCCTTAACAGTAGCTGACTAGAATTTTGACCATCTAGTTAAATATTTGTCTTTATTAGGGTCAGCGATAAGCAGTTTAGCAGTGCATCTTTAATATCATAGAGCCACGACCACGTGGCCAAGCAATCATACTGTAATGTAATGTAATTGTCAAAAACTGTGGCTTCAGTAACAAAGGTAAAAAAAAGGAGTGTTTTCCTGCAAAATGATATGCTCAAGAGATACACGCATTGGTGGAATAAGTTGGGAGAAGAACACAAACACAGCCATGAAGACTACAAAGACATATTAGTATTTAAAAATATCCTCCAAATCAGCCACTTCAGTAGATCCAAATATCTAAGCTGATAAAAGTGACATTTCATGAATTCTGACCTCCAATTACTTCATGTCATGTCATTTTAACAAGACACAATCTCACAGTGGACACGCAGCCAAAACTACAGCACAGACCTTTCACAGATGTATTGTGTCAGCGTAACTGTTTTCCGATATCCGTTGATATGAAAAAAAAAAAAGACAATTTACAGCACATAAAAATACAATACAAAAAAAGCGACGCCTATGGTGATTTAAAAATGGTGTAACGTGGTGTGAGCACTGATGTTTACCTTATTGGCTAGCTTGATTTATTGGTTTAAATGGTTGTGTGTAATAATGTTAAATGTTTTCAAAAAAGTAAATTAATTGTTCTTGAAATTCTTCTGAATACCTTTATATAGTCATAATAGAACAACACTGGCGAACAATGAACATAGAAAGGGTCAGGTTTCAGTCCAGCACAAAAATTCACTATATCAGTTGCACATAGCTGTAATCTGTGATTTTTTTCCGCTCCAAAATCTGCATTGGGCTTCAAGTTCCCATATAAGTCGGGCTCTACCTTTTATAACCAGTCATTATACTACTGACGGTTACCTGAACCTATTTACTTTAAAGGTTCCAAACAGGTGTTTTTTCTGCATTTCACAACTTTACCTATCTTTTGTTGCCCCTGTTCCAATGTGTTTAAAACATGCTGCTGGTATCAAATCTGAAATAAGCATAAATTTACAAAAATCCCAGAAGCTGATAAGCATTAAATATTATCTTTGAACTGTTTTCAATTGGGTACATGTCAAAAAGAATGAGCAACTAACTATATTCGGTTTTAATTAATTTTACAAAGCGTCCCAACTTTATTGGAATGCAGTATCATTGATATTTTTATTCAATCACTGCACAATAAAATGTGCACTTAATTTGGCAATTATGAATAACAGTATTGCTATTTGCCAGACATAGCATTTGATTGTTTCAGCCTTATTGCACACTTTAATTTTATTTTAAATGACATACTTTGTGAACCCCCTAGTGAAACCCTAGTGAAACCCCTTAATGTTGCTTGACATTTTCACATAACAAATTGTTATGAAAGAGTGCTTTTAAAAGGTAGGTTGACTAACTCAAAAAGAAATTAAAGTAATTGAAAAAAAGAGATAACTTTACCCTTCTTGAGCCATTGAGTGATTTTATATACAGCCCTTCGTCTGTTTCAGCTGTTTAATTTCAAAATATAAGACATGTAATTTTACAGCCCAGTTGCCAGGAATTAAATTTTGGCATTGTACGATTCTGCACACCACAAATATGTTGAGACTTTACATTTCTGTGGCTTAGGTCTGGTAAGGTTTAGGCACAAAAACACTTGGTTATGGTTAGGGGAAATGTTTTGGCTTAAAATCCCTTGCTCAGTCGCCAAAGAGCACAGCTGCTAAATGTCCCTATGTGTTCTCATAAAAAAAAACCTGGTTTGGGTAATAATGACAACATCTGGAAAATCTGCTGATGTCTCTTTAAAATCACCCAGTTTGGTGGCCAGAAACAGGGTTGGAAAATCTTTTGTTGTCTCAAGCAAAAAATGTCTATAAAATGTTTGCAAAAATTACCAAGTGGACCACGTTGTGGTCTGAAACACTGGTCTGCTGCTTGGCAGCTGTCTCGCTCAGGTGTCACCCCACTACCATCTGCTCTGACCTACTGGTGAGAAGACTGGGCTCATAGAGGTCAACATATAATCAGAAATACTTCACAATGAAATGTTTTGTTAAAATGATGATATGTTACAGGTTTAAATACACAAATGTACTGACTTTTGAAAGTACAGAAAGAAAAGAGGTGCATGCTCATTTTAACTACTACACTACTGTAACAAAAGTTTGTATTTAAACACAGAAGGTGGTTGTAACTTGATGGGTCATTCTGTTGCTCTCTGTTTAAAAAAATTTACCAACACTGCTTTCATGTGAAGTCAGAACAGCTTATTGTAACAATACCCTCTGACAGAGTTTGTAATTTGATTTTGTAAAACATCAAAAGCACAGATTGTCTCACTGAATATGTAAGTTCATTTTTTTGTGTTGGTAATAGTTTGCATACATAGTTTTTCTGGAGTTGTGAGAGGTCCTGGTCCAGATACAAGAGGAAGGCAGAAAAGGCAGGAACGAATCATTCTCCTTGTGACTGCATCTGCTTACAAAAGGCCTCAAACTGCTGCTGCTCCAACTCTGTCATCACCTTGTTCAAGGCATAAATCTGTAAATGAAGAAATGGAGAAAGTAGACTTCCTTGATTATACAAGAGTGATTTCATTTTTTGAACACTAATAGTATGAAGATAGGATAGTACACAGTTTGAATGACAGGTTTGAAATATGATGATGCTAGTCACCTCTGCTCTCTGTCGTTGTTTCAGCTCTTGCTGGGCAGATTTCTGCTTGGCTCTGTCTCCTCTGGTTGGGGTTGAGTTCAGCTTTGGCTTGTCTTTCCGACACGCAGGCTCCATGGTGACAGTCCTTTAAAAAACCTGAGAGATGATAATCACGCTCTTTTGATAAACTAGGTAACATAATGACAGGTCTACTTTTTGCCAGTTAATGAATCAGTAAGGTCAAAAAACTTGGAGAACAACTGATATGCTTGTTTGTTTCTTTGATTGTAGTTTGTTTTGCCAGGGTTTTTATATTTTCATGAGACTTTTGGTTACTTACTGGACATTTATGCACATCTACCACTGTAAAAGGACGGATCAGCTTTAAGTAAATTTTTATTTATTTATTTGCCAAGTTAGAGTGCAAATAAGTATAACTATTCAAGCACTGAACTTGAGTAGAATTTTGTCAATCTGGTTTATATAATTGTTCTTTCCATCAGAATTTCTATTTAATGCTACTTTTTACTTCTACAGCACCACAATTTAAGAAGGTTCATTTGACATTTACTTATAATGTCATTTTTTTTAGATTTTGATTATAATACAAGTAATAAAAAGAAATGATCACCAACCTTAACAACTGAAGTGTTGAGGTAATATACATATTACTGTTGACTCAACAATTATAATTATTTATTAAAATGCACAGTGTTTTGAAAGAAGGCAAATATATATAGTGAGAACGTTATCTTTCGTAACGCTACATTCTTACATTTTAATGCTTTTACCAAAGTAACATTTAAATGCAGGACTTCACTAGTAATGGAGTATTTCTGCATCTTAACATAGTATTGATATTTTCAAAAGATCTGTGCACTTCTTTCACAACAGAACAATCGAAGTCATTTAAGATAGCTATGGGTTACCGGTGTTAGCTGTGATAAGTTAGCTAACCTTACGCTGCCGACGCAGAAAATACATACAGTTCTATCGAATGTTACTTAACAGACGTTAGTCAGCCTTAAACGTCTCGGATTAATCCTTGATAACGTTAAACTAAGGGTTAGCAGGTCAACAGACTAAGATTTGCCAAGTTAGCTATCGTTAGCTAGCTAGCATTTAGCCTACTTTTTAGAGAGAAACAATCCAACCTACAATAGCATTTGCACTCTGGACAATGGCACACTTACCCGTTAAACTTAAAAGTCAGAAAACTGGTTAACGTTAAGTTACACACAGCTAGCCAACAGCCAACAACAGCTGTTACTGATGTGTCACCAATAAATAATTCCGAGTTAGCAGTAAAGCATTTGCAAATAGGTTCCGGCCGTGTTTCCATGGTTCCGTTTTCTCTTCTTCGATCAGTGCTGGTTAACTGAGAACTTAATTGCCCACCACTGCCAACCAGTGTTGTAAAGTGTAGACTGGACTGCCAGACAATACAACAACAACAACAACAACAACAACAACAACAACAACAACAACAATCATCATGCTGTTTGTATTTTTCTGCTCTGTATAGTATTTCCAACAACTCCTGTGCCATATGCTTAAGTAATTTGATCTCATATTCTGTACATTTCATACATTGTACCCAGTCATTCAATAAAGAAAACCTCCTCTTATTTATCTATGTCTTCAATCTTAAATCTGTCTCTCTGAGAAAAGCTGGCAACTGTTTGATAATTCTCCAAGCTAAAAACTAGTGTGACATTTCTAGAGTGTCTTGAACGAAAAAAAAATTGTGATAATAATGATAAAAAATTTTGTGCTTTACTGATCATAAAGTGTATTGAAATAATGCTTCTTGGGTATTTAGTCATTCTGTGTTTAAATGGCAAAGAAAAACAGATAACATGCATGTTTCTATCTAAATAAGAGTGCAAGTTCATACATTAATGGATATATTTGCTTTAATTACATAATGATGTTCACCTTCCACTATTCCCAAATGACCAAATTATCTTTGGTTATATTAAATATATATATATATGGAAATGTTGGACATGTCAGTTTATGTGAGTTTTATATTTTTCATATGTTAGATTTAGTAATTCAAACACTTGTCCAAAGTCAGACAAAGTGAGTTTTTGTAAGTTGGGAAAGAGGAACCTTTGTGACAAATGCTGCCAGGTTTGACATTCCATGTAAATAATAAACAATTCTCTCAGTTTTTTTTGTTTTTATAATGGAGCATGAGCCCTCTCTTAACATAGTAAATGTACTGTATTTATTTGAAGGGAGGCTTTCAGACGTTGTCCAACAAAAGCAGCAGCAGGAAAGAGTAGAATTGTACCATTCATTCATTCATGTAAAGCTGTAAAATACTCTCCAACTTGGTCTCGACCACAAGATGTCTCTCTTGTTTAACAGTTCAGATATACTCATCAGTCTGTATGGGTTTGCATTAAAATAGATATTTTTCACCATGACATCAATCGACATTGATCTGATGTGTGTATCTAGTAGGGAAGTTGAACAGGACAGCTTTCAAAGATTTGTGTCTGCTGAAGACTTTAGTTTCAACGAGCACTTTTTCATTACACTTGTATAATGGGCAAAACATGACTATTCAGATTATCAAATGGTTTTCATCACTAATTTCATTTTTATTCAAGTTAGTTAGGTGATAAGTGTTACACATGCACACACACACACACTCACACTGCACACTGCATACTCACAACACAGACTCTCTCTCTCTCTCACACACACACACACACACACACACACACAAACACACACACACACACACTAGACAGTCTCGCCTCGGGGCACCTCATCAGGGCATAAAACAGCAGGGTGAGGAGTGAGCCTCACACCCGCTGAG
>JAQMCX010000029.1:14622529-14642904 GCA_029814765.1 Acanthurus leucopareius
TCTCTCTCACACACACACACACACACACACACACACACACACACACACACACACACACACACACACACACACACACTATACAGTCTCTCCTCGGGGCACCTCTTCAGTGCATAAATCAGCAGGGTGAGGAGTGAGCCTGACACCAGCTGAGGAGTGGTCCAAAACACATTTATCACCTCAGGAACAAAAACATGATTCATTATGAAGGGACAGAATCATTAAACACTAACATATGATATGAGAAAATCATCTTCTCAGACAAAAAACTACCGAACAACACTGGTAGTCTCTGCTGTTGTCGTGAATTTGAGTCTCAATGTGTGCATGTGTGCCCTCTGGCAGTGCAACGGCAGAGAGATTTATCGTGTGGCATTCCAACGGTTTACCTGGATTTATCCTCCAACTAAAGGAGCACACTCTCTCTCAAAATAATATCCTGCCAAGAGCAACTTTTACTGAACACTGCAGACAACAGCCAGACCTGACCTGCTGCTCCATATGCACAGCAGCATAAAGGAAAACACTCTTATATAAAGCTTGGCACCAAACAGCAGCAGCAGCTAAACAAGGTCCCCGAGCTTATATATCATGGCTTTTTGTTAAAAAAAATTGTTACTAAAGCTTGCATTTCCAAGAAAATTAAATAATAATCTGAGACGATTTGTTGCGTCTGTTGTTTTGCTGCTTATTGTCAGCAGTTAATGAACAATATAAAAAAAAATGTCATGAAATCTTTTAAATTTACTGTCATAAATGACCCTAGTTCAAAAATAGTGAAAAAAAAGTTCTTGAGCCATGATTTGTCCTATGTTCAAAGTTCATAATAAAATAAACACCGGGCAGTTAGGACCTCATCATGGCTGTCAGAAAAAGCTGCCAACCAGAGAAAAGGAAAGGAGAAAGACGTCACAGCACTGACCACGGTGTTTGATTGACAGGCAATTTCTTGGAAGAGCAAAGCACAAACACCCACAGTGATGACTGAACCAAACTTAGCAACTCATCACAGGAAAAAAGTGGTGAAGAAGTGATGAGGGACAACATAGCACCTTAATTAAGCTCTTGTGAAGACATTAATATTGTGCGGATGTTCTTTAGTTAGCTTGAATTTATATGATCAGGCTCGCTGGCTTATTTTCTGTTGGTCGTACATTTTAATTCTTCAACTTTTAAAGCCCCTTAAAGCTTTATTTTACTACATATCATTTCTCTAAAACATGTACTATTCAAGAATAAATAAGCTACAAAGTTGTTAAAAATAAATGGAGTTATCATTATGTGTATCCAGCAAGCTGGTGTATCATTTTTATGCAACTAATTATTGTAAACAATATGCAATTGTTGAAGTTTTATTTAGAAGATAACTTTAAAGATCATAACTGAAACAGATATCAGATAAATAATAAATAAATATTTAGACTGAGCAAAATATTGCAAGAACTTGTCAGCAATGCTTTTTTCCCTCATCTAGGGCAGATTAACTGCATGAAGTACACAGAGAACTGAGATGTTGCTCTTAAAATGAGATATTTCTTACAATTTTCCATCTGTCAAACTTTTAATGTGAAGATGTCAACCACATTATAATTACTATTTGCTGCTATTTATATTCTTTTTAAAATTTTATTCCGCTGTAAATTAAAATATCTGTGTATGTGCTAAAGTTTGAAGGGCTGCTTTCATCTTATCCTGTTGTATAAGGATGAACAA
Source organism: Acanthurus leucopareius (assembly GCA_029814765.1). Lineage (NCBI taxonomy): Eukaryota > Metazoa > Chordata > Actinopteri > Acanthuriformes > Acanthuridae > Acanthurus > Acanthurus leucopareius. Next base: position 14,624,240 of record JAQMCX010000029.1, read on the forward strand.
ATAATCTTGTACTTTGATACCTAATTTGTCTCATCCTTCGTTCAGTGGTGTATCCTCACTTCTGTTTGTTGTGTTCCCAGATCTCAGCAATTTACTTTGTGGGTACAATATTATTACAATGATGGTGAAGTTGTGACAAACTGGTATCGGCATCAGATTTGCTCAACTTGTCTTTTGCTTCGTGCAGCGCACAACTGACCCGGGCCCTTTATCCCAGCTCAGAGGAATACAACATGAAGAACACATTGCATTTAGTATCTGACCAAACAAATGCCAGAAACACAGCCAAGAGAACTTCATTACCATAACCAATATAATAGAGGCAAAGAAAACAACTGAGAAGTCTGTGGAAGCAAAGGTTAATCATCTGAAGTCAGAAGACTAGCACAGGGAAAGAGTGACAGACAGAGGAAGAAAAGAAAAGACGAGGTTAAGAAGTGAGTGAAATGAAGATGGAGAGATGGTTGAAGTTTTATAGAGTGGCAGAGAGGTCTGGGGAGGGGAGGGATGAGGTGTGGAGAGACGAGCCAAGGAGACGGCAGCAGCACAAGTGTGTGTTAGGAGCCTTGTTCTTCTAAATTAAACTCTCTCTCCAGGGGGAAGCGCATTTCTGACTGCTCTTTCACACCAACGGCATTGAACACACAAACCCACCACAACCTCCTAACCCTGCTCGCCAGCCTGCTGCCAAAAATCACACACACATACACAGCATGCACACACGTAAGCACGTGTGTGTACAAATCCCCATAGACATCTACATATGCATACACACAAAGTCTTTCAGAACTAAAAATAAACGTCCACGGTGACGGTGCCTAAAATAACTGGACACACAAACACATGTGCAAACATACGCTTACTGTACACGCATACACAAAGGTCTACATGAATTTACACACACTCAGACACGAACATGCAAAACACACTCTGTTCTCTTCACACCTGAACCCCAATAGACCTGCAGCTGCCAAGGCAAACAGTGAGCAGCAACCAGCAAAAAAAAGTAAAATAAATTAAAAAAAGATATGGACAGGATATGACCTGACAAGCAGGGGTCAGTGTGAGTGATGCATCATCCACACTCACACTCACACACAACTCACATACATACATGCACAAACATCACTACACACACTCTGAACTCTGTCAGCTTGTATTTGAGGTTTCTTTTTTGATGCCAGGAAGGTTTTCAGATTTTATGCCTTCTTAACACCACTCTGCTTCACAGTTATGCAGTTTTAGCTCTCTGCCTGGTACAGTGAGGGATCCAGAGAGATAAGTGCCATGCTTATGGGAACCTCAAAATACTTACTGCGATGTGTGGTGAGGAGTAGAAAATAAATGAAAAAAACAAATGTCATGATTATTGAGTAATTGTGCAAAGACAGATATTAAAAAAAGAGAATGATAAACAGTGGCTTCTAATTGTTAGAGCAAACATTCCATCAAGTACTTTAAGTCTTTGAGGTCAAGTTCAAGTCAGTTTACGAGTCAGGTCAAGTCTAAGTCAAGTTCCAAATACCTGAGGTTAAGGTAAATTAAATTCCTTGACTTCATTCCAAGTCAAATCTCAATTCTAACAAATCAAATCAAAACTTTCAAGCCTTTGAGGTCAAGTCCAAAGTCACCTGTCTGTCTCACAAGTTCTGAGTCAAATCAAATCAAGTCCAAGTGAACTTGTCGAGTCCAAGTCTAAGGCAAGTCCCAAGTCAGTCAGTCAATCCAAGTTACAGACTTTGTAAACAAATTACAGCTCATGTTGTCAGACCTAATGCTGGAATATTTTCATTTCAAAGTCCTTTGTAATATAGAGGCTCAATAATATAACGTTTAGGTTGTGTGGTTAGGTCAGACTTAACTAGTATTGTATCATATTTCTTCGTTTTGGACCATACAAGATAAAAACTTGCTCTCAAGTCACAAGTACATTCTCTGTGGACTGAAGTATCAAATTAGACAGTTATCACAGCAGCCGAGTCAAAGTCATCTTAAGTCCTCATTTATAAGTCAAGTCCATAAACGAGTGTTGACTTTCTACGAAAAAACTACAAGTGATTGGCGGAGTCATTTTGTAAAAGCATTATTTCTCTCAACAGTACTAATATGAAATGGCATGATACTTGAATACATATGTATAATCTGAGAATGATGGCTGATACAGGCAGTGAGGCATGAACAAACTTTCATATTGGTATTATTACGATTTTTTGATGTTATCAAGAACATTGATTTGCAAGAAGGAGTTGGATCTAATGATTGTATTGTGAAAGCTGGCTTTTATGAAGGTGGCGAGCATGAATATGATCATAATGATTTAATGAGATTGTTGTTGATGATGTTTTAGTGCTTCCTGTAAAATAGATGTGGGTGCAGAAGACCTCAGTGCTGTGGTACACTGAGTGATCCATCCTCATCTTCTAAACGTGAACAGCAGCTCCTTGCAAGCACCTCAGGAGAAGTCTTTATGTCAACCAATTCCCAAAACATCTGTATTCAACAACCGACTGCAGCCCACCCCCCTCTCAGTATCAGGATCCTCCTGGAGTCTGAGGGACTTTAGACCTTAATCTCCTGTCTCCTCCTCCAGTCTCTCTCATGGCAAAACAAACTCACTCTGGGATGTGTTTCTATTGTAAATGCTTGCATGCGCCCATACTTGCGCACAGGGCTGTCTATAGTGGTCTCTCCTTTGACACAGATATAAATTTACTAAGTAACAAATACTGAAGACCTCTTTTCATACTTTCACTGTGCTCTTGGAGTTGATTTGACAAACTAAAGTTTCAGCATCCATCATGTACACAGTAGGTGAGAGATCTGTAAGGCAAAACAGAATCTCAACGTCACATGACAACTTCCACCTGCACCTGCTGCAGACCATGATCTACATGCTGAAATTTTGCACTACAGTTTTTCTCAGTTACTTTGGTACATTTCTCAGATCAGAATTGAAATTCCTAAAACTACTTGTTCAGTCTTCACATCATTGTGTCACTTCTTTACATCAAAAAAGCAGTTTCTCATTTCTTTGAACAAGTTGCAAATGGTTTGGTGCATCCATGCAAATGATTATGTTCAATTCTCTGCTGTTTCCTACATTATCAACTGCTTATGTCATGTTGATCAAAATGTATTATAATGGGTCTCAGTTGAATAGTCTTACCCCCCACAACATTTAGCACAAATGAGCATATTCATAGAATTCATTTTTCCTTAGGAGCTTATTTTCCTGTTGGCTATTAAAAAAAAACATTTTTGTTGGTATTTGCACTAAGATGGTGCAATTATTTTCAATACTGACTCATCAATCAGCTCTATTCACTGGATAATTTTGTCTTAAGAACATGAGGGCCCCGACACTTTTAAGGCCGTGAACAAGGTAGGCAGAATAATAAGGCAAATCAAGGGAAATTGGTAGCTTTAATGACAACCCATGAATTGAAAATTTATATTTAATACAATTCCACAGTTCACTAATAAAAAACTCCTCTTCGGGTCAGGAGTAAAGTAGAAAGGACAGATTGGACAATAATTGGATTGTTAAAAATGGATGATCTGTGAGTTAAAGACTCTTTGGGCTGTTAGTCACCCACTTATTATCCAGTGGTGAAAAATGTTGAATGTGTGCATTCTCTGAATAAATTAATTCTTAATAGACCAAACGGGAGCTTGATGGATTTGATGTAGAGCTCTCTGGTCACCACTTGAGGATCAATGGTCTATGTTATCAAGGAATTTCCAACATCAGCCCTCACATGAACTATATTCAACCCATAAGTGTGTAATATGTGCATTAAAAAAGCTTTGAGACAGTGTGTTTTTATCTGGGTTGTTCAGTTTTTATTCAATGTTTTAATTTAAACCTAAAGTAAATTTCCTGCAGACTCAACATGTTGTACTTAATTTCTTTTATTCCACAGCTGTTGAGCCTACAGACAAACTTGTTCAACATAACTGCCCTGTGTTTCCCACACACAGTTACAAATGTACTTCTAATTGCCATCATTCAGCCTGTGTACCCCCCTTCCCCTTTACCCTCACACCTTAGCAGTGAATAGAGGGGTGAGGGTCGGGGACAGGAAGGAGCGTAGAGGAGCGAGAGGGGTGAGGCTGATGAAGGTGATGGCTCGTGCTGTAGGACAGAGGGGAACAGTGTATCCTTTAAGTCCATGAGAGAGAGACAGCGGGGTCAGTGTGTTTGGCCTGGCCGGGTCTCCTCCATCTCTCTCTCTCTCTCTCTCTCTCTCTCTCTCTGTCTCCTCCTCTCTCTCTCTCTCTCTCTCTCTCTCTCACTCACTCACTCACTTTCTCGCTCTCTGTCCCAGGAGCTGCTTCTCATTAAGTTTGTTTGTTTTGGCCGACACACAGTGGCACTTAGCAGCAATACGTTCGCCCACATGTGCACGCGCAGACACACATGCATCACACATGCATACACACTTTTTGTTTGTTTTGGCACTGATCAGGTGCCACTTAGCAGAGCCTCTAAACGCCAGCGATCAGCCGAACACACCACGGCGTTTACTTTTGCCAAACTGAACACACACCCCTCGATCATACGTACGTCTAACCAAGTCGAATGTACGGTGAACGTGAACATGTGTCCCTGGATTTAATATTTTATCCATTTTTACCTCCCAAGCGTACACAAAATTTGACAATAACTACAGGTGTCCTTTACATTAATCATTTAATTTGACATTAGGATATTTTTTTTCTTCTAAGTAGACCATCTTTCTTTTAACACATAATATATTATGTATTTGTTTTTTGTTTGTCACACTAAAATACCCCTTTATTCCGGCACGGTTATACTGAAGGAAACATTGGTAGTTGAGCTTTTTAAAATGATGATAACATCACACAACAGTTATGACAATATCAACAAGTCCTCCAATCAAAATGGTCTGACAGGTCATTTTCCTGCCTTGGTCTAACTTAACAACACTGCAGAGCATTTCCAAACCATAGTGCCCTCCACAGGAGGCATTCTACACAGATTATTTTTGCTCTTGGGGTTGTTTTCTGTCGGAGGACAGCCTCATCTTGATAGTGAGGTTGAGATTAGGGTAAAACTACAGGTGGGATGGCGAGGTGAGCATTTTTTAATCCAGTTATGAAGCTAACAGGACGCAAACCTTATAACTTCAAACGCCACAATGTTTTTAATCACATGGTCACTAGAGGTGACTTTGTTTTTATTTTATTTCTTTGGAGTCTTTTTTAAGGCAATTTTATTGCTTTTACTTATATGTCTAGTTTAAAACAACTATCTCACTGCTCATTGACATTTAAGTTTCAATTTGAGTTTTAAAAGTTTTAAAAACCTTGTTGTAAATATATAATGCACGTGGCAGGACAAAATCACATAATCACTGCAACAAGATGAAAATCACTGCAACAACATCAAAAAATTGGGAATGCTTTTATCCTGCAAAGTGATATGGGGGGGGGCGCATGTTATGTCTGATTACAAGTTGTTCTCATAAATAGCACCAAAGCCTCTGTTTAGCTAAGAGTTTTGTGATGGATAAAGCAGATCACAGAGGTGCATATTTATACCTGAAAGCATTTACGTAACATGGATAGAAACAATAAAGGGACACATCCGTTGCATTCATAGTTGTATGTTTAGGTTTAAGGATGACATCTCTCTTTTTTTAAGTGGTTGTCATTGTAACCAATGGGTCACTTGTGGTGCACAAAGGATGACAAAAGGTCTACTTTCAATCACAAAGTTAACCGAAATTCAACTCATCAAGTGCAAGCTGACATTTGACAAGTAAATTTGCAACTTTTTTCATTAAAACATGCAAGTTACTGCTTGAATTCTGCCCCTGCAGACATGGGTTTTTCCTTTTGCAGAGATTGTCAATGGACCTCTGTGCCTCATCATAATGTGCAATAGTTTTATTGGGCAAAAAAAATTAATATACTACAACTGCATGGATTTGTGTTAAATTTAACCCATATTCCACACTTCTTTTCCAGATTACAGGCATACAAACACACGCACTCACACAGTGCCAGTGTTTCTTGTGTTTATGTCCTGCTGAACACTGACACCCGTTTAGTTTAGATAGAACCGATAATGCTCCTTAAAGAGCCTGTCACAGGGAGGCTGCTCTCGCCCACAGTGGGCCAAGCCAGAGAAAAACATATGCCACACAGCCATTTCACTCCACAACACACACTCTGTCACTGTACACAAGCTAAACACACAGAGCAAGAAACAAACGCAGCATTCTCTTCCCTCACCAAGTGTAATTTGGACCCCAACCCTCCCAATTTTCTGTCTGGGACAGCCTGTGGATGGGCTGTGGAGAGCAACGTGTGTGCAGCCCTGTTCGGACCAGGTTTCCCTGCCTGTTCCCCAACACACACCAGGAATGTGATAAACAATACATGCATTCTAAGAATCTGGCATGTCCATATATGTACATATACACAGATAGGTGCACATGCATACATGCATGCAGTATGGCACATATAAACACACATAAACAGACAGATCTGTGCCCTCCAGTAGTTAAAAAACTATTGTACATAGGTGAAAACCCTATGGTCTCTTTAACACACACACACACACACACACACACACACACAAAGCAGGACTGTGAACACACAGTTAATTCAGTCAACATTCTCCAGAGCAGAGTGTTTCCTAACAGGGTCCAGGCACACTGCAGCCCTGTGGTTAAAATATAACAGAACGATGCTGAATCAAAACCAACAGTCACTCTTTTCTTTGGAAAAATTGGTTACCCTAATGCAACCTGAAGCCTGACAAAAACACACTTTTGGCAGAAAAATTACATTATTGCAAAGCAGGAGTTTAAGAACATCAACAGCTCGACATTAATGTGAAGTGTGTAACAATGACTGATGAGTTAAATGCAGTAAATCAATTAAATTATTAATTTCCTTTTTGTATTTCAAACAATTAATTTATAGAGTTGCAGAGAATTTGATATTTTGGTTGTTCTGTAAATATGTAAAAATGTTCTGGTATAACTAATATTATGCTTAACATGTTTTTAAACATTCATAGTAAAAAATGTATAAAGAGGCTGAAAGCACATCTATTTTTTCTCTCTCATTGTCTCCGTTTAATTGCACATATAGTGACTACTCCACCAATATTTTCATATAGTTCATAGCTACTGTGCATACCTATATTACAGTTTTTCTCAGTTGCTTTGGTACATTTCTCAGATCAGAATTGAAATTCTCAAAACTACTTGTTCAGTCTTCACATCATTGTGTGACTTGTGCACATCAAAAAAGCAGTTTATCTTTTTTTTCTTTCTCTTTCTTTGAACAAGTTGCAAATGCTTTGGTACATCAATTCAAATGATTATGTACAATTCTCTACTGTTTCCTACATTATTAACTGCTTATTTCATGTTGATCAAAATGTATTATCAGGGGTTTCTGTTGAATAGTCTCAACCCCCACAACATTTAGGCATTAGTTCATTGCATAAGTCTTTACATGCAAAATGGTTGAACAAGTTGTCATAATATGTCAAGCATATTTCTATACATTTCCATTAGACTCTTTTTCTAAATCTGTCCTGAAGTGGTAAATTGCTCCCAGGTGAATCTTGACTCTCTCTAACAAAGGGAAATATGTGAAACATTTGATAAACCAATGATCAACCAGTTTTCTGAAATAGCTCAAAGATGCATCTCATGAACTATCAACTGTATAGTATAAGTATATATGTAGCCGGAGCACAACACACTGTTACAATGTCTGACAATGGAAGGACAAGGAATTGGATGGGGTCAACAGCCAGAGAGAAGAAGAAGAGGAAGAGGAGTGAGGCTGCGTGGCGGAGGAGTTGGGAGGCAAAACAGAGGAAGAGGCAGAAGAGGTGGAGGACATATGCGCGTTACTGATGAGATAAGAGCCACACTTGTAGACTTTGTTCTCATTCATGGGCTTACAATGGCCGAGGCTGGTCGAAGGGTGCAGCTAAACGTTGGGAGAACAACTGTGTCCTCAATCATTCAGACTTTTCATCGACAGAACAGGTGTGTAATCTAACAATAGGCACTGCACTGTAATACTGTATACTTTCTGTAATGCTTACAATATACAGTAAGTATGCTTTATACGGTGACACTTTATTTTACTCAATTTTGTATTTTGAATTACTATATTTTTTCCACAAGGGACTGCAAGACAACTTCACAGGGGTGGCAGAGGGCCCCTTTTCACACCTGAACAGGAGGAGACTATTTGCACCATGGTTGTAGAAAACAATGCCATAAGACTAAGGGAGATAAAGAGTTCCGTTATAGAGGACAACAACATCTTTGAAAACATCCGAACAGTCAGCATCTCAACCATTAACAGGGTGCTGGAAAGACACCAAATGACTATGAAGCAGTTGTACACTGTTCCATTTGAAAGAAATGGTGAAAGAGTGAAGGAGCTGCGCTACCAGTATGTACAGATAAAACATGTATGAGCATGCAGTAACTGTACTTCACAGTAAACAGTACAACATTGTATAGTGATATAACGTACAGTAAGTGTGACCTTTACACATTTGCTATGGCTGTAGAAAAGAAGATGCAATATGTGCTGTATACATTTGATGTAACTGTATCTTGCCCAAAATGAAAATGCATATAATTCATAAAACTCATTTTGTGTCTTCTGGATATAGCGTTTAATGGAATTGGAAGCAAGTGAACCACCGTGCAACTTCATCTACATGGAAGAGGCTGGCTTCAACCTAACGAAACGCAGAAGGTGTGGTCGAAATATCATCAGCCACAGACCTGCATTTGATGTGCCAGGCCATCTCTCTGAGAATGGTGTGCTAATGCATAATCCCCTTATTGGGCCATACAATACAGAGCGTCTTGTCACCTTTTTAGACATTCTCTAACCCTAACCTCATCCCTGAACAAGAGAGGGGTCAGATTGGAGATGACTTGCCAAAGTACGTGATAGTTTGAGACAATGTCAGTTTCCATCGCTCCAACATCATCAGGCAATGGTTTGCGACCCACAACAGGATGCTGATGGAGTTCCTCTCCCCCTGCACCCCATTCCTTAACCCCATTGAGGAATTTTTCTCAGCATGGAGATGGAAAGTATATGATTGCCAGCCACATACACAGATGACCCTTCTGGGTGCCATGGATGCAGTGTGTGATGACATCACAGCAGATGCCTGCAGAGGCTGGATAAGACACTCTAAACGATTCTTTCCATGCTGCATCGCAAGAGAAGATATTTGTTGTGATGTGGATGAGAATTTGTGGCCCCACAGACAGGAACATCAGGAGGTGTAGGAAGACTACACTGTAATTCCTACAGCACTGTATGTACAGTTTTCCCTAATGAGATTGTCCTATGTTCACATTTCTACTTTTGTTTTTTTGTTTTTTTCTTTGTGCTATGCAGTGCTGTCTTTTCCTTTCTGTATCGCAATGACATGGTCTGTCAATAAATTACAGTATAAACAGTAAAAGCGTAAATGTGAATCTTGTTCAGTCTCTTGCAATCAATCTCCCACATACACTAAAGTGTAACTTACAATTTACAATAACTGTCATCAAAACTTTAGCCATAGTTTACACTTGAACATCCCTCCAGAGTACACTGTTATATTGACAACATGACTAAGCAATTTGACTGTCTTATCCGTACACAATGACCAAGGACTTGTCATTCTGATGGCACTGACATGCTCAATCTCTCAATGTTGAGGATGATTCGAGAATTGTACAAAGCGAATGAGAAAAACTGTAATGATGTATGTTGAGGACATTTTCTGCTTTTCCAACATCAAATTGCAGTCGTGTTGCTGCCATGTGAACCCTTGTTGTCACCCCTCTGCAAGCTATTCAAAACTGTGTTCTTGAAACTTTGCTTTTGGCATGGGAGAGGATTTTGACACATACAGTCTTTGCAGCAAGAGGTTGACTCAAGAAACACATGAAGATTCTGAATGTAAATACCTAGAAACAGCTGGTTTTGGAGAGTGGTTAAAGAGTTCAGTAATGGAGGCTGGAGAGACAACTCTCACATGTCCTGCTTGTCTTCCAAAAGTTATGTTCAGTGGTGGAGAGGACTATGTGTCCCATGAATGTCAGTGTGTGTACCTGTGCCACTGATGATGCAATGGCCTTAGATGCAAAAATTATTGCATCGGTGAAGAAGTTTCTAACCTTTTTTGCAAAGGCATGGTTTCAGTTGTGATCACATGATCTCACCGGAGTACGCTGTAGGACACCTGCGTTTTTGCGCACTGTATGGAATGACCACATCCCATAAATCACTTATATATCACACTACATCGTGCTGTGCACAATCTATGGTATTAATACCCTTTTGTGCTGAACTGCACAGAAAAGGGAAGGGCAGCAGTTCTTAAATAAAATTCTACAACAGTTATTTCTGTGTTTTAAAATTCTCTTGAGCATAAAAATAGCCTACATAATGGGATACCAAATAGTTGTAAACATCTTAGCCAACTATTAACTCAAGGTAAAACTCTTGATATTTTTAATCATTAGTAACATCTGTTTAGCCAGATTTAAACTTCAACAAAAGGTGCCTACTATATAGCTTTGTTGCCACACAGCCATTTCACTCACATTAGAGCTCTAACTAGACTCTGGATAGATTAGAGCAAATTAAACAAATTTGAATCAAAAGATATAGCACTGACTGAATAAATGCTAGGCTATCCATTTACTTGTTAATTGTTCTCCTAACTTATTCTGACCTGGAGTCCTGGATGGAGCGCTGGCATCATCTTGACCAACCATGGTAGTGTCTTTCTCCTCAGATCTCATGCTATTCTCCTGTATGTCCTCAGCTAGCCACTGATGTAGCTGCTTTTAGAGTAGCTGTACTCACATCAGTCAGTTCTGGGTTAAAAAATACAAATAAAAGAAACTTAACTGGTCAAAACGCACATAGCTTACGGTAAGTAGTAGTGGGGGGAGGTATCAAGCATCTAATTTTCTCTTAATGCCTTGTTTTTATAGATCTGAACTCCATGCATTTATTTAATGTCTATGTATAAAGGCCCATGGCTGCAGGCACACTTAAATAAACATGCATCAATGAAATTGTATCAACATATTGAAAATCATCTATCCATTCATTTTTTGTAACCACTTATTCTTTTGGGGTTGCAGGGAGTTGAGCTTTCTAGGACTGCAATTGGTTTGATCAACTATTTAATGAATCAAATCTAGCTAACTCAGAGTTTGTTTGAATCTCAGACTGAAAGTGCACAGGCATCTGCCCTTCAAAAGAGCAATGTGAAAAACTCCAGTGAGGAACTTTAAAAGGGTACAACTCAGTGTAGTCAAGGTCTATCATTTTAGGGGACATACACTTAAAAAAACACATGCATTTTGAATAAAAGGGAATTTAAAGAAAGCGATTATTTCAAACTAGAAAATTTCTTTGTTGAGTTGAATGTTCAAGCTATTGCACTTATAATGAAAATGTAAGAATTTTGGTAGGAAACATCCAATTACAGACTTTAATATTATGTTGCATGGAAAGAGTGCCTTTAAATTCACACTAGTATCCATATTAGATAGATGTAAATGTTTTATACCAGTTTCAAAAAAATTGGACTGAACCTATAAAAAAACTAGATCCACTAAGCCACCTGGACAACTCTATTAGAAACCAGAATACTGTGGCATGCAAACCTCTTATCTAGTTTTTAAGCACATCTCATAGTGATTCAGAGGGTGACAATCAAAGCAAACATGCAGGCAGATGACCAGAAACGGTAGCCTCATTGGAGAGCGAAAGTCTAACTTTTAATTCGTGTAACTCAGTGCAAACATTCTTCCTTTACTGGCATTCCTGGAACGATTAAACAAGTTTAACAACAATATTCTCAAAAAATGAGTGTTTACCACATAACATTAAAACTTAGTTTTCAATTATTTAATGACTTGATATTATTTATTATTTGATATTACTATTTATTATTTTGTTACCCTGTGTCATGCTTATATGAAGCTTTTCCTCTCTCATATGGTTTTGTGTATGTGTGTGAATGCCATAGTAAATGGTAAAGCTGCTGGTAAAACTTCTTTCTCTTTCTCAAAGAAAAAAAAAAAAAAAAAAGAGCCAGCTGTTACAGGTGATAATGTGTTAGTAAAACTTTTATGCTGTCAGCAGGCTATTTATGAACCTCCAACTTTAGGGCTGCCACACCCGATGTGTCATTAAAAAGGGTGCTAATGAGAGATTTCATTACTAGAGTTTGTCTGCTTTTAAGAAACTTTTTAGTCTCTGGACACTTGAAACTTCACGTTTCTTTTAAATTTAGCAAATGAATGCTTATACTTTGGGGGGAGTTTTCCCTAATTGTACCTCAGATTCTATGTACAGATTGTGAGGCCCCTTGATGCAAATATGAGATTTTAATATTAAGCTACAAAAACAACAAATAAACAACACTGACTTGACCACAGAGGTTTATCCCTGCAGTGCTCTTTTGCAGTTTAGCATGATTGTCAGTGATCCACAAAAGAAACACAACTACTGTGTTTCTTATGTAACTGTTTAACAACAGAGTTGCCAGAATCTGACTCTGGTATTGAGTACATGCAGCTGCAGTTGAATTGGGCTGCAAGGTGCAGTTGGTGGTGTGTGGTGGTGATTGAGGTGCCAGGTCAAAGAGTTAAGGTTTCTGTGGGACGTCTAAGGACACAGTGCAGCCTGGCTAGACCCAGCTGTCAAAACACACTCACTCATACACGCACACACACACACACACACATATATGCACAAAGAAACATGCACTCCAAGACAACCAGATGTCTTTGTATGAATGAGTGTAGTGTGTACCACCTGTACATACACACATGGTCACGCTGATACAGCACATAACCACAATTCAGACAGGTGAGGCTGATGACCTGAACTGTGTCAGGATTGTGTTTGTATGCAGAGAGGCCTCCAGAGGAGGTGTAGCCTGTGTTGAAGTAGCAAACTACTCAGTAGGCCAATTACAGTTGTCAGCAAATTGTATGTATGATTGTGTGTGTGTGTGTGTGTGTGTGTGTGTGTGTGTGTGTGTGTGTGTGTGTGTGTGTCTGGCTCATTTTGTGGGGCAGTCAGGGTACTGTATGTATTCACTCAGTGAGATTGGCGGCTGCGTCTCAAGGGAGCTGTGGCTTAGCCGACGCCGGTGCACTGGTAAAACTAAACATTCTTAATTGAGGAAGACGCTTACAGGCCCCTCTGTGTGTGTGGGTGTGTGTGCATGCATGCGTGCAGGAGAAATTGTGAGTTAGAAAGAATTTATGGAATGAAGAGAATAAAGCAGTGTTGCTGTGGTAAACAACACTGAGGAAAATGCATTGGTGGCCCTAAGTGCCCTTTTGTTGACAATTTACTGATGTCTACAAGCCAAATGAAGTGTATGAATGTATTGTCTGTAATAGCCTGCAGATAACAGTATTTTCCTTATCTATTGAGATTTGACTGTCATGCAGAGCATGGTGCATCTTGGAACTTATGACAAAGAGACAGGGATTGACCTATTTCCACTTATTGTGAGTATTCTGTATCTCAGTCTTAAACAGGCAGTTCACACAAGTAAAAAGTGAGGCAAGATTGTCTCACCTCAAGGGTGTACTTACTTTAGCCTTTCTTAAGCTTTCAGCTCCATCTGATGATCTTCAACCCTGAAAAAGTTGGTGAGAAATCTTCTATAAGATACTTTACCCAAGGTCAAGAATTAACTACCAAGTCCAAGTTAAATGTAGAATGCAAAGTACTGAGAAATTCATCATCTGAGCTCAAAGAAATTTCATTAGAGATGTACAAAGCATTGAAAAGCATTATTGTAAAAAACAATAACATAAACATGGTTTTAGGAATAATATCCTGATTAGTCTAGATAATCCACGGACCTCAATATTGACTGCTTTCACTGAACCTACCTGGAACAAACCCCTAATCCCTAACCCTGACATTTTGAAAGCATGAAACAGATAAGTACCAATTTTGAAGTTTTCATACATTCAAGTCTGGAAGTTCCCATGAAATCAAATCCATTTTTAAGTGTTTTCATGCCTTTCTAGAGAAAACTGTCAAACACGACTGAACACACCCTCCGACTGTGATGGAGGTCAGTTTGATGACAGGAAATACGGTAACAAGGAAGTTTAACAAAACATTAGTATAACATTCTGTATGGACAGCTTTACTTGTATCAGCTGTTACCTAGTTAGTTTCACATTACTAACTTGGTCCTACGGCAGGGGGATCCAAGCCTGTCAGGAAAACAATGTCAATGTTATATTACCTCCCAGAAAATGGCCTCCGTTGATCTCAGTGGTTGGGATTTACTGGGAGCTCTCAGTCAGAAACAGTAAGTTAACTGGGAACTGCTATCATTAGTTACATAGCAGGGATGTATGATAGGGCACCACTGGCTACTGGGGGCAAATGTCACTTTGTATTCCATTTCATGGGAACTATAAAACATTTTTTTTAATTCATTCAGTTGATGAATGCAGCAGAGTGTTCTGGTAGGATAAGATAAAGTAATAAGGAGATCAGAACAGATCATGTGTGAGACCCCTATAAGGCAAGAAATTATTGACCAAAGTCATGGTAAGCAATGGCAACCAATGTCTAAAACGAAAAGATCATTTCCTATTTTGAACTGCTGATTGATCTCTTTTCATGTATTTAAAATATCAGAGAGATTTGGGCCTGTTTGTAAACCCAACATGCCATAGCTAACTGAAGAAAACTGAGTTCAAAGATATTTTTTGGCTCAGACCTGACGTGAACAGCCTCTTCAAGCAGGAATCCAATATCTGCCATCTTTCCCACATGACGTGAATGCAGCATTAAATTGAGCAGGTGTTGCAGGTGTTGCAGATCTGCTCTGGGCTGCCTAGCTTGCTGAGCCCTATTCAATGCGGGTAGTGTTAAGTAAGTGCGTGATTCCAGTGTTAGCAATTCCTCTGGCTGCTTCTCTCGGTCGATTACGCCAGCAGGGTTTACTTAGGGATGGGAGCGTGACAGCCTCTGGAATGCCTCTGCTCGGCCCACAGAGAGCAGGACACGGGTCACACCAACACTACAGTTACACAGGCCTGGGCAGCACTGTTACAGCAAGCAGCTCAAATGGGCCGTGGATCAGAGGGGCTCACAACCAACTTGGCTACTCATGCTGCCATGGACTGTAAAATGTTAATGTCCTATGAAACTTTTGCACCTAAGCTATAATTAACTGTTGCACTTTTTTTCTCCCAAAATGTATAAATATCAAGTAATTCTTATTTATTATTATTTAATTATTAAATGATGTATTTTTTTCATGATGTACAAGAAGAATACAATCTGGTAATCAACTGTGTTTTACCTGCTCTTTTGGAAACAGGAACACTAGGATCAAGTATAAAACAATGCCGTACTGTTATCAATATTAGTGACAGACTGATAGAACATGAAAATCACAAAAACAAAGGAAAATTAATATTGCTGTCATAAATTAACTTATGGCAGTATTTAAGTAAATCTGCACTCTTATGCCTAAAAGGTTTGTGTGTGTGTGTGTGTGCGCGCGTGTGCCACTGTGTCTGTTTGTGTATGTTTGTCCATGACCCACCCATGTCCTACTAATTTCTCAGGGTGTGTTTGACTCCTTACGTTTTGGGGGCATTTGGAACTGAAACTAAAAGCTGAGGACACGCCTGCTCAGTTACTGCCAGTTAGAAATACCATATGAGCTGAACTGGTATATATATATTTGCACAGCTTTGAGTGACACTATATCAAAGTATTACAAATTTATCTTTCTTTTAGTAATACCAAAGAGAATATGTCTTTCATTCTATCTGTTTTTTTAATTTTCCCATAATAAACAAATAAAAAAGCTGAATTTTGAAAAATCAAAAACCCTTGAAAAAAATAAAATAAATATCTATTATTGACTAAGTTTGAATAGTTGATGTAACAAAATAATCAAAAAGTGAGAAAGTTTAATGTAAACAGCCAAAAAGTAACCTTTTGTAAAAATGTTGTGATGTGAGTTTCTGTGTAGAAATATTTCTGTTACAAATCCAAGGTTTCTGTAACAAAGTTGTCAGTTGTAATGTATATGCTTTCTATAAGTGAAACTTGTCATTCCAATATTATGCCCTTAAAATTTCTGTGTAATGCACCAAGCTTACATTACCTGAACCAGGAAAAATATGCTGCTAACACCCTGCTATAACATGCGTGGGCTAAAAAACTATGAGCCAATGAGTGAACAGTTTTGCCAATGCAGCCCAAAACCGAGTAAGTGCAACAACACGAGACACTTAACTTAGCGAGCCGACTAATGATACTTACTATTACAAATAGAAGTCCACCTTGGCGCCTCTCTTGGAGCCTTTTATTTTTACTCTTGCCAACAACTGAGTCATTCCAAAAATGTAATTGTTTTGGTCACTCTCTTTTTCTCTTCTTCATCAACAGCCTCTTCTTTAACTTTACTCTGTCATGATGTCACTAACAACTAAAAGCTAGTCTGACTCCTCAATCCTGTGCTAGCCACTTGCTTGCTCACTCTTTTTTTTCTTTGGTCCATCAGCATTCTTGTTTGCATTGTAGGGCTAGCTGGCTCTGGTTCTGTTATTCTGCCCTGCTCTCAAACATCATGGCCAGCTTCATCATGGTCAAAAACTCATGTGATATGGTGTAGCTAGTAACGCCCCCCCCCCCCGCCACGTGCAGTTAACTGGCTCCACAGCTAACAGAGCTGACTAGCATCTACAGTAACACCAGATGGTTGCTTTTCAGCTTGTGAGCAGAGTGTCACGAAAAGATTCATACTGATTCATACTCACCCTTTAAAGTTATATAGCCCAGTCACTTGTAATCAGGGGACAAAGTGACTGACACAGAAACGCTTTTCACTTTATTACAAGTCTTTATTACAAGTGCCAAGTCTTTATTACAAGTGCCATCAAAATGTCTTTTGTGGTGTTAATTAAAAACAAACTGGTTTCATAACAGGGTTTTAATCATGACTCACATGTTGCATATGTTTAAATGTCAACAAAATTTTGAACTGATTTGACAGATCACATTTGTCTGCTTTTCCAAAGTGTTTAACAGTTAAATTATGTAATTATTTTGATTTCATGTGTCCTTTCACAGCACAATTATTTTTATAGTTAAGTTAACATACAGTTGCTGAGTGACATAATGTGGTTGAGTTCTTGTCATAAGTGTGTGCCGATATTAGACCAAACATAACTGGAAGGCGTGTTGGTCCACAGTCTTCTGCAGCTGTATTTATTTCCTGGCTGGCAGTTCAGTGATGGTGATGGTGGTTCATGTTAGTCACGGCCTGGCTTCAGAGCAACTACAGAGAGTTACTCTTGGCCTGGCTTCAGACTGGACCAGAGACCTGAGTGGATGTTTAGGACACTAGCCGGATATCAAGTCTTTGGACATGCATTCACAAAGCTGATGGTTTATTTGCCTCTGCTTGTCCATGTACACATTTACTTGTTCCAACTTTGGAGGAATGGCACTGTATGGGTAAAAAATCATGTTTTGAAATGGTTTATTGACATTTGCAGTTTGTGATTTTCAGTACCTAGCGGATAACATGACTATGAATACAATGTGATATAAAGATGTAAAGATAGAATCTTATTAGTGTTCTCAGAGCTTCTCTAAGCAGTTTATACATGGAATTTTCTGCTGACTATCTGTTTCTCTGGGCCATGGAAGAACAGAGTTGGTTGGCTGAGAGCCAGATAAACAGCTTAACATGAAAGGTGAGGAGGTCCATTAAGCAAATTGACTGACAAAGTGAATTGATGTTGGTATGGACTTTGGCATGAAACTGGCACTCAGAGGTTCTTCGTGCGAGACAGACATGCCACTCATTCAGTCTGTAATTTATAAACATAGGCATAGGCATACAGGTTCAGAGAGGTGGGAAAAGAGAGAGCGACTTGGCATGAATCTGTGCCCTTAGCCCCTAGTGTCATGCTCTAAATGCAAGAGATAAGAGCTCTTAGATCTCCAAAAAGCATGGGTGACAGCAACATATGACCTTGGATTCTTTCCTCACAGAAGGGAATGTCAGTCATTTAATTACCTGCTCATATAAGCATAACTCACCACACTAAAGACCACAACAGCCCATTTGCTCAAAAAAACAAACAAAAAAAATTACTTTTCAATTCAAAAAAGTAATTTCAAAACATTTAAAAACTGCAAAATATGTTATTAAAGGGCTCTTCTAACCTTGGCATCTTGATTCATCCCAAGGCTAAGAACAGCAAGTCCATAGCCAGAGCATTTCCCTCTGTGATGCACTAGACTTGGTCACATGACTTAATCTTCCTTTGATCAATGTAATCTTTTCTATTTCGAGGTATTTATGTGTGGATACACATTTTGCCAGGTTTGTGTGTATATATTTATCTAGTCATATCAATATATCTATATCTATATCTGTATCTATATCTATATCTATATCTATATCTATATCTATCTCCAGCAAGTCTCAGGAGCTGAACTAGCAATTCAAAACACTCATTTCTTTATCCATTTTTTGGATAGATAGATAGATAGATAGATAGATAGATAGATAGATAGATAGATAGATAGATAGATAGATAGATAGATAG
>JAQMCX010000029.1:14650383-14679000 GCA_029814765.1 Acanthurus leucopareius
AATTTCGATTAATTAATTACAGACCCTATAATTAACGCGATTAAAAATTTTAATCGAGTCCCACCACTACTATAAACCTAATGTATAAACACTAAGTTATCACAGTGATGACCATGAACTTACACCAAAGTCATTAACTCCGTGCTGCACATTCAGGACAGCTGAAACATCACAGAGGTGGTTTTTAAGGGAAAGTTTGATGTCTACATGCTGATTATTCAACACAGAGCAGCTTTTTAAAACTAGAAGAGCTGAACATTCCTGCATAATCCATCAGCAGACATGAGTGCTTGCTGCTCCCAAACATCTTTATTAGCATAAATCCCAGTCTCCTGAACTCTCCTCCCCCTCGTCTCCTCACTCCTGCTCCTCAGCCTGGAATGTCTTATCTCCTTTACATAGCACTAATAAAACTTAATCTAAGTGTGTGTGTGTGTGTGTGTGTGTGTGTGTGTGTGTGTGGGTGTGTGTGTATGTGTGTGTGGTTTAGCGCTCATTGCCTCTTTAGGGCAGGATATTAGAAAGGTCTGGAACACCTCAGAATATATTAGCAGCAGGAAGTGGAGGCAGCAGCAGTGATGGTGTGTGTTTGAACAATGAGAGGCAGACAGAGGAGAGCTGTGTGCTCCACAAACCCTTTAAGGTCTCTTTCAAATCTCCAGCCATCTTCTTTTCTTTTCTCCCTGTCTTTTTTCCTTACTTTGTTTTTTTAATTGTCTCTCCTCTTCTCTTTCCTATTTTAAAAAACACATTTCACAATCTGTCTTTTCTTCTCTTTTCCCTTCTTAAGTTGTTTCCCCCCTTTTCTTTCATCTCTTTACCTCTATCATCCTTTCTCATGTTCTTCCTGAATATTTTCTCCTTCCATCTTTGTTCCTGTCTTCTCACCTCTTCTTCCTTTCTTTTTCTTTTTCTCACTCTTCCCTCTTTTTTTCTGTCATTATGTCACCTTTCCAATCACATCCCTCTCTATTATTCTGTCATTCCCCTCCATTCTTCCTGTCATCTTCTCCTCTTAAATTTTCCTTCTCATCAATTTGACTCCCCTCATTTTTCTTTACTCTAATTTTCTGGCTTTTCCCTTTAATTCCCCTAATTTTCTCTCTCCTTTAAATTTGTCTTCTCTTTTTCTTTCTTCCCCTCATCTTTCTGTTTCTCTGCTCCCCACTTGTCCCACCATATCCACATTTATCCATTTCCTCTTTTCCTCCCCTGCCCTTTTTTCACTTTAGTCATCTCCTTTTTTCTTTTATCCCTCCATTTAAACTGTTTTCCTCTCATTTCCTTTTCCCTTTCCTCCAATTTCCTCTTTTGCTTGTCTTCAACCCTTTCCTGACATCCCTTACTCTTTACTGTTCTTTTATGTCCTTTCATCTTCTCGTCTCTTCTTTATTTTCATTTTTTCTTAATGTCCTGCTGTATTATTGCCTTCCTGTCTACATCCCTCTCCTTCCCTGTTTTTCTTCTCCCCTCTTATATCTTCTTTGCCATTCTTTTCCTGTTGCTTCCTGTCCTCTTCTTCTTTCCTTTAATTCAGATGTCCTTTAACCTCCTCTCGTTCCCTTTTCTCCTTTCCTCCCCTTTTTATACTCTTCTCCTCTCTGTCTTAATTCTCCTCACTCCTCCTTTCTCATCTCTTCTTTTTCCCCTCATTTTGTCCCGTCATTTCCTCCACTTCCCTTCTCTCCTGGAATGCCGTGTTGTTTTGTTTCGACCTGTTCATCAGTGTGATGGATGGAAACACATTCCCCAGTTGTCAGCCAACTCTCTCAGCTCACCTCCTCTCCTGTCGCTTTATCACAGCCAGTCATCTTCAACAAAACCTCTCTCAGGGTCTCACAATGAGCCAAGAATTACCTCTTCTCTGGCAGGACAAATCTAATCCCTTCAAAATACTAAAAGACATTTCATTTTGCAAGACATCAACAGAAGTGAGTGAAGTTATATTGGTTTGCTGACATACAGGCTAAGACTGATACTGTGATTATCACTGTCTCACTTTCTGTATAAAGTTTCTGAATGGAAAACTGAATACTTCCAGTAAAACACTTCAATGATAGTAGATTAGATTAACAAATAAAACTTATAATCAAATAATGATTTGATATATTATAAAATGACTGTCAGTAGTTTTAATCAAAAAGTATAAGTAGAGCTCTTAAAAAACACTGCTAGAGTTCTTTGAAGGGATAAAGTGACTGTCTGAGCCTTTGCGTTCGTAACACTACATACATTCATGTCTGTGAGGTTATGTAACTGGTATCATTTTGTACATTTTGTCTTTTTTAAAAAGATATTTCTCTGTAATCAACCATCATGCTTTGTAAAACATTAGTGTTGAGTTTTTAGCATGTTAACTCTAGTTATAAAACAAGTAGTTAAATTGAATATAAAGAACAATTCAAACACTGCAGATAATCGGCGTCATCCAACGTAAATGTAACAGTTACAGGTTTTGTAAATCTTAGCATTCAAACCATTGCTGTATGTAAAGCTGTAACATCTTACCTCTGCTGTCACCAGTGTATATTGATGATAAAATACTGTAAGGAAACACTGTGAGAGTTTGGCTCCAAGTTGTTCTCTTCTCTCCAGCTATGTTGGGCATCACTACAGCCCAGTCACCCATCAGAGTCAAGAGGAATGCATTTTGGAAAACAAGACTGTATTCCAGAGAACATGATGAAGTACTGGTAGATTTATGTTGAGCAGTGAAACAATCCCACCCAGAGACGAGATGCTTTTAAATCGGCTTAAGTAATACTTGGTTATGAGAATGAAAAATGTAAAAAAAAGATTAATTAGATGAATCTGTCTGTGTGACAACACAGATATGTAAATAGTCTTAACCCTCCAGTTAATTTTCACAGTAAGTGGATGTAGGCCAGTGGTTTCAGGCGCAATACATGAAATTGTGAAACTCCAATCAAATGAAAGGAAATATCATCCTATTAGAGCACTGGCAAGAGAAACTTTCTGTTCATCCAGGGACAGGAACATCCAGTTCATGAAGTGGATAGCTCTATACGAGCAAAATCAAAAAATGTTATTTTGTTTACCTCTGGCAGCATGGTGTTGTGCAGGCCATCCTCGGTACAGACAGTATAATGTTTTCATTTTAAATTACATACAGATGGTGAACTTCTAGCAACATGCTCTCGCGATGACAGTGTCTGTCGGTCAGTTGGTAAGTCCACCACTTTTGTCCAGAATGAAATATCTCAACAACTTCTGGATGGATTGCCTGGCACAAACATTTATGGTTCCAATGGTAGAAAATTTCCAGTGATTTTGTTAATCCCTCTAGCAAGTCAAAGTTTCATTTATTCAGTGTAATACTCAACATCTACTTGATGGACTGGAACAAAATTTTTGCAGACATAGTTTAGAGAAGATATAATCAATTGAATTTGATGATTACCTGACATTTCCTCCAGTGTCACCATGAGGCTCACATTTGTGGTTTGGAAGGAGGTGTGTCAACAACTATCCAATGATTTGCCATTAAATTTGGTACAGACATTCATGTTCCCCTCAGGATGAATTGTAATAACTTAGCTGATCCCTTACCACAATTTTTTTTCTAAGGAACGGGGCTTTAGACTTTGGACTGTAGCATCATTTGGGGCTGAAGACAAACTACAGGTTTCCAAAATGAAAAAAGCAGCTCAAGGCTACATTAGCCGCTACAAGGTCATTCAACACGCACCTGAATTTCCAATTGAGATGTTGGTATCAAGTCGTTGTGTTACAAACATGCAAGTTTTAAAGTAACAAGAATTTGTTAAATAAAACAAAGATTACCTGTACTGCATCTGTTTTGACACGCTGTAATTATTATTTTTTTTTTTAAAGTTTAACATGAGTTCAACAATGTTGTAGAAATCAGAGGAATACTATAAGAAGGTGTTCTTTGATTGACATTATGAATAGAGGGGATGATTACATTAAGCCACTATCACACTATTGATACAAATAACTGACTTACTCAGGCAGGAATGTTCACAAATGAGATAATGTATAAAGCTTTATTTAAAATACATTTAGTCATGTTTATGGACATCCTTCTTTACTCTCTGGCTGTTGTCTCACAGGCAACAAAATCCTTTAAATCCAAGGTTTACTACAAAGAAGGTGGTCAAAAGTTTGATAAAATGTAATATCTACAGTATTTTTGTTTACAATAATAACGTATATTACTGATTTAAAAACACTCAAGAATTCAAATGTGCACAGATAAATTAATTAGAGCTGAAGCTTAAAACCTTATATACAGCAAACAGTCCTTATGCAATAAAGGCTTCAGTTTAATGAACAGACACTAATATGTAACAGGTTATTATCTCCAAAGTGATAGTGACCATTGTTTTTGAAAGACTTGGAAGGAGGCAAACAGTATGTGTTTGTGTGTATGTGTGTGTGTGAGCGTGTACATGTTTGTGTGTGTAGACAAATGAAGGCTGGCTGAAACAGTATCATCTCTCCTTGTAATCAGACAAAAGAAGGAAAGAAGAAATAGTTATCACATTTTTAATTTACAGATTTCTGCTATTTGAGCTAAAAAAACATGAAATTCATTTGTAAAACACACAGTATATCTTCATTTTAGTCATGTGTGAAACACTCCTGGACACTGCATTGCTGCCTGAAGAACATAAGGACAGGGTGTTCATGGTAATGTAGTGCTATGAATGTTTTGTGTGTGAATACATGTGCATATTAAAGCGTGTAAAGAGAATGTGTGTGTGATAGAGCCATTTGTGTTTAATTTACGTTGGGAGGGAAGGGGACTCAGACTGAGAGGCCTGTCATCACTGGGAAAGGACTGCTTCACTCAGTTCAGCACCCTCATCTCCATAATGGCTTCCAGTTGCTCGTAAAAACACTGAACCATGGGAAACCAAGACAGGCCAGCGGCCATCACAACCCTTTCTGATGGCTCTGCTGGCAAACGGGCCAAAGCTGCTGGAGCTGGTGTGTGAGTTGTGTTGTCAGTCTCTCACGATGAGATGATAGGGGGAATGTTACCCTTTAGGCAACCGCTAGTGATGGAGAGAATACGTCCTATGACATGTTCGTGTTGCATTCAACAGCAGTGTTCAGATATACGAGGAGCAATGAAGGCATAGACCACCATAGGCGGTACTTGACTTACTCCAAACTCTACCAATGAAAACAAGTAATGCCTGAATCGTTTCAAGACTCATTGAGTCTTGCAATGATAACATGAAAAATATAAATACATTTATTGAATGAAATGTCTAGAGAGAGCTCAATTATTGGAACTTTACCTAGCAACAAACATAAGTCCGATGCTGATATAACAAGATAGACAGGCACTAATATTGTCAAGGGCTAAGGCTTTTTTTAGGTTGCACATAATCACATATGTTGCCATATATGTGTTTAAAAGTAGATTCAGTGGCTACCTTTGTACAGGACACTGCCTTAGTCTGTACTCTTTGTACTGCAACTTTTGACATGGACATCTATTTTGAAGTATGCGGACAACACCATCTTTATCCACAATAATGATGAGAGTTTATATTGAGAAATCAACAATCTATCAGGGTGATACACAGAGACCAACATGTCACTCAATGCCAGCAAAACCAAGGAGAACCTGTTATGGACATCAAACTTTTACAATTAAGGGAAAAAAAGGCCAGAAATAAAAATATTTCTTAAGACAACTCAAGAAAGCAAGATCACTACGCCAAGTCCATGTCAACTTTTACAGAGGAGTAATAGAAATCATTCTGACTGGCAACATTGCAAACTGGCATGGGATGTGCTTGGACCAGGAGAGGAATGTCGAAAATAGACCTGGCGCATATTTTTCGCAGAGCAGAATGGACAGCCGCTTCTAGGATGCCACTGATACACACTGTGGCCACCTAATGGAAACACAAGAATTTACTACAACAGCCATGATCAGCTCGGAGGCTACGCTGCAGACAAAATGTTACACAGACGCATCCAGTGGAAACAAGAGGGAAGGTAGCTGATTAAACTACTCTGAATTTCATGGGACCCAGTTACTGAGCATTGATGATACTGGTGAGGTGAAGTGCCTGTGCATAGCCTGGAGGGTGTTTGAAAGAAAATACCGACCCCAGCTACAGTGTTTTCACTCTGTTGCTGCCTTGCAGGAGATAGAGAAGTATCTTTCACAGTAACATCAGACCAACTACAGCTTTTATCCCAGACTGTAAGACAAATCTTGACTCAATTTATTCTTAGCACTGAAACGTAAAAAGGAGTTTTTACTCTCAAGAACTCACTATTTATATATTCATGTATTTTTTCTGGTTAAACATAAGCATAAAGAGACAACTAAGTGAAAGACAAATGATAAATAATTGTAAATCTTGAATCTCTCTATGCCCAACAAATATCAAATTTAATCTTTTAGTTTGAGGAAGAGCACACACAATGTCAACCAACCAGAGACTGTTGCTATAAATAAACACAGCGCAGAGACACTAAAGGCAACATCTCCTTTTAATTATTTATTTTGATTTTGAAAATCAAATTTTTATTGGTCTTAACCTGTCTATATGGTGTTTTTTTGGAAATTAGCAGTCAATGCCATAGCAACCAACTTTTCTCCTTAAAACTTAGGTGTATCACTAACAGTTTTAAAAAAGTAGATTCAGACAAGAAAGGTTTCATACATCACAAACCTAAAAACCAAAAAAGAAACCTGACGGAACCAAGGAAAAGCTAACGCTATATCTACATAATGCAATTATTAGCTGAGAGCTAACTTAGCCAAGCTGAAGGGTCAAGATATCTTTTACTGTTGCATTATAAGTTTTAAAGAGTGATGCATAGTATACATTACTGTTCTGATACGTTCACATGCTAGCAACCATTTGCATTCTGGTTCTTTTCCTCTTCAGATGCTGCATCTGGTTCAAACATGCTGCCATTGTTTACATTACTATCTAGCAAGAGGATGCAGAGAGGTAAGGTGAGGGAGCCCTGGAGGGGAGTCGTTACTAGTCATGTACATGACCGTGCAGGAGATCTCATAAACATTAAGAGAATTGCACATAGTTGATGAGGTCAAAGGTGTAGTGTGACATTTAAGTAATTTTAAGACGTGTATAAATTTACATCTTGAAAAAAATGTCTAAATGTATCATTTTAATCAGAGAGGATATTCTAGGGCTTAAATCAATGGCAGTAGAGGAACTTTAGCAAGGCCACACATTCTACCAACCATGCTAGCTAACAGGCTAGTTGGGGTTGCATGCTGTAAAGAGAAAGCATTAAAACTGGCAGCTAAACTCTGGTTAATTAAAAGTTACCAATGCAGCGAGACACAGTGTCCAAGAACACAATCATCTTTTATCTGTTCACTCAAGCTAGTGTGTCTAGCTAGCAAACACCGCCAACACTGTCAATCTGATGTGGAGTGATAGACTAAGCTCACAACCAGGACTGCAACTAACCCCAACCCTGAGTAACACATAGAAAATTCAGAAAGTTAGATAGTTGATGATTTCTTATCAATCAAGTAAACCTGACTTAAGTCTGTAAGTCATCCCCACCAGCCACACATACACCAAAAAAAGACCATATGTGCAAGTATTTCATTGCATTTGTGCAGTATTTCTCACCTGCAGAGATTAAAGTTAAAAAGTTTGTTTGGTTTTCTTTTGTATTTTTCCTATGATAAAATCTGGTTAGTCCGCACTGCTGTGGTATTTCTGCACTGTTCTTACTGAAGCTCACCTGTCAATCAAATAAGTACCAACTGCCTCTTTAGTTCAAACATCCAACATGGCTACAGTACACCATTTTTCCATTAAAAAAATTACCAAACAGAGAATGGAATGTGGATATAGGCTGAGATATTAATAAAATAACACTAATAAGTATTAATGTGTTACATACTACTTTGACTGAACTATTATGAATGAAACATTTTGTATAAACACTGAACATTTGTTTGTACATTTTTTTAAAGTTTAGCCTACTACTGAACTATACTGTATTCACATGTAGAAATACTTCTGTAACACAAACTACTCTCTCTGTGTGTACAACTGTATATAGCATGTCTGTATAGGCCTACATTCCGTTTGGGCACTTAAGTCCTGATCCGTGTCAACAGATTTGTGTTTTATTGGGTGGAGAAACAGCAGTAAGGGTCTGCGGCTCTGCGGGCACCAATCATGCCAGCATAAACACCTCTGACGTGAACAAGCAGTTGCAATTTTCTCGGGTTGAATGCTTGTATCTGTGTGAGCATGATTACATGTGTATGTGCATAAATATGTGTGTTTTGCAGTGTGTGTGGTGTCAGATTGTGTAATCACAGCAGTACTCAACATCAGGCTAGGTACAAGACAAAGTGTTTCTCTACTGATGCAAAATGATTATATCTACTGATAAACTGCTTTAAAAAACAAGTTATGATGTGCTCAAGTAATGCAAGAAGCAACATATGAAATTTATTTTTTTAGGTTGCATGTCCATTGCATTTTTTGTTCTTTAATCGAAGAAGATTTTGATCCAATAATCATCATCCGAATAGATGGCATATTACATATTTTAAGTTTAAATACTTAAAGTAACTATGATGGAACAACTGGTAAGTACACGCAGATAAAATACAAAATGTGATCAACTACTTTATCCTACATATATAAATGTAAAACTGCGAAAAAAGAACTGCAAGAACTGTCACTCTGCATAAAGAAAGACATATATATATTCATATAGTTCTGTGCAAAATAAATTGACTATTCTAGTGTGTTCACTATTGTCAAAAAAGATGAAAGCAGCAGTTTTATAGTCAATTATTTCTAAGCTGTCTGTCTTGCAACCTAACTTGACACTGCAAGAGTTACTGTAATA
Organism: Acanthurus leucopareius; assembly: GCA_029814765.1. Classification (NCBI taxonomy): domain Eukaryota; kingdom Metazoa; phylum Chordata; class Actinopteri; order Acanthuriformes; family Acanthuridae; genus Acanthurus; species Acanthurus leucopareius. The sequence continues at coordinate 14,659,255 of JAQMCX010000029.1, forward strand.
TTGTAACAAAATGTTTCTTTTAGTAATGTTGATAGTGACACATATCCAGCTCCTGTTCATGATTGGGTCCAACAGCCGAGTTCTGAGGTAATTTCATGTCAGAAAACAAATTAAAGGGATAGAGATAGAAAAGGGATAGAAAAGCTGCAGCATAGACACAAAATTAACATTTTCTTACACGTTACCACTTGCAACTCTGCAGATATGATATAAACTTTCTGACCTATGCAAACCTAGGCAGAGTAGAATGTTATTTGTAGCCATGTGTAACAGTGGCTGGCAGAGGAGATGCACACTTCTCCAAAAACTCAGCAAATCATGCAGACCTGTGAGTCAAGCAAGCTAACTGGCTGATCTAACTTAACTTAAAAAAGAAAATACCTCTACCGCTAGCGCAGTTTTTAACAGTTGTATGCACATACATAAAAGAAACAGCAAATGTCACTGTAAACCCCTACTAAGCATTTTCCGATGTAACTGTCTCAGCTTCAGACTGAGCATATACTCCTGACCTCATTCTCTACCCTCTGACATTGGAAAAATGTGTTCCAGCAGTGAAAAGTGTGGGAAATCTCATTTTTACACTGGAAGGCCAATCAGAAGCAGTCAAAACAATTAAGCCACTCATAGAAAAGATGCCCATTAAAAACTCATATTTACCGTGTGTCATCTGTGTCAAATTGACCAACAGCATCATAAGATAGTTCAAAAAGCATTAGTGTTCACTTAAAACCTATGATTGTGACCTCAAATAAGAAAACAATCAAAAGATTTCAGAGTGGAAAAGAGGGTTTAACCAGTATTTCAGACAAGTCAAAAGCAGAAACAGGTCAAATTGACCTGCAACACAATAGTCATGTTAACTAGTGCTGGTCGCTGGCTATGTGTTTCAGGCTGGAATGTATTTCCTTGGGATATTGTCACATTCCTCTGAGTCCCTGGCCAACAGAATCTGTGGTCAGCCGCACATAGAGTTTTATTGTGGGAGACTGTGTTACAGGGTAAGAATGCCAATGAAGTGATTGATATCATCTATGGTTGTGTGTTTCTCTATGTGTGTGAGAGAGAGGTGCCTTGTTCTGTGCAGGGCTTTGTGTAAAGGACACATGTTTGATAGATTACTTGATTTGGAACACAGACGTTTGCGTGTGGCAGACACAGATCAGAGTTCTGTCAAATAACATCATCAGTACCTTCGCCAACAGCACTTTTGTGTGCTGGAGTGTGTGTATGTGTGTTTGTGCGGGTGGGTGGATGGGTGGAACAGAACAAAGAGGCTTGATCCGTGACAGAATGATAGTGTGATTTAGCGACAGAGTTATGAGGAATTTGTAATCCTGGACCTTTGTGTATGTGCCTGTGAGTGCGTGTGCATGTGCATGTGTGTGTGTGTTCATTCTTTAGGAATCTCATCACTGACACCAGAAAGACAGAGCTTCACTGTATCAAAACATTGTGTCTGTACTGCATTCAGGTTATCTAATTGGCTCCAGACAAAACAATGAACACTGACGCTGAAAATAGATTTGAGGATTTCACTGGCCCAATGGACACAGTATGCATTATTTCACATACATGCAAACTCATATTTGCGTTAATACTATGATCATATATAGTCTCTATTCTTCATAGCACTTGTAAGATAAACTGTTCAAGCTACACCAATGACTCTCCTTGTGGAATTTAAAAAAGAAAAAAAAACAAGAAAAAACAAGAATTTAAAAAAAGAACTTACTATTCTAAATTGTTTTACCTACTGTGTGGTGATTTTGTCTCATTTTTACCCCTGCTAGGTAGTTTTAACAATAGGGCTCCTAAAAATGTTATTTTAAAAACATTTAAGGTAGAGAATCAGTTGAAAATAAAACTGATAATATTATTTTTCCTTTACAACATACATGCCTTTTCTGAAAATTGCAAAAAAAAAAAAAAAAAAAAACCCACAAGGGAGCGTTTTGCATTTATTTGAAGGAATCCCATTTCTGTCTATGGAGGATGAAGATCCTCCATTCAGCCAATTCAATCTCCTATATAGCGGCAATTTTAGTGTTTTATCATGGGAAAGGCAGATAAATACACTGTGCCAAACAAACTATGCAAGAACCACAAACTCATAAGTTCCCTTATCTAACTTACAAACATGAACATGTCTTGTCATGCACCATAACCTTAGCTTGTTGAATGAGCAATCAGACAAATGTGCACCAGGAAAAAAGGACACTGCTGACATGAGTTTGCGTGGTAGATTGTGAAAAGACTGCTCATCTGCAAGACATTAAACAACATGTGGCCATAACTTTTAAAGTTAAGTTGGTCAGTGAGATGCTGGTGTGGTACTTACTTTTTAATACCACTGCTAACACTGCAGCCATTGACAGACATGGCTTCTGCACTACAGAGCAAGTTTGTTCATTTTGTCTCTTATTCCCCTGCCAGAGCTCAGCTTGTCTACTGCAGTCAATCAAACACAGACACTGACACGCTACTTCAGCGATGAATCTATGCTGCCGTTTTGAGTGCTTTTAGTGTAAAGTGCCACATCAACCTTAGCAACAGACTAATACCAACGTTTAGGAAAACCAGATTGATGGTGTACAACAGGTGCCAGAAAAAAAAACAAGGTGGACCATGTCCAACAGACTTTTGGCCAGCAGTAACAAGAGGTGTTGGCACAGAGAAGGTTCAGCTTTGAAAAGGAGTAAATCAGGCAGAATATATTATCAGTGGTGTGTCAGGGTCACTGACTGTGTCCAATCAAATCAGCTTCTCTCATTTATCTTAAAAGCAGGGCACTTACAGCCATGACATGCTGACAGAAAATGAGAGTCTTTGTTTATCTTCCTGTGCCCTGAATATGATGACAAGGATGATGTCTAAGTGTTTCTGGAGCATCATGCTGCTTAGTGAAGCTACATGCTCCAGCTCTATGTATGTAAATCAGGTTCTTACTAGTTGGGTCCTACATATGCTTGGAAATACTCAGTTCATCATAAAACACTAAATAAAACAGTCTTGCAAGCTTACAGGTGTGATGGAAATAATTGAAAAGATCCTGTGGAAGAAATGGATACAACTCTCTGACTTTTTATTGCACTGGAGAGCCAATAGGTAGGATTGTAGGATATTCCTGGATATTTTCATTATAAGGGTGAGTCCAATGTCAATAAAGGAGGTATCCATAACAAGTTTTTGAGGGTTAATCCACTTATCGGCGTAGAAAACTATTGTTATTTTCCAATAGGAAGTTAGCTAGCTAGTTAGCCAAAAGTAATGTTAGCTATTGTACTGCATACAGCTTGTGCTATAGCTCTGCCCCACAGATTCTTACTTCAATAGGCCTGTGTATAATAAGACAAGTTTATGATTCTGCTTGTTACAAACTGAAATGTCTTTCTGCAGATCATTCAGCTGTGCCTGTGTAGCCTGTCACGTTGACAAGGGTCAGTGGGCATCTCATAGTAGATAGTCAGAACTTCAGACACACATGCACACTCACAGTGGGAGGTGGGCCACAGTCTCTTGATGAAATGAGTAACCGGTTCCAAGCGCCATATGACATGTTGCCATGACAACCCCAGTGTCCTCCCTTCGGTGTGCAGCACTGGGAAACTTCTAATGAGTTTCCAAAGCCAGAGACACTATATCACTTACACACAAACAGACACAGAGATATATACACACGCCCACACACACAGCGGTCTGTAGAGTCTGAGAGTGAATAGAATTTATTGTTATTGTGATAACCTGGGAGTCCAGCAGTGGTTGAATGTGGCTGACATTAGGCTGTTTTAATAAGGCCTGATTTAAAGTAGGACTCCTGGAAGAGTTACACACATGCACGTAAACTTCATCTCGGAACAGTTGTACTGTTTTTTTCATATTTATGAGGATCATTTAAAATCATCTGTCTTAAGTTGCATGCAAACCATGCCATCTCTACTCAGATATGAATGTGTGCAAGCATGTGTGCGCTTGTGAGTGACTTTACTGTTATGTCCCAGGAGGATCAGGTCTCTGTATGTCTAAACTAAGCAGGCAGCCATGACAAACATTAGACTATTGAATTATGACCTGCCTGCCCACTGCACAGTGTGTATCTGCTGTGCATGTGTGTGTGTGTGAGTAGTGCAAGCACGTCTGTGTGTGGCTGTGTGCAAATATTATTTTAGGTAAAGTCTATCCAGGGTTTAATAGATGGTGCCTAGTGCAGCGTAATACCACCAGATATACGTTTTGAGTTTCATATCAAAAAATCTTAAAGTAATCCTGCCAGGTTCTAACCTCAAACTGAGCAAAGCAATTATCCCATCTTTAACAAACATTTGCTTCCCTATTTAAACACATTTTTACATGTTCACAAAATGAAACAGACTTTAAATATGCTGTGAAAATTTGTAGGGCTGTTTTTGTTAAAACAGCTAAAACCATCCCTCACAGGCATAACAGCACAGGACTTAATATCAGTGATGGGGATTTCATAAATTGCACAACATAGAAATAAGACTCTGATCACTGCTACTACTTGTTGAAATCGTGAAATCTCTTGAAAATCTAATATTTCTATTGTTTCTTTGTGGCCTGTTTGCTTTGGGATATCAGTATATAAATTTTGCAGATTTTGTTACTGCATTTCCCCAGCTCTGGCCTGGCCTAAATGTTAATTGGAAAAAATACCGTCCAGTTATAATATGTAAAAGTTTATCTTCTGTCTACATTGTTGAAAATGGACGGGCCAAAACCAAGCAACACTAAGTACATCGTCCAGAAGACATTTTTTTTAATAGTCCAGTACATTCAGATATGCTACTCTTGATTGATTGTGGAGGAAAAAGAATCTCTCTCTCTCTTACAAAATAGCTCAGAGTAGAGGATGTCAGACAGAGTGTAACAAACAATTCTATCTGATATCAAGCAAATAAAACATACAAGTATCAATGTTCCAAAGATGGTGAATCCTAACGACAATGCTGAGCTCTTTCTGTATCCTTAGGGCCGCCACAAATTTCACATTGGTATTTTTTTGTGAAGTGTCTCAACAACTACTGCATCGACTGCTATGTTTTGGTGTTCATAATGAATTTTGATTACACATATTAGGCTTTACCTTTGTATCTGCTGTAATTTTACTCAGGACCATAATATTAAACAAATAGATAACGTGGCAGACTCTCAGGGCAATGTAAAAAAAACACCATCCTCTGGCTCCACTGATAGAAGAGCACACATACAACACAGCTCATTTAACATTGATTATAACCCTGCCATGTGATGTTACAAAGCATTGCTTGCCTTGACCTAAATCTGCGCTGGCATCCATAAACCAACATTAAAATTATAAAATTGGGCTGATGTGGTTGCTGCATGTGGTACTGGTTAAATGTTGATCTGTACATGCTGAACACATGGGAGAGGTTTGACTGATGCAGGACTACAGAAAGCTGCTGTAGTATAAATTCAACCACATGAAGACATGACCTCATTGGATCGAAAATCGTTGATGATAAAAACACATCTACTCCATTTTAAATTAAATTTCTGATTTAATTTTATATTTAAAAAGACATTTGTCTTTTGACATCTTGAATGCATCAGACATCTTATTGGATTTCTCAACATGTGCAATTGACTTTCATTGCATACCCTTGAGGACTTTTAGTCAGGTTAGCAGCATGAATAATGCAAGACAGCATTGGTCTCTCATTTGCTCAAAATGAAATATCTCAACAACTATTGGATGTATTTCTTTTACATTTTGCATAAACATTTTTGGTTCTAAGGGAATTAATTCTATGGTTTTATCAATGATCTGTGCGCATATCTCTATCTATATTTGATATGCATACATACATATATACAGTTAAAGAGAGAAAGAAAGAGAGAGAGAGAGAGAGAGAGAGAGAGAGAGAGAGAGAAGAAAAAAGACATCTAATATTTCTGAATGAGTTGCCCTTTGACTTTTGGCACATTTTCCTGAGCCATAAAATTTTAATTAAATTTCTACCTGCCTGGGAAAATGACTGTGCTGAGACCAGGCTATTCCACAAAAATACCAGACATGGGCAAGATACGGCTTTTAATTTTTTGTTTTCAAAATAATCTTTTTACACATACATTATGATGACAAAAATTTTTAATTATGCTTATATTCTCACACTTTTAATTGTCGTTGGAGTTTGAGTTAGTGCGTCTCTCCTCTCCAACTCCTGCCTTGACTCCCATGCAGTGATTTAGAAGCAGCATGAAGGGATCAAGATCATAGTGTCTTACAGCCTTGTTAATGGTGATAACCTGACATTTTACAGCCAAGCATATTACACTGACCTCATCCAAAGTTATAAAAGAGTCATCGATATCATCTCTATTTGCGAAAGATATACACATTGTGTGGTTTTCAAGCTCACTGAACTTCAGGACTCCTGTAAAAGCAATTTCAGTCTGTGAGTCAGACAGTGTATGTGATGTCATTTAGGCAGATGTACCTGGCAGAGAATAAAATGTAAGTGGGGGGCAGCAGATACAAAACATGTCCTTGAATAGATAAAGGAAATAACTTCCCAATGATTGGCATGCATTTTATTACCTTTCTAAACCAAAGCTACTCAGCCAGAGATTAACTGGGCAAAGTATTGAACATGTTACCAGGAAAGGAGCCAACAATTTAACAATGCGTAGTCTCAGTGTTAGCCACAATATTACTCTAACATCACTGAACTTGGAGGCCATGAAGGCCAAGATGCTGCATGAAGCAGACATGGTAAATTCAATGTGGACATTGTAATAGACTGTTGTAGAGATAGGAAAGAAGTTAACAAGATGAATCACTTGATTAACCAGTTTATCGACGTCCCTGCTCTCACTTGTATGCTTTATTTGATTTAATATGTACTACAAATGTGATTTCTTTGCTGTTTGTCAGGTTGAAAAGCCCAGACTTTTGAAAGGAGCTGGGCGTTTGACTGTCTTAGAGAATGGTTGAAAAATTTTGAGATCAGAACCAAAAAAACAGAACAAAACATATGATAAGTTGGGTCTATGCATAATGTAGAAGAAACAGTATGCATGCATTCTAGTTTTCTTCTTCTTGGTTCTTCTTCCATCCATAAATTTCTCTCCATTCACACAGTAAAGTTATTATTAAGGTAACATTAAAGGAGAAGAGAAAAATACAGTTAGCGAGAGAGGGCCTGGGACATGAGTAATGTCAAACTGGCTTTCAGTCATCGACAAGAAAGCAAGATAAATTCCTGCTGTTGGACTAGCAATTAATATTAGCGTGCTTGCTATTATGTTGCAAGTTTTGGCCCTTCATCAATATTTGTTTTTGTTGGCAAAGCTGTCATCTTGTTTATTTTAATCATTAGCCAAGACAGCTAATTTCAGCAGAGTTTTAGCAGGTTGTATTTTATAGTCAAGTGTTACCAGTATATTATCTTTGGGTCAGATTACATATTTTAGCATGCTGCTGGTCTGCTTCTTCTGTAAAACAAAATTGACCTGCCCAGCAAAAATATTAGTATAAATTGAGCATGCATGTTTCCTTCTAAACATAACTTTTCACAACAAAATGACACAGTTGATTTGTATCAGTAGTTGGCACATACATCATTCATCTAAAACAGAGATTAGTATTTCTGACAGACACTATGGAGACATCAATTCACCCCTTGTTAATCATTTTATGGGGATTTGAAATAGCAGAGGTTTGACGGACATCTCAGTCAGAGTTAAATCCTTACATTTATTTCCTGATCACCATCAGTTATTTGCAGTGGTTTGGGAATAGAGATCCTTTAACTTTTGCAAAGTGAGTTTTTGCACTCCTGCAAGGCAGGGTTCATTTCTGCTCTGTCTAATTGGTTACTGCAGCATATCATCATAATATTTTTCCAAAGGTTGTCTTTGCTTGGGCTTTCTGTAGTCAGACTGCTTTTTTTTTTGGGGGGGGGTTCTGTAGTCTGCACAGTCACAACCTAACCACACTACCCACATTTAAATTAATAGGAGGACCTCCATTGCCTGATGCCTGATTTGATCTGAATGGGACCCTGCAGGTAGCGGGAATGCCCAGACTCCCATAAAACAAGCACACACACTGAAATCCTTGACTGTGGTCTAATGCTGAGAATGGAATATATTTTTAAACATTTAATTAATCATTAAGTAAAATGAATGACAGATAAGTTGATCCCATTGTGTTCAAAACTTTCTGACTCACTAGAATACTGTATATGCCAACACTAGAGGTGTGGTGGTCCATAAAAATAGAACCCCAGGCCTGGACAGAATTCATCAAGCATCTCATTTTCGAAGCAGATATGTACAGCATGCTGTATATATCTGCTTCAAAGCATTATTGTACAATCCCAATTTCCAAGACAAAAGTGAACATTAATATTATTTACATAGTTGTGTGATCAGCTGCATACATCAACATGAAAAATAAGTGAGCACAGTTAAGTTGGAAGACAAAAGATTGTATATGTTACTTCAGGCAGAAGCACTCTCAATATATTTTAGATGGATGTTCAACTGTGTTTCCTCCTGCTCAGACCACCCTGCTGGCAGTGAGTTAGTCACAAACCTCAGTCCTCTCCAAAATCCAGTGATCCTCATGCACAGCTGGAAGCACCTCCGTTTATTATTTAGATCTTTTGCAAGACACCAGGATATGGGTTCACAGAACAAACCACAGTATTTGAAGGTTTAACTGACTTTGATAAAAACCTGTAGCCTTCTCTTATGAACATCTGGATGCTGAACCTCTGTCCTGTCCCATCTAGTCTTTCTGTGGTCACCTGATATATAGATATATCTTATATATGGTGACATAATGCTGATCAAAAATCTGTATCTTATTACTATGATATGGTCTAACAAAGACACAATAAAAACATCTATACAATTCTGAATTTAATTAATATAGTTATTTGAAAAAATGTGCTTTAATATAGTTATGACCCCTAAAATGTCAGACCTAGATTCCATGGATTTGTATCTGTGCAAAGTTTGTCACCAGAGAGGTGTTTAATCATCATTCTTACTAAAGGGGGATATATCTGTACACTTTTCTAAAACCTGAGATTCAAATGTCCTCCAGGGTAATGAGATGTTGTCACAAATTTTGAAAAAAAAGGTTGTACACATAAGGTCTGCTCTGATTGCAGATCAAAAGGACATTCAACAACAACTAATTATTTTGTTTTCTGTTTAATAAAAATAATTATCACCTGACTGGTCATAGGATATAGATCTCAAAATTTACTCTTACTGTCCAACAAACTAGAGGGACTTCTCTCACCCAACATGGGGAGAGGGCATGAAACAAATGGGCTTCTGCATCTATAAAGGGGAAAGAGTGGATGTGCCTTCAGCCCATTCTCAGATTTTTTTCTACCTTTCTTTATAGGAAAACCTTGCGAAACCATATATAAATAGTAGCAAAAACATGTCTGGAGGGGAGCTTTACATCATGTTTAATATTTCCATGACTTGTGGCACTGTGTAAACTATGTTCTAGTGCTTAGATCTGTAACAGATTACGATTATTTATACAGCAAAGCCACTGTATAATATTAAACACTGTCAATACACAAGTATTGTTACTGTTCTGGGACTCCTCACTGTAGTAACGTGGGTGCTGCTTTGAGACTCCCAGTGGCAGAGGAGAAAACAGCATGTTGAATTATTGAATGAGGCAGGAGGATATGTGCTTACTGCTGCAACCCTGCAGGGAATCTGCAACCAAACCACAGCTGAAAAGCTGAACCTTTTTAAGTGTTACTTCTGTAGATAGAGAGAAAGACTGCAAAAAAACTATTCAAGGCTGAAAAGACGTTCTATAATTATTGTTTAAGGTACAAAATGGTCATTCATTTCACATTTATATTAACAGTTACTATTAGTCAGAAGTAAGACGGTTAAACAGACTGTGCTTGTTGTAGTTGGGATGCAAATACATTCCATATCATACCACATCAGATCTTTTTTTTATGGATTTTAGGATGCATAGGTGCATTTGCAATAAGCCTAAATAACTTTTCTAATGCACTTCTAAAGACAGTGTAGCTGGATACACTGTAAATCATTCCAGTGTGTCATGTATGGGGACATTCTTACTGACATTAATTTAAGAATTTTCTTAAACTATTAAGATAACTTTTTAATAGAAACAATGCTCAGTTCTAATAAGTCTTACTGCATGTCTTTATTTAGGATTTTCAGTCCGGTTCAATAACAAGCCAGCTCTCTCTCTCTCCTTCCCTCTCTCTCTGTCTTTCTCTGTCGCTCTTTTTTCCTGTGGTGATATGTTGAGAGCTCTGATGGATGGGTGGTATGTATGAATGACTGTCTCTATTTATTGAGGGTGGAGGACACAGACGCTGTGTTGTTGGGACAGGACTCAGACCATGACCCCGTGACCCTGCATCTCATACACACAGTCTCAGGTAGTTTCATAATGAGTGTGTCCCGGTCACAGCAAGCCCTTTCACCTGACCACTCACACACTTGTATAGACACAAATACGTGCTGATCAGTCATCATGTCTCTGCCCCCCGTAATGAGTCTGAGTGGCTTTGATAAGTAAGCTGTAATGAGCACAAGCTGCAGTGGGCTAGTGTTTAATTTTATATGGCAAAAGTAAATTTCTCATTAGAGTGAGAATAATTGTACACCACATTTACAGATTCTTTTATTTTTATTCTAAAAATGTGTTTGTTTTTGTTTATTGAAGAAATAAATGGTACCAATTTATCAAGAGGAGTCCAAGAAATGCAGACTGATAGCTTGGGATCAATAGCACAGTCCATCTAGCACCATCAGAACTAATAATTTTGACAATGATAATAGTGTCGATACAATACATGAGTTCTGTTACCTGTTCAGTAATTTTTGGAACCTTATGCTGGAAAGGTAATAACATGCCTTTCCACATTTACTGCAAAACACAAACATTTTAAATGTTGTGTCAACACATAGCCACTTTATCAAAAGACGAAATACAAATGTGCCTTCATCAGGATCAGTCTAATCACTGACTCTGCAAAAGAAAACTTTAAACATTAGATACCCAGCAGTAACAAGGCCAACGATCAAGGTGTCTTAAAAATGACAAATGACAAAAAAAAAGCAAACTTCATCTGTTGATCATGTTAAAGATCTAAAAGCTTCAGAACAAGCACATGAACCTTAAGTGGAGATTATTTTCTAAACTGCTGCTTCTGAATTCTACTTCAATCCTCTCTGAAATACCTGAACAACCACTGTTTCATGAAATTAATTCATGTTTCATGATCACTAGAGGACTGTGCTTTTGGTTATGAGTAAAATATGTCAAAAACTATCAGATGTGTTTCATGGAATTGCTCAGGTTTCCTTAAGAAATAAATGTAGTCACTGTGGTGATCTTCAACTTTATTTTATCTACTAGTGTTATCATCAGGTCATCCATGTCCAGTGCTTAGCTTTATGATCAATAACCTGCAGAACTATTAACATTCCTATCATCCTCAGCTGCACTTCGGGTGTCACTAATAAACAATGTTAGCATGCCAACACAATAAAACCAACTTGGTGAATATGGTTAATGCGATAAACAATGCGCAATTAGCATTACCATTATAGCATGTTTGTATGTTGATGTTGGCATTTAGCTCAAAGGACTGCTGAGTTGCCAATGTGGGTAAACTCTTTTTCTTGTTTTACCTGTTTTCCTGTGTGAGTAATACTAGTTAGCTTTTTAATCTGATCCAATCTTCACCATATTGAAAAAACAAGCATTCTAACCATATAAAATCTGATCAGGTGATATTTGATAATACAGCCATTTTGTTGTGACATGATGAAGTTGATGTTTGTTCTGTGCTTTAAACTAACATCATGCTAAACTTTAAGTTTTCAGGTTATAAAAATTAAATGGTGGAAATACTGTGTATATAAATTTCTGTCCGTTCAAATGGCATAAACATATTTTTGGTTTTTTTTACCAAAGTGCATTGAGGACATACATATTACTTGTGTTGTTGCCATTTACCATATAGCACTCATTACAGTAAAATGTAGACCAAAATAACAGTGCATGCATTATGCAGACTAATTGACTTGTTTATGACTCACAGTATAAGACAGCTACAGTAAAAAGTTTTATCAATCATATTAGAGTGGTGGGTGAAGCATTTTAACATTCCTTCACTTCTCTCACAAACACTTATAAAAGTTATTGCAGAACATTTGGCAGACAAAACGTTGGCAGTGGTGACACAAACAAGATGCTGGCCCCATCTCTGCAAAGCTTTCAGTCATGATCAGCATTGCTCACTGGCTAGACAAGACCTCATTGTACCTGTGTGCAATGTACTCAGCCTGATGCACTTGTCCAAAATTGTTGGGCTACTTCAACATCTGCTTTACTACTTTGCTCCCTCCCTTAAACCAAGTTTAGGTAATTCACCACAACCGCATCCTGCTGATGTTCATCTCCTGCTGGCTGTCACAAATCCCTAAATCTGCTCTGCAATGATCCTCAGCAGTCCAAGAAAGTTCAAATCAAAATTATTAGTTATGTAAGTAATTATACAAGCAGCTCTGCTGAAAAACACATAAATGTGGATTTGGAGTAGAACACCATTTTATCAAAAAAGTATTCTGAAAACATCTCAAGTTGTGATTTTTGTGTCTGATATTTTAAGTAGAAGCAAGAGATCGACCCAACATGTTAGACAGGTCACGTGATGTCAGGGAAGAGTGAGACAGTCACTCTATAAACCCTCCTTTATAAGGAAGCGGGCACGACCTATCTCCCCCAGGACCTCCTCATGAATGAACCACTCAGCTCTACTCAGTCTGGGTTGGTGTGTGTGTGGATGTGTGTGTTGAGGGAATTACTTTCTTTTCAGCTCCTGGATATAGTCAGTGGGTTTCACATTTGTTAAGTTGTTGCAAATATCCAATTTTCTCTAATATGAAGACAGACATGGAAATTGTTGCCTTACCATTGTTTTTTATGTGAAAACAGCCTCTGTTTTTTACTTGTACTGTATATTGCTCAGACACACATACACACATACGCATACAAACCCTCTTTCCACTGCCAAACAAACAACCTTGGTGAGCCGTGGTATGCCGAGGTATTTACGCTAAACGGTGGGAATGAGATTCCATCGCACCGCCTCATGTTCAGCAACACATTCCACTAACACCCTCAGACTGGCTCCCCTCTGAGCTGCATCGGTAGAATTTGATCCTGTTCCCTCACATGAACCAAGATGTTTAAATTTAAAGGCAAAGCAAATTTGTCTCTTCAGTACATTTTATTCGATTCGATAAGTCATCTTAATATTATTTTTCTACCAAGCATTTTTTTCAGGCAGCCAACATCGGTTTTATACCTCTGAGGGTACTTCCCACCACTTCCTTTCTTTTTTCAAACTATTTTTGTGTGACTAAGAATTTTACATTTGGAATTTCTTTAACTTGTGTAAGAACTACTACATGCGTCAGTTTGTGAGTTAGACTAACATTGAAGATTTTGAAAAATAGAGAGGTCTGAATAGGCTCAGGTTTCAGTGGGATCAGGGGGCTTTGCTGCTTGTCTTTGACCTTAACCCTGATTAACATCTGATAAATTCTAATGCATCAATGGAAAAAACGTTATGAATATTCTATTCAAATTCTACCCTATTCTACAAATAGGTCCCTCTGAATCCAGCCCACTGGAGCAATCACATGACTGGAATCTGTGAGAAATGTGTGCACTCCAAAGAGGGTTTGAGAAGTGTGAGAGCATGAGACTGAATGTGAAAGTGTGTGTCACAAGCCAGAAGCCTGAGAGTTGGAAACATTAGTAGGCTCCTAAAAAATTAGGTTTGTATTTGAGAAAGACAGGAAAATAGCATTTTTCATATACTTGACAACATAAATAATACAAGTCAAAGAAAGAGGACCATTTTCTCAGATAGTCTCCATTTTTTATTTTGTGGAAGATAAATGAGGAACAGACTGGTAGACATCTCTTATGGCTCGGGGCTGACGTCAGGTCATTTGTTTCAGTGAGTCAGAAAATTAAAAAAAAAACAGGTTTAGGATCCACACACACACAAACACACATACACACGCACACACACACACACACACACGTACACATACAGACAGCCATCCTCGCAATCCTGAAATTAGATAAATAAATCAGCCCTCACTGTCATTTGTACTAACAAGGGACCTTCCATTCATCATGAGCTAGTGAAGGGAAGTGCACTGGCCAGCCAACATAATACAATACATCCATAATGTAATAACGGCTAACATAATAAAACAAAGTGTAAATATGCAGCAGGTGGCTGTCTGGGATCCTGAGAATAAATGTGCAATGAATTTTAATGAGACATATCATATTGGATTTTCAATATTATTTCTAAAAAGCTAAAGAAAAAGGACGGGGAATAATAGGATTTGACTTGTTGCAAATTTGTCTTAGAGCAAATTAATTAATTTTCTATAATCATAATGATATGAATTTCTGCAAATGGGCAACAATTGAACTTGTTAATGTGTGGTCAGACCAGAGTGAGCAAGGGGAAATGTGCACTGTACAGCAAGAGGAGGTGGTACTGGAAGCAGCTGTCTTACTCTGCTGGTTTCGTTCCTCATCATTAAACAAGGACAGAATATTTGAATTATGAGTTTAATTTATTTAAGTTTCTCTGTTTTGGAGAAAACATAAAAACTTTCATGAATTCATTGGTTTCATAGGCCTCAATGGAAACGTCAATTCATATAGATTGAGGGAGTATTTTCAATAATTGGATTTGTCACTAAGCACTAAAAAAAGCTCTACTCACAGCAAATCCTCATGGAAAAACGGCTGCAACTCTATATCAATATCATTAGCTTTCATAACTAATGCTGAGGGCTGGATCATGTCAGTGGCCTTCAGATTAGGAACTCTACTAAGACTGTCTTGACTTTCTCAAAGTCACTTGAAAGATATCAGACCATGCTAATTGAACTTTGAGGATATATAAAGAAGCATCAATTATGGTGAACTTTTTGCTGAAACTTTAGTTCGCCTGCCATACCAGCTCTGGTCTAGTTGAGGGGATGAGGAAGTTCAGCATAGCAGCTATTTAAACTGATACAGGCCAGATAAACTTTCGAAAAAAAAGGAGAATTTTTGTCCACATTGAGCCAGTGAGAGTCAGAGTTAGGGTTACTCCTCCATACCACTCAAATAGAAGTACCCCTTAAATTTGGAGACATGTTGAGTTCAGGTTAAACTGTGGATGACCACATTATTGTGTGATTTGCCTCACAAGATTAAATTCCTGCCACCTACCACAGATCAATGTGCATCATATAGAGAAATTATTTAGGTACAATTTTACTCGAGTGTACTGAACATCCCCCACAGAAAAACACACAGTGGAGAGTCTCTTGTATTAAAGCCACCATCATATGTACATGACCAGAACCCACATGGTATCTGTCTGAAAGGGCCTTGAATGTGCTTCTGGTGGCAGTCAAAGCTGCACCGGAGTTCGTGTCTTACCAGCTCAGACCATGGCCGTGGCTGCTAAAGGCTGATTAGCTTTGACTACCGGCTGTGTATCCATGTTACACTGAGTGGTTGTCAGTCAGCATCTCACTGTTTCCTTCAGTGACCAAAACCTGAAGAGAGGCAGAAAGAGTGGGTCATCGTTTTTTGTTTATATAACACTTTAGGTTAATTTTTTATCCAATCTTTTCTTTGTCATATTGGAAAAATACTTAAATTGTAATAATACTATTCATTCCGCTACAAGCGATCAGGGTACAGCTTAAAAGATTTACTGTGATCAGGAGTTAAGCCACGGGTTTTATTACAGTATAAAATAATTACACTACGACTGACGTAGTTGTCCTGGGCAGATTTTATTGCACATGATGGACAGCGAAGTCGGTGGTCAACCAGAAATCCATTTCAGACACAAAGTCACCGAAATGTTTTACTACTTCGAGAAATGGTGCTGTTTACAACCTCAAACACACACACACACACACACATCCACACACAAACACATACACACACATGGACAAATATATTTAAAGGGTGATTATTGAAAGAGCTATGTGCTGACTTTATGTGTTTCCAGTCAAAATTATTCAGGAATGAAGACTGACACTCTGGGATTAAAACAGAAAAAAGTTACAGTTAACCAGCAGTGGAACACATATGATTACGCACACTCACACACACACACAACCCACACATGCACGCACGCACGCACGCACGCACACCCACCCACACACACACACACACACACTAGCGCTTTAAAACTAGAAGATCAGGTTCTGACAGCAACATTTATATTACCAGCATACTGTGCATAACCAAAGTTTAGTTTGTGTGTCTGTGTGTGTGTGTGAGTGAGTGTGTCTGTTATTTTAGCATCACTCACAAACCAAAATGATGATTTAAGTGCATGTAAGTAGATTTCCAATGAGACCTGTTTTTTGTATTTGGGACTAAGAATATCCACCATCACACATACACACACTCACACTGACCACAAGTCAGAGCAGCATCAGTCAGATTAACGCTGAGCTGTTGAAAACAAATCCATGTTTTCTGTTTTTCCCTCCCACTCTCGCTTCTCTCTCTCTCTCTCTCTCTCTCTCTCTCATACACACACACAGACTGCAAGGCAAACTAGGATGGCACACATATCTTTTTTTTCAGGATAGAACTTAAAATTAGCTTGTTTTTCCTTTATTTCCAGTGTTTTTGAGTACAGAAATGTGATCATCTTTCTTGTTATGTTTGGTCATCATATATGTCACCAAGACTTGTCTCAACTCATTGACAGAGATCTATAATAAACCCTCCTGGAGTTACCCTGTGTGCCTGTTGCATTACAAAGTTATCAATTCACTAAATTTTACTGCCTGTTGACAGCAGAGGCGGCCAAATAGGTTAATATTGGCTTGACAGACACTGCATGGGGCCAACAAAAATACTAGATCATATGATATGTTTCACAGATTATTCACAAATATGCAGCTTGAAGGGGACTATATGAGTAGGAAATTGCTCTATTCCCTGGTTTCCCACCTAATCCCACTGCACTCTGTATATATGGAGTAAGAAAAAATGTGTTTGGCTGATTGATTGATCAATAAACCTGTCATAAGTTTCTCTAAAGCTTGACATGCTGGTAAGGAGAGAGCTGATACTCACCAGATAAACACACACGTTCACTGTGTTTATATAATTGGATAAAATCAATGTATTACAGTAGTTTGTTGTGAATTCTTGTAGTGTCCTTTTTAGCTTTAATCATGTGCTTAAACCTGCTTAAATATTATTTACCTTGGTTTCTAATATCCTACATTTCACAGACACATCAGATACATGTGGAAAAATTACATATAATATGCTCAAGTTAATATAAGTGCTACCCTCATAGCTTAACCCAACATAATTCCTTTTTAAATGTGCTTTCTTCATTCAAATTGTTTACATGATTACAAGCAAATGCTAATGCAGGTGGTTGTTGCTCAGGAGGTAGGGCAGGTCCTCTACTTATAAAATGATTGGTGTTTGGATCGCTGACTGTTCCGGTCTGCATGTAATGGTGTCCTTGAGCAAAGAAATTGAACCCCAAATTTATACGAATGGCTGTTTCATTGGTGTTTGAGTGTCTTTGTGCATGTGTTCCTTGTGAGCACTTTATAAAGAGGCCACTGCCATAAGTTTATGAAATATGACTTTTATTGTTCAGTGGTTTGAGTGGTTGACAGACTAGAGAAGCACTATATAAATGCAATCCATTTGCCATTTACTGATTTTAAATTTTTCATTTTGGCCACAAATTTTCCATCTCACAAACTGCAGCCTCTGCTGACAAACCACTTGGATGCTAAGAGGCACAGGCACTGGTCACTGTTCCCCTTTCTCTGCAGGATGACCTGTAGCACTGGAGGTTCCAACAGTATTTGTTGTACAGACAACACTCAAGCTCCAGTTGCTGATTTAAGTTATTTGATACTTCAAACTCCTGATACATGGACAGTATGTGTTGGCGAGGACAGACAACTGCACCATGATGGCTTACATCAACAGGTAGCTCAGAGTCAACTGATAAGTTGACATCTGCAAGATGATTTAAAGTTGCATCCTGATGTGGTACAGAAAATTTGGACCTGGTTTGAGAGGATCCACCGTTGTTTATTATAAGACAAAATGTTTGGGTTGTCAAAAAAAGGTCTGGAATACTTGGCCTGTCTACTTGGTTCAATTCTATTCTTTTTTTCTGTATGTGAAGCACAAGGGGCTGTCTCATGTATGTGTATGTAAGTGTATGTAGCAGCCATGTCTTTATGTCATGAGGGATTTGGAGACAGACCTATCAGCCCTCCCCATGTGAAGGGATTTTTGCAGTGGGAAAAGTCTGGTGATTCAAACCTCCATCAACTAAATCAATGGAAGGTGCCAATGGTGCTCAAAGCTCTGGTGAAGGCTCTGTCAAAGAAATGACTTGCGGGTTAGCTTGGTGAGTGTATCCTCCAAGCCAAAAAGCAAGCAGGAGAGACTCTACCACTGTATCTGCCCTCACTCTACATTGGCGTTCCAGTGTCAAAGGTTCTGTTCAGTGGGATGACAGTGGAGGACATATGTCAGTGTTGTGGTCTATGCTCTCTGTGTTGATAAAATTCCACCTTTGGACATGTCTTACTAATGTTTTAGGGTCTGTGCTTTTATGTTGATGCAATTCTGGTGAAGTGATGGAAGTATCTTTTGTGTTCCAACTGAACAGCCCAAAACCCCATCCAACCAGGCCATGTTCACTGACTCTGTTTCATTTACTGTGGTGTGTGATGTGATATAGCGTATCTGTCTTTTGACCCTGCAAGGTCAAGACATGATTCCATCCACTTCTAGGTGAGTTTTATTGAATGTGATTGGGTCCCCAACGTCGGTGCATTCTTCGCAAAAAGAAGAAAAAAAAAAGAAAAAAGATGTATGTACGACTGTGGCTAAACTACTTTCAGTCACATATAGTGGGCTTTTTGCGGCATTCAACCTGCTGTTCTCTTAGAATCCATTAGAGGGCAGACCTTGTGTGAAATAATATGAAGGTTATGATACTGTAACCTAAGTTCTATAAAGACACAGTTAGGGTTATTCTTCAAGTCCAGTTGTTCTGTTTGTATGCTTTTGTACTGTTGTGGTTCATACTCTCTCTCCACCAACATACACTCATACTGTTAGCATAGTTTATGCCAAAAAATTAAAAAGCACTATGAAAAAGAAAGAACATGAATTTGACTACTAGCACAATTTCCTTTTCAAATTTTCTACAGATAATGCAGTAATATTGTTATCAAGAATTCTTCAGTCCAAAACAATCAGCCCTAATTGTTATACTTGGTAGCAAACAGTGGTTTTTGGTTTTCTTAGTAACTGATGTGCCAACCCACGATAACCTGCATGTCAAGATGTGGTAGGATGCACAGAAATTGATAGGTTGTGGATGTTTTGTCAGAATTTGCAAGTGTGCTGTAAATTCTGATTAATTTAATGCCATTTTACAGAAAAATTGCATTTACAGAAAAATTGCATATACATTAAAAATATTAGAAGTAAATTTCTATCAAAAGACTTAAGTGAAAAAAGAGCATTACCGTAATTTCGCCACTACTTTTTTCACACACTTTGAACCCTGCGGCTTAAACAATGATGCGGCTAATTTATGGCTTTTTACGGGCTAAAGA
>JAQMCX010000029.1:14679100-14692197 GCA_029814765.1 Acanthurus leucopareius
ATGTACAAAATCTTTTTTCTTTTTAAATTTAGTGGGTGCAGCTTATACTCAGGTGTGCTCAGTAGTCCGAAAATTACGGTAATTATGTTCCGTATAATTTTAGCCAATTGGGGGGCAGCGGAAACACGCTTTGAACATAACACCAAGATGTTTATTGTCTGAGTTGACATGAAAACCCATACAGCTGCCAATTTAAATGTCCAGAAAACATGGAGCAACATTATAATCCATTTGTATTTTGTTTCTAATCACGTAATGAATGTAAATCATTAATAAATTTATAACATTTTTTTTTCCAACTCTGAGGAAATGATGCGTCTTTTTAGCTGCTAAAAAATCCACCATGTTTACCAGCCATTTGTAAACTTTTTCTACTGTTGTGCTGCAAATCACACAGTAGTTTTTTTGGGACTTCTTCTCTGTATCCTGCTCAAACTGAAAACGACACTCGAGAAAATGGTGAAAAGCTGTGGGTTGGAAATGTGGAAACCATGAACTGAGAAATGCTAAAATGCTCCCTTGAGTCAAGGGGATTCACTGAGTTTGGTAATGATTCTCCATGTGGGATGTTAAACATACATATTGCAATTTGATGTACATAATAAGAATAATGATAACAATCTCTTGTGCAGCCAACTTAAAATGCAGTAGGTCTTGTGGCTGCAATCCATTTTCTCTTGGAGGCCAAAACATTTACTGTTGATCCTGCAGTTAGATGATTACATTTTTTCCTCTTTAGCATAGCATGGTTGTAGCCACCCTGGTGATGTCAAGATGTCACACCCAGCTGCACCATTGACACGTTGATTACTCATTAAGGATATAAAGGATACATTTTTAACATTGTGTTGTTCTAATGTAGGTTTGTCTTTGAAATTGAAGGCTAAATCATTCTCAGCTAATCAAGAGTTCTTAATAAGACGTGCACCAGTTGTTAGATTAGTCACTCATCACAGATTTTATTGCTGACATGAACTGCACTTCACAGTACTGTCTCACAGTTGCAGCATGTTCCCCATTACTAAACTGCTGATCGACCTGAATGATACAGCTGTGTGTGTGTATGTGTATGTGTGTGTCTAGAAGTTAACAGCCTGTGGTCTCACTTGCATGCAGGGCCAGATCTTTTGGGTTTGGCTCTAGTATTGTTAAACAGAAGATCTGCAGTAGAGTTGCTGCATAATGTGTGTGTGTGCATGTGGTTGGCTCCATAGCAGTTCAGAGTAAACAGCAGCTATGCTAATATCATCCATACGAGCATCCTACCGAGCTACATATGAGCAGTGTTTTCTCAGCTGCTGTGGGCTGTCACGGTTCTGAATGCTACCCACAATGCCGCTTCTGAATATGGGCCTGCTGCAGCACAAAAAAGGACAGCTTGAATACAGACTCGCTTCCCTACAGTTAGTCTAGTTCTTGAATAAACCTTTGACTCAAAATAATTAATATGCTATTTTAGTAGGTTGCAATCTGTAAACTGATTTTTATTTTAGTCTTTTTTTTAGTCATTTTGTCTTCATTTGTTGTGAAGCACTCACTTAGCAATTACTGCATGTCTTCATCATTCAATGTGCCCCTCAAGTCAGCACATAATGTACCTACCTGGAAGCTTTGCATTCAGTGACTGGGCTGTCCAAACATTCATAAGATATAAACATGTCCACGTATGCAGACGTCCACAGTAGTGTACACACAGAAGTGTGCACTTCATATCCTGTGATCATTTTGATGTTTTCTTGGTTTTGACAGAAACGTCTCTAATATGGATTTTCTGTTTCCAATTGTCTCTGACGGTGACAGTCTGTTCAGTGCTCATGAACTGTCCAGTTCTTTCTCTGTCTTTCCAACATAAATAAGATATGTAGCACAAATCACGTCCTATCTACGAGATGATTATTCCTTGGAAGGACGAACCAGACACCAGGTGCTTGGAAGAGCGAGCGCATAACCCTCCATGAATCAGATAAAGATTTAATCACTGATATCCTCATTATTTGCTAAATTTATGGACCTGAAACGTCCAAAATTGAGCTCTGAAACACACCCAGGCCGAACCTTCCCATCACAGACTTTCCTGACTCCAACCACCAGTGACCCTGTAACGTGAGTCAGTAGGACGGGGGGAAATTCCACGTCAGAGTTTTTCTTGAAGATTCAGCCTTGTCTGCAGCTTGCCTCTGTAATTGAATTAGGAAGTGGTGGGAATCTTAAGAGCTGCAGAGAGGGTTGTAAGTAAACAGACATGGCCTTTTAATCCTCGCCTCTGTTTGAAGTGCATAAACCCCCTGAGTCCTTTTATGAGGTGTGCTTCTCTCCGTGTTGTGCTGTGGAGGATTGAGTTTCACAAGGGGGGTTAGTTAGTTTATTTTAGAACAAGGCAATGAAGATAGAGGCTGATGAGAAGAGGAGAAAAATAGTTAAGAGAGATGGAAACAGGAGGAGAAAACTGAGAAAAACATGAAGTTAGACTTTGTGTTGAAAACACTTTGTTTAGGTGGTCAGAGGCTCCCCTGGGTAAGGTTTAGATCTAATGCTTGGAATATGGGATGTGATACCGGGAAAACCTTTTAACTGTATTTAATAGCAAAAGTGTGCGTCACACAAGAAGACATTGACGTTTTAGGCACCTAAAGCTTAAATACTGCTACTCTTTCAACTTTTGTATGATTTCCAAAGCAAGAGAAGAAGCAGTTTTTAAGAAGTTAAATGTCAAATAGAAAAAACAGAAGAGAAAGGCGTTTCATACACCAACTTTAAATTCTTCAGATTTAGTAGGATATGGGAGCGCAATCAAATTGGTGGGAGAGGAACGTGATGGAGTCCTTATGAATAAAGACTGGGTGTCAGATCTATGTATGTACCAATCAACCATTTGATTTTATCTCTGGAAAAGTGGGAACAAGCCTATCCAGAAGAGACATACATTAACATACAGCCATACAGTTGGAGAATCCAGTTGGTGTGACCTTGGTATGTAGTAATAGGTTGGTTTTAATTTTTTGATTCTGTTTCATCTGGGTAGTTTTTGTATGTGAATTGAAAATACAAATGTAGTTAAACTTGTGTTCAGTGTGGTCACTTTGGTAGTTTGGCTGTTGATTTGTTCATGAGCCACAATCTGCCCTCTCTGCATCTTTGTTGCATTTACTCTCTACTTTCATGAGGTCAGGCATTATTTGATTAAAATCAGAATCACTTCAAGCACACATTAATGAAAGTGTAGAGGGGGTAATAATTCCACTTTTTGTTGTATAATCTTTCAGCTAGTAGACAGTTTAGTTAATAAGAGTAGCAAAGAGGGAAATAATCAAACAAATGAGCTTTGTGAAACATTAGTGGTAGCTGCCGCTGCTGGTTTTAAGTTTTTACTTAAAGTATCCAAGTTTTTTTAAAAATGAAACAGATTAAAGAAAGACAAGCAGAAACTGAGGGAGAGTTACCGAGTATGCACCTGTGTTTTAGGATGGAAAATAATTTCTCAGTTTGAATCCCAGCTCAGCAAGTATTGAGTTGTCAAATGGCATTTATAAAGGTAAATACTTCAACATTGATGAGACATTAGAAAGAGAAAAAGAAGAAGGCAGCTCTACATTATACAGTATAATATGCCAGTTATCACACATCAATGTAAAAAGAAGCAACATTTAAAACATCAATTTATAGCTGCTCTGTTCTTCCTTAGAACAAATCAAAGATGAATGACTGGATGGCTTTTGTTATTCCATTTCTTGTATAAACCTGTATTTCTTGAAACTTGTGAAGTATTATTTTGATTTGTGGGTGCAGATTCACTGAAGTCCATTGTGAAAGTGTATTAGGTTAATATCAACACTTAGACTGCTTACATTGCACAGATAGACATTTCTTGCTCCCCAGAGCAACCAAAAGCTGTGTTTCCATTTTATTTATATAATTTATCTCCAGATTATGGCTTGGCAAAATACATGGCGTCTATTTCAGGGACATCCAGGTCTTTGCTCTTCCTTAGTGTGAGGTCTCGAAGCTCACTGAGCCACATGGAGAATTTATGACAGAGGACTTGAGCTGCATACCTTAGATTTCTCTTCAAACAAATCCATCTTTACGTGAGTACAGCCGCTCAATAAATCAACCTGATGAGAGGTTTTGAAAAAAAAAAACAAAAAGAGAGAAAAACTGCACAGATCGTTGTGAGGCCGGTGTCTAACTCAGAAAACCTCAATCAAGGATTTCAGGGTTTTTCAAGGCAGTCCTGCATATACACACACATACATACTGTGCTCAGCGACCACACTTGATGTATTGGAGCCCTAAGTTGCAGCTCCGGTGCATAAGGCTAGATGGCGTAGTGCATTCAAAAGCTAATCCAAGCACAACAGGGCTTTGTGCCAAGCCGCTGATAACAGCAATGAGGCTTCTCAGGTAGCAACACAAGCTGTTTTCATTCCCAGTGTGCACGGGACAGCATCAGTCTAAAAAGAGGCACAGCATCTTTTTTAGGAATCTGTAATTCCCAAACAACATTAGAAGACAGACCACCAGATAGATAACCACAGGGAAAATGTTTCCATTCGTCACAGTGATCATCTAATTCCCTCATCGCTATGTAATTATACTGAAATAAAGAGATACAGCCGATTAACAAAGTCCCGCTACACTATGTCTTCCTCACAAGAGGGGAAAGATTATGCAACAGAAGGGGCCTGGATGCAGGGTAAGCCAGGTCACGGTTTGGCTCTGGGAGGTTTTAGGGCTACTCAGCAGCAGGACATGAAGAGTCAGCCGTTGCACATTCAGCCTGTGTGGTTGCGAGGTCGGCCTTGCTGTCTTGCTTGGCTACCATGCTGTACAGAGCGGCTGCAGCCAAACCAAACAGCCCAATACTCTACCGTCACACACTCTCACACACTCTCACTCACTGACACTCACACACACACACACACACACACACACACACACACACACACACACACACACACACACACACACACACACACACAAACACGCACATTGCTCCGAGTCTTAATTTAGACTTTATTTTGATTTCTCCTCAATCTGTGGGTGTTGGATTCTACTGTGGCTCTTTGACGCAGCCCAGCTCAGCTGTTCCCTTCACCCTGTTCTGTCTCATTACTCCACTTGTCTATCTGACCGTATGTCAGCGTGTCTGCTTCCCAAATTCTCCACCAGCTGAATACTGTTTTTTCTGATGATGCTGAAATACTGGAATAGCTTTGCAACAGTCACTTGCGCTGCTGCAACTGATATACCAGATGCAATTCTGATTACTCAAACTTTGACACTTGATCTGTCAGATTGTCTTGTATCCGCATTGCCTGCACTTTCACCCATCAGTGGAATGCACTGCCACTCCAAGAAATAGATTTTTCTTCATTGTGTAATAAAAAAATAAGTGGAAAGTAAATGATTTTTTTCTGTCTAAAAAAAGTGCTACTTACTGTAGTATTCGGTGTGAGGCCTAGAGTGAAGTGTTACTGCAAGTATCAGCCAAAGGAGAAAGGTGAAACTCAAGGAGGTGCTCAAGTGAAATCACATATATGCCGGTGATAAGCTAAGACACACACACACACACAAACGCACATGCACACGCACGCACGCATGCAGGCACGCACGCACGCACGCGCGCACGCACACACACACACACACACACACACACACACACACACACACACACACAGGGAAGAGAGACTCATTAAGGAGGTCATAAATCACAGGGAGCAATGCCAGAGAGCGATCACTCTCCCACTGTCTAAACACTGTTCTCACTCAGCCTTATTAGCAGGAGTCCAGCCTTCACCCAGACTGGACATATTAGCCTCCTCGCTAAACATAATCACAAAGATTACATTACAGTTGCCAGAGGTACCAGGACAAGAGATGCACTCCAAGTGATGTTGAGTTCATGGGAGGCAAGTCATGTACATGGTGTAAGTATCCAACTATCTGCTCTTGGTTGTTATCATGTTCTGCATCTTCCATCGTAATATAAGAGCAGTAATGTCATGTGCAGGAATAAATACTGTACTGCCATAGTCCTTTGAAACATCAGCAATGAGTTGTACCAGCTATTCAAAAATCCATGACTACTTTTGTACGTAGGTTTAGTTAAGTTTTAAGTAAAAACTAGCTACTTTTAAACTAGCAATTTAATAAATCAGGCTGCACTATTAAAACTTGGGAAATGGATGACTGTAAGGTGTTGATAAGTCACCAAACATTTTTAGTGTTGTCCAATCAAAAGCAAACACTGTGTACAGGAAGTCACTGCAGCATGCTTAGCTTTTTTCCCAAATGCAACTGTTCAAGAAGATTTAAAGGAAACTAACAGCTGATTCTTTTTTTAATGTAAGTATAACTTGGATTTAGTCATAAATTTTATATGCATGCAGGGCAAATGGGAGAAGATACATCACACAGTACTTATTAAAGGGACCAGTCAATTAATCTTGTCTTGGTCTTTTCAAGAATTTGTTGATAAAAATGAAAAAGATAGAATATCACTTGGTTTATTGACAGGTGCTACATGTCAAGTCTGGTGAGACAGTGGCATAAAATGTACATCCGTCTGATATAACTGCAGTGTCCTCTGTATGTTCTGATCAGCAACCTCTCGTTAATTTTAAACATTTTTTCACCATTAAATGACAATTATGTATCTATAGGGGACTGATCAGGTCTTGCTGAGATGTCTGGCTTCTACAACTTTTCCAATTTATGATCTTTTAAGGAACAGAACCCTAAATTTAACATTTGTGGCATAATATCTCAATAACTTTTTTAAGTATAGTGCCACTGCTATTGAAAATCATATTCTTGAAAGATTTCTTGGCAAAAAAGACATTTAAACAAACATAAAGTTTTAGTTGAACAAACTACCATAAAATACTTACAGTTATGATTGCCCCTCAGTCCAGTTAATGAACACATGTGGACTGGAACCACAGCTGTATTTTTTCATTAAATTCTTAAATTGTAAATAGGCCATGTGAGATATTTTGGCAAAAATACAGGCACATACACATGTGCATGTGTGTAGCTGTTATATGCTTTTGCTGTGTGATCATTGCTGCAGTGCAGTCCAGTGACAGTTATACTGACAGTTATATCATCCTGTTTCCTATTCTTTATCACGTGCTGTTGTTGGCCCTCAGTTGCCACGGATACGCTGGCATCCCTTTTGAATCTTGACATCACTGAGGTTGTAGGTCAGGGGGGTGTAGCTTGATGGCTTTCCATGAACTTTCCCATGAGCAGACAAGCCCTTATCTGAGAATTTACCGACTTCACACACTGCAAGTTATACAGTAACTTAACACATGCAAATGCAAAGTAGCAGTCAATAAATCTCTATGTAACAATTATGAGTTTTGTTATTACCTTCATAATATGTAAAGAAAAATACAGATCTCCTCTATTAATTGGGTGAATTATTTAGCTTTGAATTTCATATCCTTTCTGTGAAATTGTGATGTTAAAGGTTAAATATTTGTCATCTGAGACATTTTTCCAGCAGGAACGTATAATTGGATTTGCTTCTTTTCTTCAACCAATTCAGTTTTTTTTTCCAACCAAATTTAGCACAAATTAAAAAAACTTCAAGAAAATCAACAAAAATAGAAGCGGATCAATTAATGTCTATGAATATTAATAGGCAGATCAGTGGAGATAATGAAATAAAATGAGTCAAACAGTCAAACCTCAAGTTCCTCTTTAATGTAAACCATTAATAATTTCTGTCCTTATTGCACTTTGTCATATATATATATTTTTATTTATACAATGAACATTTCCATCCCAGCAAAGTGTAGAAGTGCTCTTGGATTTGAATTACCATTTTTTCCCCCCTGCAATTTCTTTTTTTATTTTCAGCTTAAAAATGCAAAAAAAATCAACAAAGGTAAACATCAGTCAGTTTCTACTGGTTAAGCTACATGCATTACCAGCACCACAGAACTATGCTCAATCCTCACTGACACAAGCAGCCAGTGCTCAGAGCCTGGGAATGGGTCTAACAGAGAGGCTGTATAAATAGCCTTAGGGTGGCTCAGAGGCAACACCCAGAGCCGCCCAATGCAATGATAACATGCACACATACGCACCAGCTCCTATGGGAAACTATTACAGTTTAGTGCAAATTGTAAAACAGTCAACACTATCAGGGTGGAAATCAGTCAGTCTGCATCTGTCAGGGGATTTTGGAAAGTGTGGCTATGTGTGTATGTAAGTGATTATGTTTAAGCAATGAGCTGAACGCATACAGTGTGAGCCTGCAGTGCATGCCCATTCATTACACACATACTGCTGTTATCTCTGCTGTGAGGGTGTACCTCCTTAAAGTTCTGGCTGGTTGTTTCCGTGTGGTCGCCCAGGATATTAATCACTGCATCTGCAGTAACATGTGTGTTTTATGGTGGAGTACCTGCTGGAGTGACTCCCCTGGAAGGAAGTGACGTGTTAGAGGGAAAGAGTGTGACCTCAGAGGGATTTCCATCACTCTGCGTGTTCAGCATGTGTGTGTGTGTTCAGCATGTGTGTCCATGAGAGAGGGAGAGAGCGCATGTGTGTGTGTATGTGCATGACTATCTTGTGCGGGGTGTCAGTTACTGAGAACCAAACCTGTGTTATCTGTAAATCAGTGTGAATGTTAGCTGACAGAACAAACAGAACAGGACATTGTAACACAGAGCAGAGGAGATTTAACACAGAGATTCAACAGCCATTAGTTAGCAAAGTTTTCATCCTTTTTGCATCCGTGTCTTTTGAAGCAAAGCATTTACTGTAGAAACATTGAGTTTTGTGTTTTTAGCTAATATTGAACAGTAATGGGTTGGAAATTACACACAAAAGTGATATGAAGATGACTCATTCTACTGTACTGTAGCATGGCAAGGAGTGAAGGAGTTAAAGCGGACAGAGAATTGGGAAGGAATGGAAAAATGCAGGTAGGAGGAACTCAATCCAAAATTCCTTAAATGCTGTCAATAGTTTGGAGCATGTAGAAACTAGAAGACTGAAGCAAGAATCCATTCTGTTCACATTGTAATACTTATGGAGAAGTTCATGAAGACACGAACAGAGAGATTCTGCAACATGTCAAGCGAACATGGCTGTAGGAGGAAGAGTCCAGCAGGATTTTATATTGACACCTTAAACCATAAATGACTGTTGTCATTAGAGGATAAAGTACATTGGGTACAATGTACAAACACACAAACACACACAGACACCCCCTCCCCCCCGACACACACACAAACACACACACAAACACACACTGACAGGATTCTATCACCATGGAAAAGCATGTAGTCAGGTAAAGGCATTTGTGCCACCCTGTAATTTATGATTGCAACTTGTTCCTACACAAACAACTATGTGTTGACCTTTATGACAACAGGTAAAACAGCCATAAAAAAGACAGCATGTTGAGAATTTTGTGTGTGGGTTTGAGTGTAGATACCAGACAGCACCGTACGGGTGGGACAAAAATTTAGAAATTATGTTCAGGTTCAAAATGTAAGTGCAGGATTTAGGCTGACAAACTCAGTTGTGTGACAAGGTAACACAACCCAAGAGCCTCAGTTTACATTAAGTGTGTTAGGTTCAAGTTAGGTTCATCAGAAAGAGCAGCCTGAGTCACAGGCTAGTGTATGTGTGTGTTTGTGTGTGTGTGCCCACAAAGAATGAACAAGAGAGGCAGAGGGGGGCGTGACACTTGACATTCATGCTGATGTAATATCATGAAATTTTAGCCAAACTCAGGTAAATGCACCTAAACTCAGTTTTGCCAGCAGATGTGCGTCTTTCCATCCCAAAGTTTAGATTTTCTAGAAAGGACCAAACTGATTGACTAACAACTTGACATTGCCATCCTAAGTCCAAATTCATGATAATGATCATGTTTATGTGACAATATGAGGATTAAACATCAATTACTCTTGCATGTCAAGCGGTTAAATCTAACAAATCATCCTTAAATACATTTTATATGACTAAAGATTGTGAGAGAGAGAGAGAGAGAGAGAGAGAGAGAGAGAGAGAGACAGAGGCTGTAAAATCATGGGGGAATTCTTTTTACTTTAATTCCTTTAATTCTTTTGAGCATAAGTGACTCCTCTGCCACACTGAAGGACCACCAACTCAAGTGATGTCCTCTGACGTTACACACAAAGTATCTGATGTTTGTAAATGCATTGTTGGTTACATCTGATTCAAAAACATCCCCTCTCCCTTAAAAATAGTAAATATTTTTGAATTGTTAAGTAAAGGGGACCTTTAATAAACCAGGCAAAACAACTGTCTCAAAATCTTTATCAGTTGTGACTCTTTTGGCAAGGGATGCAATACATTAAGCTGTTTTGTCCTTGTAAAAAACATCCGTTTATTGCTGTATCTGCCTGTTGGCTGTGCTGCACTGCGCTGTGGAGAGAGAGGCCTGGCTACGTGTCTAAATCCTGCCAGCATTTAGCAGCTGTTTGAACACACTGTTTCAGTGGATTTCACTATTTAAATTAAGCTGTCAAGTTTATCTTTATTGTTCCACTTGGAGAAATTAGGTTTGCAGTCATGATAAGCCAAGTCGTCCACAGTCACAATAGTCTCACAAAACTAACCACAACACTACAAACAGAAGAACACAAATCAGACAATACAAAATCTAGTTAAAAGGAACCCTCCAACACTTTTGTAAAGTGCAGAAACAACAGATCCTGGCCAAGGCTGAGTGAATCAAAATGAGATTAAGTGAAATGGGAGTTTTTTTGACCAGTGAAACTCCCTGAGAATGTCTGTAACTGAGCCTGACTTACTCCAACAACCTTATTTGCTGCTTTGAGAAAGCTGCCAAGTTTATCTTTGTTGGTTAAATTGAGGATTCCAATCTATGTTATCAAACAAAAGGTCAAGATAAACAAATACAAGTTGATGATGATTGTCAGCTGATTAAAAAAGGTGTCATCATGGCACATGTACATCAAAAGATTCTATTCTTCTCAAAAAGGCGTTGCTGTACTTTTTTTTAGTAACAGCATCCACATTTCACTCAAAACAATTTTCTGCCAGTAACTGTGTCAAGATATTTGCAATCATCCACTCATCTTTTATCAGATCCTTTCTTTAGTCACAGAGGTTAGACTAAGTAATGACTGATCCCACCAGGACACAAAGTCATCAGCCATCAGACCATGATCGTGTTCTTGCCCCCGAAGAAGGCAAACAATTACAGAATCATCAGCAAATTTATGATGTGTTTATCTTCATGAGTGCTCTGGTGGTTAAAATAATGCAAAAAAAAACAACCTTGAGGGGAACCAGTGGAAGAGCACACCTGTGTAGAGCAAGTACCACTGATCCTCACACACACTGGATCTATTATTAAAAAGTTTGTTTCAGCCAACGATGGTAAAATCAAGTTTAGAGAATGAGAATGAACAAATGAGTTTTTCTGCAACTAGGTTTGTCCAAATAGTATAAAATGCAGAGGTACAAGGATGAATAAAAATCTGGTGTGGGTAAAAAGATTTCTAAACAAAAGAGTACGCATGGACATGGTGGTGTCCTCTACATCTGTACGAGCTCTGTAGGGAACCTGCAGAGGGTCTGAGCTACTCTTCATCTGCCATAAAATCTCACATTCTTTATGAACTTTTTAAGAGTTTCCATATCTAAGAAAGTGAGAGTGAGTGGCCTGGGGTCATTTCATACCTTCAGAGTATTGATCTTTGCTACTGAAATTACTGTGGAGTGTTTCCAGATCTTTGGCAGCTTTTGTAGTTTAAGATGCTGTGAAAAGATAAAGTGGAATATGCTGCTCAGCTATTTTACACACTCCTTAAGCACCTGGCCACTGCTGTTATCAGGGCCTGGGCTCTGTCTTACATATCTTCGATAAAAAGCATATAACTTATTAGTAGTGTGTGTGTCTGAGTTAAAGCCATTAGCCTAACCTCCCGTAGGCGCCTATCATGAGAAAACATTTTCTACCTTAGAGATTCAAGGTTTATTATTTGGTAATGTTTTACTTTCCTATGTTGGAATTACACAATCAGGTAAAAAAAAAAAAAAAAACTTCAATGAATGTATCAATGCAGTCAAAGCAACCCTTAATAAAAGAGAACTATCCCAAACCTGAGTTTGTCTAACTTTGACCTATTTAACACACATAAGTATGTGAAAAGGAGGTGCACTGTGTTATGATCTGAGAATCCAAGCAAGAGCTGAGCTGAGTAGGTCAGGTGACATGCTATCAGAAGGTTGATAGACCTCTTTAAAGCACAGTAGTTAAAATCCCCTATAATATAATTATGATGCATCAGCGAAGACAGATTGTAAGATCTGACTTACTCTGGAGATCAGTGGAACCTCAGAGGCAACTTTTGCATAACTAAAATTGCCGTTGCAATTTTATATAATGGTGACATATATCTACATAAACATTTAACGGAGGCAAATATCAGCAAAATACCTTTGGGAGTAAAAAGTGTCTTAACCGTTAAGACAGACAGCCAGAAGTTTAACATCGTACAGTGATTTATTACTCCATCTGCAGTCAATGTACAAACATACTTCTCCACCTTTTGATTTTCCTGTTATCCCACAGTCCAAATCCATGTTCAATGTAATCCTGATCATAAGCCTGCTTCCATTTAACACCTTTGTCCAGCCTGCAGGCCACTGAATTGTCCATAGGAATGTCCAGAAACAGTAATATTTTCTGCAGTCCAAGGAGATTGTTTGTTCAGTCAAAGTGAAGGAACCTTGTGAATAAAAATGGCCACAAGACCGGGCATCAACTCATTGAACTCTGGTAACACTAGCAGATTTTTGTTTCTTTGTTTTTTTGGGTCCCCCTTGCAAGTTTGACGATTGTTTCACATTAGGTTGTTTCTTTGTGTGAAAAATGTGTCCATATTTATAAACATGGTTGAAAACAAACAATGCATTTGTTTTTTGCAAACAGAAAGATATAGAGTACTTAGAGCTGTCAGCTTTTGATTGGATCACATGAAATGCACGTTAAAAGCCTGTTTGGGGGGGGGGGGGGGGGGGGGGGGGGGGGGGGGGGGGGGGGGGGGGGGGGGGGGGGGGGGGGGGGGGGGGGG
>JAQMCX010000029.1:14712861-14818007 GCA_029814765.1 Acanthurus leucopareius
TATTTTTGTGTGTGAGGCTCTTTGCATAAACACGTGTGTGTGTATGTGTGTGTGTGTGTGTGTGTGTGTGTGTGTGTGTGTGTGATTGCAGAGATAGGGCTCGTCAGCCTCTGACACTTGTTTATTTTATCACTGAGTCATTTTGCCGCTCTGAAGCCGTTGGTTTAACAGCCACTCAGACATTAAAGCTAATGATTTATATCTTGGGCTGAGCGGCTTTATGTTTCACAGACACACTTTATTCTTTGTTGGAATTTCCTCGTTATCTGATGCTCCTCAGAGTTTGCTTTTCCATCCAACTTGTAAAATTCCTCAATGTCAGTGTGTCATTTTTCAGATAACCTGTGATACCTTGATTAGTACAAATGACAAAACGGTTGATTCCGACAAACACACACTTTTATCAAGAACAGCACCTGAAGCATTTCAAGAATAAAAGAAGAGACTGACTACCATCTCGCTCCTATAGCTCCAACCTTCAGCAGCAGCAGCCTTTTTATGCTAAAACTGCCCCACAAATTAGCCTGTGTATCATCACCTTATAATTATAGTTGTCAGTAATTCTCTCAGGCTGTAGTGGGAACTAGACTAAATTATGGAACAAGGCCTACTAAATTTTTAGAATATCATTCAGAAGCCCCAAGAGTTTACAGAATGGGATCTAAATGACTGTCTGTATGCCTGCAGCAGAGCAGTCTTTTATTGCTCGTTTTCCAGTCATTTTAGCCATTTAGTGTGTTAAATAAAGATAATACATATGGGCATATTGCCATAGTTCTCTCAAAGTAGTCATAAATACAAACACCAGATGAGACACCCACACTTGTTGTCCCCGTTCCAATGTCAACACACTGATACGACTCAGTGATCTTAGATGAGTGGAGGGAATAGCTTGGTTAAGGTTGCAACAGCATGCATTTGACCATTTTAAGATTAGCTAAATCTGTGTTAGGGGCAAACACATACACACACACCCACACACACCCCTACACACACACACACACACACACACACATACATGGACCCACGGACAAACCTGTCTGAGAATAGCAATGGCTTTAATAATGGTTTTAAAGTGTCATCAGGTCTGTTATTAGACTAAATTACCTCCTGGATCGGTTGGAATGAAGGCACTTTCACACTCAGATGCACACACTTTCACACCGTTACTGTAGCCTACTTACCAGCACTGACACACACTTTCACTTCCACACACACATGGGAGTTAACTGGTTGGATCAGTGCAGGGACATGGCCACCCGTGAGTGGGATTTCTGCAGAAGCAGCCTGTTTATTCTGTAATGGAAGCTGAACTGTCATAGATGATGGATTACAAGCCTGTGGCCATGACTCCTGTGTATTGCTTTCCCTCTCTATTTATCTCTATCTCTTTCTGTCATACACATAGTCCAATATCAGCCCAGTATCAGCCTGACTTTTAGTCGGGATGAAGATCTGCACTCAGCCAGGTCCTGACACATGCTGGTGAATCACATTCACAGACATTCATCTGAGCTTGGGAGTTCTGTTGATGGCTAACTTTATTGAATACGTAATAATAACGCAACACAAGAAAAATAACAGTGAAGACTTGTGGTAAGTATTGTTTTCCCACAATAAGAATGACTTAATTCAGCAGTTTCATTTTCCTGGATAAGTGTTACGATTTGGTTATTTTTACTGAGATAAAAAACTAAAGTTCTTTAGCTGCTAATATATGCACTAGTGACAACATGATATCTGTAAACACACACACTTCAGAGCAGTGTTGGAAGACATAATATGGTATTTTAGTAAAAAGACTAAAATGACAATGTACAAATACTTTACTTAAGTTAAAGTATATAAGTTTTATACACTGGATGTAGAACAAAATACTCAACGGTTTAACAGTCACAGTATAAGACTGTTGCCTCCACATGACCTACATATGTAAACAATATTACCAGTGAGAAGACTATGATAGGTCTTTAATCAATTGCACGTCTCCAGCTTTCTAAATACTACAGCTAGACTTTTAACTTGCATTAAAAATTGAGATGTTATTGGCCCAGCTGCAGCACCTCTGCACTGACAACCTGCAAGGTTTTCATTCAGTTTAACTAATTTAGTTTCTTGTCAACCCCATTAGTTAAGATGTCATTGCCATAATATCAAAGACTAATGTTACATGTGACGGAATAAATGTTATTTAGCTACAATACATTTTCAGCGACATAATGTAAAACCTACTTGAGTGAGCTTGGATCACTGCATCCTGGTCAAAAGACAGGTGGTGCTTGTTCTTTCTTCAAGCAGCTGGTAACTCTCCCTCCATCACTCAATGTCTGCATTCAAAGTAGACTTATTAAAATGTGTTTAATACTTGTAGTGAAGAAAAAAATAGTTAACTGGCTAAAATATGTCCAAGTTAATGGTGGAAATGTTTAAAAATGGAGCATCTTAGAAAAACTACTTTTTTACTCATGTTTGTTACTTATAATGGGTTGCTACCCACTACTGTGTTACATGTAACCAAGGTGTATACATTTTTACCGTGTGCAAACAAATTTTACTTTGTTAACCAACATCATATAACAAATAAATTAATTTGAGTCACATACTCACAAATACATTTAAACTTTAATTTTTAATGGAGGGGGTCTCTGAGTAAAGCACAACAAGAACTTAGCTGTCATTAAATGTATTTTAAAAAAAAATATTCACAGTTTAATCCTGGAAGTTTCCAAAATGGCATATTTGAACTGTTCCAAACCCTGCCCTATTCACCTGATTTGGGACCCTCAAACTACCACCTCTTCCTCAAGATGAAGGAGGTGCTTAGCTGTTGCCATTTAGACAATGATGATGATATGATTGCTGCTATGGACCATCTACTAGAGGTCAAAGATGCCAACTTCTGTATGCTTCACAACAGCTGGATTAAGTGTGTAAATGCAGAGAGGGACTCTGCTGAACAATAACTGTGCTGGATTTTCTTAAAATTATGGTTTTCTTCCTGAGATTATTAACTTATCAATCGCCACTCGAAACGGGCAGTCACAAGGCTTCAGCTGTACACCTTCTGAGAGCTGAAAACTTTGTGTGAAATTAATTTGATTTTAAAAAGTAGATTTCATGGTTTGAGGATATAAGTGGCTTACTCAGCCTGTGTTTTATACACCAGATGATTCCCACGTGGATTTACCCCCATGTTCCTGCTCTAAGCAGCATCATCAACAAGCCACCAGAGGTCCGTCATAACAAAGCAGAAAGTCAGACAGTGTGGCTAATCAACCAGCCCGTCAGATGAACACATTTTTCTTAATCACCAGCCATCAACAACCAATTAGTTCTCCTCACTTTCCTCATTTCCTACAGATGTGATTGTGTTTACTGAACATAACTGCAGACTTGAAACAAAACAGCAGGATCAGATGAGAAGTTGATGACAGCCTTCCAGAGATCAGCAGCTCTCTAAAGCTTTCATAGAATGAAACACTATAGAAACAAACATTTGGGGAACAATTGGTGCTCAGGGACCAGCCACTCTGATTGTTGAGCTTATTGTTGTTGTAGATTGTTGAGTTTATTCAGATGATGTACTTGTTGTTAATTATTTGTTGTATTAACCCCTTAAAAGTAGATGATATTAAAAATTTAAATTCTTAAAAAAATGTTGTTGATCAACCTACACAGGAAGATGAAAAGTTATTTTTTGTGTAAAGGAAAGGGAAATGATTTTATGAACATAATCAGAATAGAGCCACAGTCCCACAAAAGACAGAGTAATTAATTATCATGATTGCTCCTGAAGAAAAGAGTAAAATATGAAACAGGCAGGATCACAGGCCAGGCCTATTTTAATCTTGACTAAACAAGGCTGAGGCAGACCCTCACTCAGCCTGACACAACATCCTTCATCACCAGGTCCAGCTCTCTGCGCTCTCTCAGCCCTAAATCATCTCATAATGAGTTCCCTGAAAAGAAAGCAGACACAAAGGCACATTTTCCTAATTCAGCTTTGACACTACACAGAAAATTTCTGTACAGGTTTTCCAGAGGGAGGAGCAGACATAGACTGTCCTTCCAGATTTGTGAAAAGCACTTTCAGCCTTTTGTCATCATCATTGCATCATTTGGGCACCAGTGGCAATAAAGATGTGAGCTTCTATAAAAATTAGTTTTCACAACAACTAAGGAGGTGCATCAGTGTCATTAGGTCTTTCATATAAGGTGAATTTAACTTTTATTTTGGCTTTGTTTTACAGCATATGGTCATTTTTATCACATTTTGTCAGTGTTTACAAAAGAATACATAAAAGAACACCAAAGAGGTCTAGAACGTTGTTTCTTCTTATCCAAGTCAGGAGAGAGTTGGTAAAGTGAATGATTGAGTGAGCTGAGTTTCCTTTTTGGTTTGGTCTTTTCTCACACAGCAAATTAAATCAAACCAAAACGTATCCCTAAAAACCATGTGTGAATGTTCACTCTGCTCTTTGATTAGATGTGTCTGGGCCAGGACTGAGAAAGTAAACACCAGAGGAAAGTCATATCAGTACAAACATGGTCTCAGCTGAGAGGTAGATTTCATCCTGCTCTTGAGTTGACTTTGGGATGGTTTGCTTGTTAAACTATTATTACATTACCATGCCAATTAGAAACCGTTAAATAATGCCTCTGTTTGAGCAGTGCATATATTTATGCAATTTGTTTGGTAACCAGGGATTCATGTATACCAGTCAACATTTGATTTTCATCAATCAATCAGAAAGTGAACAGGACATTTAGTTATTCAAAGTGGTAAAGTTTCAATCAATTATTTTGTATATATAATTATGTATAATTATTTAGTTTGTATAAGGAGAAAGTAAGCATTACATATATAAACTTGAAACTTAATTCTGACATACTGGTTCATAAAATGTGTCATAATCTATTATTACTGATCATTTTAATATAAGTGCTTTAATCATAATATGACACCCAATTCATAACATTTCATTTAAGAAACAACTCATTCTAAAAGTCATTTAGTACAAGAACAAACTTACAAATTATGCATTATGAAGAAATATACAGAGACACCAACCATGTCGTCATGTCATCAGTTTTAATTTATTAATTTTTAACCACTTTTAACCACCATCTCAACAGAGGGCATGTCACTAAAACATTCCTATCTAGATTCCATAAATTCTATCTATCACTTACGTACAGAAATCACATAAGCTGAACTTTGAACACCGTTATTTCATTCCATCTTGCAGCACTTATTTAAAAAGAATATACGTCACTTTTGGTTGGTCTCTTGGTCATTTCTTTC
The DNA here is from genome assembly GCA_029814765.1 of Acanthurus leucopareius. Classification (NCBI taxonomy): domain Eukaryota; kingdom Metazoa; phylum Chordata; class Actinopteri; order Acanthuriformes; family Acanthuridae; genus Acanthurus; species Acanthurus leucopareius. The sequence continues at coordinate 14,718,167 of JAQMCX010000029.1, forward strand.
TTTCTTGCAAAACAGTTAAGAATACCAGGAGCAAATGCAAGGAGTTGAGTTTCATCAAAATAATATTACTACTAATGTGTTACCTAAATTCAAAATTTTTCAGATCACACAATACCAAATTGTTATGAAACCAGTCGCTGAAAATAAGTATTTCACTTGGAAGGCTATATTTTTAATGGAGCCTGGGCTAATCAGTGCATCAGTGTTTCAGTCCAACTGGCAAATAGTCCTTAGATTTCCCTTTCTTTTTAAAAAAAAAAAAAGTAATATTTTCATCCTCTGAGTTTTAAAGGAGAACAAAAGGAGAAAAAAACAAGCACCAAAAATTTTAACCAACTTTGGTAAACAAAAACATGATTTTGATTCAATTTGTTCAGCATATTTCTTCTTTTATCTAAAGTGTAATGGGAAATGGGCTCATGATCATTTTTTTATGTTTTATTTTCTCAGCCACTGCAAGTAAATGTGGCAAGAAAGGGCACTGATTATCTACTAAAAACAGTATAAATGATATATTACATATTATATAAATGAACTGATTCTGATAAATCATGAATTATCATTCCAATGCTTGCCAAGCCCTCTGATTTTCCTGGCACTCTCTCTGCTCTCCTCCTAACAGTGCAGTTTTGATTCCTTTATCCACCCAATGATGAAATATCAAAATTTGCCTGTTCACTATAAAGCAGGGGGAGTGAGGGAGACAAGCAGAAACCCACACACAAACACACACACACACACACACACACACACACACACACACACACACACACATGCACAGAGGCAGGAAAACTGAGAATTCATTCATTCGTTTATTGTTTATCGTTGCAGAGAAATTGATGCTCAGCTTATTCAGGAACATATAGAAGAGCTTTACGTTGACAAGTTATGAAGTTTTTATGAAGATCAGTTCTGCAAATGATCAGACAAGAGCAGAGGAGAAGAATCGCTTGTTGACTGGTGGGAGATTTGTGCCTGTGCTGTGAACACCCAGGCTTCTGCGTATGTGAGAACTGACCTGTCATGGGGCTTTACAGCACTCACACCTCTCGGGACCGTTTGCGCCTATTCATTTTGTATGAACAATGGCCAATGAAAACTTCAATATTCCTCCAGCCACACCAATTACATGACCTCATCACTCAGCTATCGAGAGTTGGGCAGTCAGTCATTTACGGACAACTGTGACTGTGGAGATGGCCCTGCTGGTGTGGTCCAGCCTAAAAGAATTAAAACAAAAGCGCATTGTTGCCTAGGTCTGATCTTGTGCACTTTAGCAGTTTCTCATTAGAAACTGAATCTAATATGGCAGACACACAGTAACGATAATTCCACTTTTTTGCCTCCACAAGCAAATCCACTGATTGTTGCAATTTCATTAAAATGTATTGATTTCAGTCTAGAACTTCTATCTTTTTCTTTAATAAATGGAGCCTCACTCTAATCACTTAAATTAGTCATCAAAATTTATGAAAAGTTCACTCACTCTGGACAGATCTTCTATTTGGCCAATATCCCCCGAAAAAGCAAAGTGCTTGGTAATGTTTGAACTGAGGCTGCTTGAGCTCCGTCACTCTCCGTCAACCTGGAAACACTCCCATCATTGAACAAGCTCCACTAATCCCTAACCACTGCACAGGGGTGAGAGACACTCAATCTGTGTGTGTGTGAGACAGAGAAAGAGAGAGTGTGTGTCTTTGCCTCAGGACCATTGGGATTTCCCTTTTTAATTAATTCAGGATTTGTTTGGGTCAAGGGGTCAGAAATGGAGAGAGAGACATTTCCTCAAGTAAAACCATGAAGCTGATGAGTGCGTGTATTAGTGTAGGTTAGTGTCTGTATGTGTGTGTGTGTGTGTGTGTGTGTGTGTGTGTTGGCATGGGCAGAGGAAAGCCAATGAGTTGGCAGAAGCAATACAAAAAATAGAAAGAAATTTGGAGGTCAGTAAGATCCTCTTTAATAGAACAGTTGAACATTGGCTAAGAATTTCATATAATGAACCACACATATGCAGTTTACAGTGCTCAATTGTTTTTACCCTAAATGTTACAAGTATCAGTCTTATTGCAATCTCATGCAATCTCAGGTAATTCAGGGATGACTTAAGAATAAACTTTTCCATATCAAGAAAAGGCTGAATTAAATAACAATAGTATTCAAGACCAACTCACATACTGGGAAAATACAACACCGTGGCACAATGCTACTTCTTAGTGCTTGATAAGAAAACATGAAATTAACAGACAATTGATGCTGCAGAACAGTTTCCATGTGCATGAGTGCATGTGTAAGATAATGTGTGTAATGTCATAACAGATCTCAGAACAGTGAAAGCTGTGTCAAGGACAGCTTGAGAAAGCATTGCAGTGCTAAATGCAATCTGGGGCAAAAAGCTGATTTTTGGCTCAGTGGTTCAGATTAGACTGAGGTTGACTTTGACATGTAGTACTTATAGTAGTTAAGATAAGAAAAGTTCTTGAGGAATGAAATGTAAGTAAAAACAGTATCCCCAAAAGTCACCTAAGTCTGTTGTGTGAGGTGTAAGTGTGTATGTATGTGCCTATATCTGATATAATGTGTGCCTGAGTTTTTATTTTATCAAATCTTGTTGGTTGGTTCCACTTCAGCAAAAGGTGTCCACCCTGCTTTCGCAGTTCCCACGAAAAACCCTTGTCAGCCCCTTTCATGATTGATTCACAGTGTGTGGCATGCACACATTATAGGCATGCACACTCACACTCACACACACACTGTCTGTTTCTGGATATTCTAATGATTCATAGGGAGTAGCTGAGTGTTATTACAGTTTGGAGGGGTCTCACTTGTCAAAATGGCTCCTGGGTGCGCACATGTGTTTTTGAGGTCCATGTATGTGTGTGTGTGTGTGTGTGTGTGTGTGTGTGTGTGTTTGTGCGTGCGTGCGTGCGTGTGTGTGTGTGTGTGTGAGTGTGTGTGTGTACCTCATGCCCTGTGACATTTCTTAGACTAACATGAGTCAGTGCGTAAGAATTTTAAAACTCTTTATGAGTGAGATTCATTTGTTCTTGAGAACTCAGCGAATGAGTGCACACTGTTTTTCAGTGAGTGTGAGAAACGAGTGTGTGAATGTGATGGGTGTGTGTCATAATGATTTAAATGAAATGTATGAAATATGGTGCACAGCACAAGCCATTTCTCATCAGCTGACAAAGTTGTTCTGGCGGCAGATTGTTCAGCACTTGTGATTTTACTTGTGAGCTAAATGTTATTTGTGCTTTCAGAGAGAAAAATGTTACCCATTAAGTCATGACTGAGAGTAATTTAAGGGCACTTATGAGACCCAACTCACAGTGCAGTGCTTCATATTGAGATGTTTTGCATTTGACTTGCAGGTGCGTGTGTGCATGCATGCATGTGTGTGGTTAACAGGAATGTGCTGGGTGCAGTAAGTGAGAGATAAGATCTCAGCAGAAGGCTCGGGTGATGACTGACACACACGGAGGTGATGAGACTAAGAGAGAAAATCCTCAGTCATATTCCTTCATTTCCAGTAGCTACACCTGTCAGGTGTGCTCCCAGTAGCCCACTTCCAGTGCTTGACAGCTATCTAAGTTATTACATTGTAATAATACCATTCTATCCTATGATGGTTTCACTTCTCCTCACTCAGTAAACCTGACGTATGTAACTTCATCAAACTTAAAGGATATATCTGCTGATAATCAACATGTATGATAACACATCAGGAACCACATTTTTGCCTTGGTGACATGTTCCTTCCTTACCATGAACATGGACACCTTTATTTTGAGTCAATCCCAAACTTTCTTTGATGATTACAATAAAGAACCGCTAAAATAGTGGCCAACAAACTGTTTTATTAACCTTGAGCTACACTGGATGAGTACAAAAGTACAGTACAGGCCACTCATTGGTGTGTATTTTACCCAGTCTAACCAGGGTAAAATACAAACCAATGAGTGGCTCAGTAGCTTCCTGTTGGTCTGTGTACACTTTATTATAAGACTAAAGAAAAGTCCTTACCACAGCAATTCAAAAGAGTGTCCAATAAAAACAAAAAGCTCCCTAAAAATAAAAAGACAAACGTTAGCCATAAACTTAAAAATATTAACTGATTAAACAAAATTAGATTTAGATTGAGTTAATTTTCTAGAAACCATGACTGTCTATAAAAAGTTTTGTGGCAATCCATCAAATTGACAATGAGATATTTGAATAAATGACTAAAGTCTCTGATCTGTTTCAGGCAATAGATGAGAATCACCAAAGTCAATAAGATTCCTTGTCTGGGCGCCATAGATATCTGCACCAAATTTCCTGGCAATCTAGCCAATAGTGAGGGAGAAATTTCAGTCTGGAGATCATTTCCATGGTGACTGACAAACTATGGCATCCCTAGATCTATATCATTAGCACTGCTATAAATTGTATATGAAAGTACCATCTAAAAGCAAACATGGGCTATTTTTTTTACCTGTTACAATAAAAAAGAAAAAAATTCCTTACCCCAACCTAACTGTAGAAAGTGAGAAATATACAGTACTAATCTGGAAATGGATCCAGGGTTTTGCATCTTTTCAGATATAGATTTTTCTTTTTTTATTGATTCATCGTTTATATATTAGAGTTAAGGTGTTGACTCTTAAATTTGTGCATTTATTCCAAATTCTCAAACTTTACTCTTTCTTTAGTTTACTGCAATGAAAGCTGGGAGAAGAAAAAGGGAGGAATTCTGTATGTGTAAATACATTTTTGTTCACATACTCAATTTACTCAGCTGTTCCAGCCAGCATTTGTGTGCAGATGGGAAAAAGTGGAATTGTTGTAATGATTTTCCAAATGGCAAGAGTAGATGTAAGATATATCTTGTTATAGGATACACAGGGAAAGGCTAAAGGTGGGTTCTGCTGAACTGCATCCAAGCACACTTCCTACTCTTATTGGACCCACTACAGTCTGCATGTGTTGCTTGTGTGTGTGTGTGTGTGTGTGTACATAAATGTCCAGTGGGGCTGTTGTAGTTAATATGACCAGGGTCAGGGAGATGGTGGGTTATGAAACTTAACTCTCCTCATAAAGCGACTCATTTCCACCATAACATCTAGAGCACACAAAGCAGCTGAGTATGGAGGGAGTGAAAAAAAATGGAGAAAAGAAACAGAGGATTTAAAGAGAGAATAAGGGAAGGGCATAAAATAAGGAATATATTTACCAAAAGAGCAAGATTGGGAAGAGGAAAGAGGGTAAGGGTTAAGAAAGGAAGTGTTTGAAATGAAGGATGGAGGGTTCTGGAGAGAAAGTGGGAAGAAAGTGAGTACAGAAAGGAAAGTGGGAAATAAAAGAGAGGGAAATAAGGACAGATGCCTGGCCTGCTTCCCCTGAGCTTGCTGAGGGTAACCGCTAAGACGGATGGCCAGAATGTTCAAGGTCTGAAAAATTAGCCAACTGCAGAAGATAAAGCATAAGTTGGGGTGGGTGCTGGAAAGGTCAGCCACTGGAGGAAAGGACTGGGGCATTGTGACAAAAGAGGTGGGTGCAGAGGAGTCTTGGGTGGTGGGCAACAGCTTTGGCTCATGGCAGAGAGGCAACCGTAGAGTAGAGAGCAGCCACTGATGATCTGGCTGGGCATCAGCAGAGGCTGGTGGTTTTGGCTCATTACAAGCAGAGCACTGTTGAATTGATTATCAGACTCGACCTTGGCTGAGGCAATCGTCTGACTGGCAAAAGGGGCTCTGTGGTGCCGGGCAGCTGAGATACTGAGGCGCCTATGGGTGTCCTGCCTGAATCCCAGTCAGCGAACCTTAGGTCTCCTTTTCTTTAGCCCACCTCCCAATTGGCTCGCTTTGTGTTCATTAGACTCCAGCATGCAGCTAGGCTCCCAGCCTCCTCAGCTGTGGAGGGCCTTCTGAATACCTCCCCTCAGCCAGTAAGCCTTCCACTTCTTCCTGTCTCTCTAGAACACGCTTCACCGCTCCCTGCCTCCCCTAAGCTGGCAAGCCCATTGTCTGCCTGCCAGCTGGGTAGATGGAGCCGCTCCAAGGGCGTTCAGGCCAGGGGTTGGCGAAGGGTTCCAACTACAGAGGAACAAGCCCCAGCTTTGGACGGAGTGTTGGACAAGCAGACAGCTGCAGTACAGGACCGAAGGTTGAAGACTGAAAGAGGAGGAAAGAGTCTTCAGTGGTGGCCAGTAAAAAGTAACTGATGATCTGGGTGGGTATCAGCAGGGGCAGCTGAGAAAATGGTAGATGTGGCTGGAAGGGAGACTGTGGGGGGCCGTGCAGCTGAAAGACCGAGGTTCAGAACAGCAGAGGTACTATGGAGTTGGGCAGCTGTGGAGGTCAGTGCTTGTCCCTGTAAGCTAGCCTTTGGCCAGATACCCTCCAGCATCTGTATACCAGTCGGATAGATAAAGGCAAACTAGTCAGCCTGCAACCCCCAGCCAGCTTTTGAGTTACAATCTCCAGCCTTTCTGTACTAAGCCTGCTAGAGAGCGGCTCATCTCTGTTGTGCCAGTCCCTTCCCTCCTTTGACCTGAGCTGCTGAGTTTGAAAGGCTGTAGGTCAGGAAATAATACCTGAAATAGAAGATGTAGGTTGGTTACAGACAGGCATGCCACTTGGATGAAGATGCCAGGTGACTTCAGTGCACAGCAGATGTCCGTGTACAGGGGATAAAACACAGGGAAGCATTTGGCTCAATGCAGGACGGCTAAAAAGTTGTCCAAAACTAATGATCTTAATAAGTTTTAGCAGAGGTCACTGATGATCTAAGAAATCATGCAGCACCAAAAAAGTGAGGAGGAGAAATGTGTTACAGAATGGCAGAGCAGATGGCAGCTGGGAGGCTTTGTTAAACCAGGAAGCTGAAATGCGACTTTAAAAGTCAAAAAACTTCCCAAACTAATATGTCAACTTCTAAACCTGATAGGGTAGTTTCATTTATAAATTTATGATGTATTTAATGACTTACAAAATCAACACGTTAAACAGCACACTGAATAGAAATATTCATAGTGGAGTGTAAATTCTTTTTTTTTTTTTTTGTTAAAGGTAATACTCTCATTTTGTAACATTAAAGGCCTAAAAAATGAGTTCCAAAAATATATTTTCTAAGTTGAGTCATGATTGAGTTAAATAGTGAAAATTGCCTGTTATTATTCCCCGAAGCACGAGTTATAATACTCAAACTGCTTTTTATGTCTGAATGGCCTTTAAAAAAACTAAAATTTATAATTTATTATCATTGCAATTTAGGGTAACTTTCACACCAATTGTTCACATTTCAGAAGTTGATACTGTGGAATTTCGGGCAATTTTGCTGTAAAAGATTGATTAAAATTTCTATAAATTGTCAGACTTCTTGTCAAAAATTTGTTGACCTTTGATAAATCATTTAATCATTTCAGCACAGAGCACTGCTAGATGGCTGTCTCAATGCAGAAATAATGAAACTGCCATGTATAATGGAGGTCAACTGGGACCAGAAAACAAAGTTTTGGTGAGGGAAAGGCTGGGGGAATAAAAAAGAAAAAGAGGGAGACATGAAAACTTTAAAAGCAAATAAAAGAAGGAAAGAAAGGAAAGCAAATTTGGCAGAGAAGCAAAGAGATGAATTGGGACTAATAAAGGGTATGCAGACTGGGACAAGGGAGGATTTAATGAATGAAGTCAGAGTGTGGAATACAAAACAAGAAAGTGTGGAAAGAAAGAGTGTTAATAAGGGGATAATGAAGGACTACAGGGAGAAACAACAAGAAAGAAGGCAAAAAGAAACGCACATGGACATGACACAAAAATAAGGAATAATGTTTGGAAGAAATATGAAGATAGATAAAGATGACAATTTGACAGGAAATAAATGGAAAGAAAGGCTGCAAATGGGCTGAAAAAGAAGGGATGAATCATGTGAGGGACGAAGAGATGGATGGAGGAATGCCAGTGTTAATCCTGTGTGTGAGAGCAGCGGCTCAGTGTCAGGTGTCTGCCTGTGAATGAGCCTGTGTCACTGTGGTATCTCTGCGACCGGGCCGGGATGCAGGGAGCTGAGAGAGAAAGAGGTGGAGCAAACCTGATGACAGGAAAGCGTTTGCGAGTATGATGGAGCAGTACCAAGCAAACAAAAGTGAGAAACACTGAAATCAGAGAGGAAGGTGTGGAAAATATGGCATTAAATGTCAGTCTCTGTACCTGCTGGCCTGCGAGGCTGAATATCTGTCATCAGCAGGCTTCTATGTCCTGAACAGGAGCCAATTCCAAGAGAATTTGTAACCCTCCATCCCTCTCTTTCTCCTGCTCTGATTCTGTCTGGCTGACATTTTTATGCCTGGGGATTGTTGTCACAATACTACAGTCAGCCCCTCATCCACACCAACATTCACACAAGCAGACACACTCACACACTCTTTTTTAAAACTCCTATTACTCTCAGGCATAAACAGTCAAGGAGTATCCAGGTGCATTACTTAAAACTTTACAAATCAGAATTTTGTATGAACAGTGAATTATATGATTACATTCTGGCAGAGGTGCTTGTAGCAAAAATACACACAGAAAATTGTAAACCAACCCTGCATTTTCCCTCTAGTATTATGGGAATTTTAGAGTCTTTTGCCTCATTGTTTTAGTTTCTGGCCTGTTACTCTGTTGTTTCAGTTCACTCACCCTACTCTTGTTCCCAGCAGCAGCAGCAGGCAGCTGTTTTTCTAAAAAAAACATTAATAAACTCAACATACACTATCTGCCAAACAGCAAACAAGAAGCTAAGCTAGCAACCGAAGCGAACCAAGTGGAGAACAGATACTTCCCTCAGGAAAGGGTGGAGACCAAAGATAGTGCTCATCAGAGTAAAATATTGTGGATCCATTTCTATGCTGTTCACCAGACCTTCTTGAGGTATATTTTTTGAGGTGTTAATATTTCCTTTTTATATTTAAAGCCTGTTTTGCTAAAACAAACTGACTAGCGATTGGAAGGTAATTTACACACACACAAACACATGCAAACACACACAGACACAGATGCTCATACATACAGGGGCTGCCAGATAAACCAGGACTGAAAATCTAAAAAAGAATTTCATAATATTAAGTAAAAAATAGCAAAACAGAAAGTAGAACCTACAGAAAAAATGACATGATTTAAAGTCGATCATAGGTTTTGCATTAAAAAAAAAATCTTTTAAGTCACTTCTTTTTGGTTGATTACAAAAGAAAATAATTTTTACTGTAAATGTGGTAGAGCAAAAGAATAGATTAATAAAATCATAATATTTTAATAAAGCATAAGCATCTTTAATTTGCACCCAAGTACATTACAACTATGTGATGGAGCTGTACTACATGAAAAACTCAGAATAACTTGGCAGCTTCGTCGATTATCTCTCGAGCTCATGGATACACCAAACTGTCAAACATATGCTTAGCCCTCTCAGAAAGTATGTGAGTGTGTGTCTCTCTGTGTGTGTGGTACTAATTACACTCGTTCTGTCTACAAAACAGCTTCTTCATTTTTCACCTGCCGAACACACACATTCCGACCTGACATGCTCATCCAGCCCTCTCTCTCTCTTTCTGTCTGTCCCCTCTCGCTTGCTGTCTTGTCTCATCTCATTGTTTCCTGTTCTTCTCCCTGGGTGTGCTCGTGTGTGTGTGTGTGTGTGTGTGTGTGTGTGTGTGTGTGTGTGTGTGTGTGTGTGTGTGTGACTTACTGACACTTCACTGATGGAGTGATGTCCATCTGATCCGCCTGCTGTCTCAGGTGTCCTTCAGCATCGCTCACAACACATCAGTCATCCTAAAGCTGCCCCGCAGCCCCAAAACACATACACATACACATACACACCAACACTACCACCACCACCACCAGTCATACACAACTGCAGAGATAAAATCGCACATCTTAACACAGACACCATAGAAACATCACAACACTGACCCACCCACATGCACACCTTCACTAGTGCAATTCCACATCTGGATAGTGGGGGATGAGGGAGATGAGGTGGGGGGTGTTAACAATAGAGATAGGGTGCTGTGACTGGGACCCAATCACAAACACACATACACACACACATGCACATGCTCAGTACGCCTGAGGCAGATTCTTTAGACCGTAGTCTCCATCCTGGGTGGCAAGATTCACACACTCACACACCCACACACAAACACACATGCACACAAACACACACACACACACCTCACCATCATGCTGATGAAGTGCAGTGTCAGAATAGAATGATGGATTAAAATCAAACCAGAAGCAATGGAGTGATAATCACATTGGGCTTAAACCAGTAAAAATCTACTTTGTATGTGCATTGTTATATGTGTATGTTTATGTGTGTCTCTGAGTTTGTGTGAGTGTGTGTGTTGTAAAGGGGTGGTAATTCCATCCGAGACCCTCAGAGTGACCCCAAAACACATACTGACACCCCCCCTCCAGCCGCCTGAGGCCGCACGCAAGCCAAAACACACACTCAGCCAAGCCACACACAGTCACAGACGCCAGCTCACCTCCAAAACACACACACAAGCTGACAATAGGCGCATTTTATAAAATAAGTTATTGACAGAGATAAAAAATAGTTTGAATATATAGAGAACATTAAGAGAGAACAGTACAGTCATTCATTAGAGAGAACAGTAGGTTAAAAAGTCTGTTAGCTGTAGAAAATGCTTATTACTTAAGAGACTGAGTGTGTTTAAGACCTGAAAAACAGTGAAAATTTAAGCCTTAGACACACAGCCTAAATCTACCTGTACATGATGGCAATGTTGCTGAACTTCTGCAGTTCGTTCATGCAGTGTTCACACAGACAGCATTGTTGCAGCAGCACTGCATCTCTACCAGGGCATGCCTTTAATGATTGCAATTAACAATGTTTAAGATATATATTTTTCCTATGTTCAGAGAGAGAGAAGACTGTGACAAATTCTGTAGTGAGTGCTGTAATGTTGCTTCACATGATTTTCAACAGATGAATTTCTATTTTCACTTAGAACCTCTGCTCCATGCAGGAAAATATCTGTAACATTCCATACCTCTATGATGTGCCGCTTCATGCTCTAATCTGTTAACATGGACACCAAAGTGAAAAGCAAGAGGTTCCATGATGCACTCCTTCTCTGCAAGCAGACGTGTCCCAGGCATTTATAGTTTCCTGCTATGTGACTGTCCGCAACAAAAACCAAATTGAACCAGAATGAACTCGTCATATCTTTGCCTGACGGCAACAATAAGGTCATGAAGAGTGTCCTTGGTTTGCCTCACACCCAAGTTTTAATTCTGCACGTATCTAACACAATTACTTAAATGTGTGCTTAATTTATTTACATCAGCAGATTTTTTGCTGAATATTTTTTTGTTGTTGAGTGAATGTCTTGATGAAGTGTAATGAATAGGCTACAATATGATTCATTACTTACTAAAAATGTGTTCTTACATTGTTAATCAGAAACAGCTGGTGAGAATGTTGAGTATATGCAGAGTGGAGGGAAGTTTTAGACTCTATGGCTGGTCATCTGTAAGTGTAATGAATTTTTCCAATAGTACTCAATATTAATTTTTACCAATATTCATACAACTTTTGTTGGCTTTACATTTTATATGCAAACAGCTTTATTTAAACCTAAAACACATGCAACACCAGCAGCACATTAATAAATAGCATGATTTTTATTTAGTTATTTATTTTAATCACTACATCCTTACAAAACTTCAATAGACTGAGCAGGAGAAGCCATGTTTTCTGTCAACATTTGGGAAAACGCTGTTAAGTAACAAAGCTAACATATTACCACTTAGTAGAAAGTGAAATCTTGATGGTGAGCTCATCTTGAGGTGTGTCTGTGGTTGGAGTGTTAAACCTCTGCCATAGTGCTGCCTCTGTCACACTGAAATTTTAATACTTGTTTATTTAAGCTATTGTATTTTTTAATCCCCAACACTCAGGATGATAGTTTTGGTAAGCCATGGTGCAGTGTCTGTGTGCATGCATATGTGAAATGTTTGTTTAGGCAGAACAGACGACTTAGTGATGAAGTGACAGAGAAATAATAAGTAGATATGCTATTACCATCTAAACTTGACTTCTAAATGACATCAGGAGACTGGTAAAGAAATCATGCACAACATAAAAATGTGCAGAATCATGAAACTGTTGTACTTTTGCTACAGAGAGCATAAATAAACTTTTAAATGAAAGTGCTGAAACTGTGAGACCAAAGATGTATTTCCCTATCTCTCATGGCTAATGGCTAATCCACAATATGCTGCTTATTACAATACATGTTTTTCACATTGGCTGTGTTTGTGCCATCGATTTGAAAAATACCAGTTACAAGTCAAATCAGACAGGTTCTTTGCAAATGGAAACAAAAGTCCAGAGTCAGCTGCTATCAGATCTGATCCACTGCTTATCATCACATAGCACATGAAGCCACCCAGAAATTCCATACAAACCACATCTGCTCAGCATATGACCCAGCAGCCATGCCATACTGTACAGCGTCCAGGCCAACACTCCATAGACAGCAGGGATTATCAAGTCAGGGTAGAAGAAACCCTTGACATTAAGGACGAGACTGAAGCTATGGTATACGGACAAGCTGAGGAATTACAGCACTGAGGCAGTTATCAGTTATTGATACGTGGTCAATTTGTCTTGCAAGTGCATTGTTTAAGCATGATCGTGTCCTCTGTTGATTTCTTCCAGATGATGGTTTACATGACGATATCTCACTGCTTGCTGATCATGTGACTTACAAGATGTTCTGTGATGTTCTAACCAGAACTAAATACCCACCCTGCATCCTCCATGTCATCATTCTTATGTCCTGGCTGTGTGTCCCTCCCTCATATATCTGCTCACATCCAGTGTCTGCCTACCCCATGACATCCAGCAACACATCATTTCGACAGCGGAGCACACATGGGATTTATGCTGCGTGAGTCTGCGCCTGCAAATGTGCACAAATGAATTCATGTTTTAACAACTCAAAATGTGCATGGGTTCTTCACAATGTATTGTTCTATATTTGTGTCAGAGCGGAAACAGGTCCCTCACGTTGCCAGTAAAGTCCCATTAATCACCCTTGCAAGCCATAAGGCAGGCCAGGCCAGCGGATGGGACTGTATGTCTGTAATTCTAAACCACAACGCCTCACCGCTTATGAACATTGTCCGTCCTCCATCGATCACGCATCTGGATCCCATTGTCTCATGCCCCGACATCAGACAGTCATCTGGAACCCATGGAAGATGAGGGAGGGAATGAAGGGGAAGAAGGGCACTCCGATTACTGGTAGAGTGATTAATCATAACCATATTGGAAGCAGGATGAGGCAACGACAGAGTTGGACCACAGGGCAGAATGATAATGGCTGCTCCTTTGGGTCTGGGGTGTTGATAATTCTGTTAGATCTAATGGCTGAAGCCAAAGGGCGGACATGAAGCATGGGTAAAAAGCTAAAGGTTAGGACCTTACAAAGTTAAGTTGAATTAGTGAATAGCTCTGCATTACATTAGCATGATCAACTTGTTGGTTTATAGGAGCAATATGGATCCTGGGAGCCTGAGTTTTAGGTTTGACTGTGTTACTATTTCAGATTTTTTTCCTTTTGAGCTTTAATGCTAGACTCTGTCTGTTTGTTTACTGTATCTGTTTAATGTAGACACAAATACAGTCTTCAAAAGGATTCTATTCAATTCTTGTACAGTTTGATGACAAGGGAAACTAAACTGATGTGTGAATGGTCAACAAACTTATCAACGGTGGGTCACATAGAACATTCACTGTGAAGACCAGGGTTCGCATTTTTTTAAAGGCAAAGGTTGAAGCTAAGCAAAAGAAATTGTGGTGCAGAATTAACTGTGTTTGGTAAAAGAAGGCATGATAATTTTTTTCAAGCTGAGAAAATAGGGTTCTAGTGACATCACACATGGGGAGGTTAAAGAGGAAGAAAAAAGGACTTGCAGAATTTGACAGTTAAAAAAAAAAAATGCAGGACACCACACCTCAAGACACATTGTATGACAAAAGAGACATATGAATCAAACTGTGGTTCACCCACAGACACGAATGAAAACATTCAACATTTTTTAACTATAGAACAACACTGTATTACTATATCATTAGCTGGACAGACGCATGTGCCCCCAATGAATGCAGAGCCAGCTGCTGGTGAGATAGATAAACAGTAACGGTGGTTAAACTGGTAAGTTATCCACAAACACACCTCTCCAGACAGGAAAGACAAGGGCATCATGGAAAGATTAGGTCCAATTTTTCTATTTAATTCAATACTTAGAGAGATGCACCATAGGTTACAAGCTTGCTAGCCAAAGAGTTAGTCACGAGACTAGGTTAGCAAAGCAACGTAACCCTCCCAAAACCTAACCAAACTTTGACTGCCTCTCAACAGCAACTTTTATAAAAGGGTTTAGACTTTCTGGCATAAAACTTTGGAAAGTTTGGAAACATTTCTGAAAAATAGCTTTCTAGAAAATTAGGTAATTTAAATTTTTTTGTTGTAGTGACAGCAGTAACAGTAAGACGGTGGATACCCAGCCCTCAACCGACAGTACCTGTTGGGTCAGACCGGGCCACCAAATATTTTGAAATTATGTTTGAGTTTGGATCAGATTTAGTCAGCTATAGAGAAAATGTAACAACAACAGTAACAACGATTGCCTGTGTGTGACATAAACTTAGTGCTTTGGCTTAAAACTGTCAGTCCTGGTTTGGTTATGGACATAAAAAACAGAATGACTAATGGATACCGGCCAGGCTTGGTTACTACTCTTTCAGACTTAATCAGGTTCACTAACTACAAACAAACAAGCTACATGCTGGATTATTTTATTCCTAAACATTCAGAAATTACAAGATTTGTAAAGACAGTTATAACATAATGAATTATTTTTATTTATTTATTTATCTATTTATTTATTTATTTATTTATTATATCATGCAAAATATGTGTTCCTAGCCGGCACTATTTGGGCATTCTACTACTACTAGAATATTTATATTATTTAGAATAGAATATATTCTATTTAATATTTAATATCTATTTAATATTTAGAATAGAATATATTCTACTACTACTAGTACAGTGTGTGCATTCTCCTCACATTAAGCAGAGATGGGTAAAACACAAGAAACAGGTCTGCCAATGTAAGTTAATATAAAGACAAGGATATGGTAATGTAGGAGGAGAAGAAATGATTAAAAAATTAGAGAGGCTGTAGAGTTTCTCTAAGTGGGCTTTTTATGCAGAATATGAGCAACTGTGTTGAGGACCAATGAAGGAAGGACTGTATGGAGGGATGAGTAGCTTGCTGTATGGGAGATGTCTTGTGTGTGTGATGGAGCTGAGCATTTAGCTAAGTTCTGTTATCCACATGGAAAAGACTGCATGGAATATTTTCAAAATCCTCCTCAATTTTTTTTATTTCCTTATATAAGAAGGTGTTATAAGAATAAGAACAACCTAAACCCACCAAAAATCACTTGAGCAAACACTTGTACAATGCATGTCTCTGTTTTCTCAGCATCTTCTTCATAATGAACTTAAGATGAAGCTCCATCCCATTAACTTTTCTGACTCGCCTCTGCACAAAATGAACTCCATGAAAACAACTCTCACCAAGATGTCTTTTGGGCTTTAATCTCTGAATTCTTTTAAAGTTCACTCCGTGACAATCCTTTCATAACGTGGCAGAGAGGGAGAGGAACTGTTGAAAGGCAAAATGTTTAAAACAGAAAATCAATAAAAGTCTCTTGTGATTTGAGTGAGACGCTCCAGATGCTGGCAACCAGACAAAACTCCATCTACCTCTTTGTCTTCAGCCTCCACCTCTGCTCACAACAACACCAGCCCATGTTCAAAGGAATTCACGAAACCAATGGAGTGTCAGTTGCAGCTGCTCTTCCAAAACCTCACCCTCTATCTCCCTGAGACCCTCAGTAACAAAATGCTATGAATACTTTTTGCGTTACTTTCTTTATGTTCTTTCATGTGGACACAGAAGCACGTTAACAAAGACAAGACCTACAAGTAATATCCAACAAGTAGTTTGTTAATTACTGCTAATTACTGAGCACATTTTTCAGTGCTAAGTAATATTTGCATTGTGTAATGAGAACTTGAAATTAAAACTACTGTCCAGTTTTTCAGAAATAATAAGGGGTTTGTTAAAGGAAGTCAATAATAATATAAAAACTCATTATGACCTGCTTAGGGGTAATTATCAGCTAACAAATCGTAACCATAAGTTTTTCTGCCTTCAATAAAGACATGCTAGAAATCCTCTCAAATCAAAAGCTAGAACCAGAGAATAGTCAATAATTCATCCATCATTCATTAGTTCAAATTGTACTTTTCTAGCAAATCTACAAAATGAAACATGGATTAATGTGAAATAATAATCCACTACTGTTTGCAAATATAAAAGCTAGATCATCACAAAACCTTTACAGAATTTGATGAAACAACAAGATGTCAATGTATAAAATGTATTGTTTTATGATATGTAGTAATGTAAAGAACATTCGAGTCTCCTTAATCTCTACTCACTAAAATTTCCACTTCAGCAAAGTATAAAATTTTTTTGTGATTTTCAAATTTGGGCTTTTGCACTTAGATATTTTATACACAAATTGAAATTGAAAATAGAACACATGTAGATGGAGATGCACTTCTTTAAAGTTTAATTGAAACACAATTAAAATAGTCAGTTACCCAGGAAAATCATCTCTATCTTGATCAGTTTTCTTTCATTTAACTTAATGCTTATATAATATTACCCCTTTTTATATTACAATACATTGTAATATTCTTTATATGAGCAAATGCATGCCTCCCTCTGTAGATCATAATAATCAAATTTAGTGACTGGATGGAACAGTCACTTAGTTGTGTTGTCTTTGGACTGAGAGGTCAGAGAACTTTCAGGGGTCGGCCAGTGTCTCATTTGTTGATAAAATCTACAATCATTCCAATGTGTTGGCAAATCGGACATGTGATTTGAAGCCTGTCTCTACCCCGAGCAGATTCTCTGGAATCAAACATTTTGTGCTTTCTTTGATCTGGGGATTAAAGTAATTGATGCTGAGTTTTATGGGATGGACAAAGTTCAGAGTATGGAATATGTTCTCCGGCTGTGTGTGGCTTTGCCCGTAAGAATCTGGATGACTCATTACATCGCCCCAGCCCCATTCAATTCCAGCTTCAGTGTGACGCCCCCAATCCAGACCTGGCACCTCTCCTTCTGCACTGTTCAGGGCGATAAGCCCCAATTATGACTGGCCATGTCCAGAGTTCACACACAGACACACAGACACACACACACACCCACACACACACACACACACACAAACACACACACACACACACACACACACACACACACACAAACACACATACACACATTCAAGGACCCATGCAAAACTATATGTAAGTAAGCAAGCATACACACAAACACACACACACACACACACACACAAACACACACACACATAAATACACACTCAAACACTCGCACTGAGAGGTCTGATGGTCAGGTGCCCCAGACAGCATTCCCCTGTGTGATTAGGCTTAGTGAGCCATCTCCTCTCTCCAACCTGTCGCCAGTAGCTCTGCTCGGCCTTAACACCCAGCCAGGCGGCTATACAACACCACTGTCTGTGTCCATGTGTGTGAGAGAGCCTGTGTGTAAGTATGCATCCACAAATCCAGGCAGTGTGTGTGTCGAATTTCCCTTTTACATAGATCTACACTGAGTATGTGTGTGTGTGAGTGTGTATGTGTGTCTGCTGTCTGCAACCCCTAAAGCTGTGTGGATTAGTGACAGGACCCCACCAGAGCATGACAAGGCTTTTGTCTCTGGAGCCCAGTGGTTTTATGGCTGAGAATGCTCTTGTGTGTGTGTGAGTGTGTGTGTATCAGTGTAGCTATGTGTGAGTGTATTCAAAAGCACGCACCAGAAAAGTTGTTTGTTGTCTTTATTTCCCAGCCTGTATTTCTTAATCATAGTGCAGAGGTGGATTAAGGGGAAAGGAGCTTGTGGTGTGAAGCTGGCTTGTCACTGTGTGGGCACGTGTAAGTTTATGTGTGAGAGGGTGTGACTGAAGGACTCATTGGCCAGTAGGAATTATAGCTCCACAGGTGGAGGAAACTGCTGTGTCACAAGCAGTCAATCAGTCAACCTCAGGCCACTCAGGTGTGTGCCTTAGCTCAAACTAAAATAAAAATGATTGATTCTGGCTGTGGTACACTTAGTTATTAAAGTGTCATATATTGCAACAATTACAATTCATCATGAAATTTGTCAGAAGCTATGTACACACCTTTTGTTACAATTCTTAAAAGTAAGGACCCAAATGCAGACACAGGAACAGGCAGGTTGAATCAGAAAAAAGCTTCAATAAGAAGCTGCAAATCATTAACAATATGAAAATCCAAAAACCAGAGTCTGACAAATAAATGCAGGCAAAAAAATACCACAAAGGCAGAAGGTAACAGAATAGGACATTGAAAGTGAAAATCTATATAAAATACAAATTGGAAAGACACAGGGAGCTCAGGGAGCAGGCAGGATACACTAAACTACAGGATCAGGGAGCAACAAAAGCCGATCTGAGAAAGATAAAGAAACACAGAGACTGTATGCACATAAGGATTAATGAGACACAGGTGGGGCAATCAGCATATTTGACACACATCAGGGTAGGTAATCACAAATGGGTAAACTTGACAGGACACGGGTAGACAAAAGACAGCAGACAAGGGTTACCGAAACAAACAGGAAACACAAGGAAAGGACAGCATATACTAAAACATAGGAAACTTGACAGCAAAACTCCAATAACAGAAACTACTATAACTACTATCACTATAACTTTTTATAATATTTCAGGGTTCAAGATTTAGTTAACACATATCCAGTTATAGAAATGAAGTGAACCTGATGCGACACATCAGCAGCAACATGTTCCTCTCCTGCTATGCTCTGGATGGCACCAACTGTGGTTGATTTGTGATTGACACCACTGCAGATTATTTGATGTCTCTTGATAGAGGGGAGAAATTAAACTACATGCAGGGTCATCACATGAGGTGTGCCCACAAACTTAGAATTAATAGTCATGGCTGTGGGAAAGGGCCCATAAAGAACAACTATTTAATGGACCCAGAATTTTGTACGATGCCCTTTTGAAGAATCATTAATGGCATTTTTAAACAATCAATATCCCTTCTTAAAAAAAAAAAAGGAATTCTCACCTAGTTTTGACTACCCTTTACCACTGAAACCCAAACACTGAATGCCCTGACTTTCCATACTAAGAGATATACCTCTGACTTCATCCACAACAGTTCAGTACAGTGTACATACCAAATCTGTGTGTGCCTGTCACATTGTCCGCTGGAACTGAGCATCGACCCTGTTGCCCCTTAGTGACGGCGTGTGTGTGTGTTCTGGTAATTGGGGATCGTGGGGTTCGTGCTGCGGTTTTTCCGTGGAACTGTGATTCCGTCTGGAAATACCAGAGCTTTGACCTCACACAGAAAAGATCCCCAACCCTAAATCCCTGTCTGCCATCTGATAGTCCAACACAAACACACGCAGAGGTGTACGCAGGAAAACCACAGAGACCAGCATTCAGTTGGGGATGTAGGGCACAGCTGATGAGGGGCTGATGATACATGTCAATATTGGATAAATGTTCATCATACCTTAGATGACATAGCACTTTGTTATACACATGTATCTTAAAGAATATGAAGGATATTGCAAAAAATTAAGAGTTAAATCCCACAATGTTTTAATATGGGATAGTGAAGCCCTGTTTTAGTTTGTCGCTCTCCCATGCAGTGGATAATACTGTCCTGGTACCCGTAGAAAAGCTCAGAGATGATGGTGAGTTAACCACACAAACCTTCCTCTTTATTATCTTCAGCTTGGGTCTTTTCTCTCGTAAAACTCAAAAATACTGTTAAAAAAATACTTCTGATCGAGAGCAAATCTGTTGAAATTTGCTAGACTAACGGAAGCCAGAAACATTAATTTCATTAGTGGGCCCTACTTTTGTGGTGGCACACTGGCCCACGCAAGCAGCACTCAGAACTGTTTTTTTTTTTTTTCTTGAAATTGCCCTGTGGTATTTTGGCGCACACAGTGACCAGGGAGAAAGAGTGCATCAGATGTGGAATGTTCATTTAATAAGCCCCAGCAAAGATAGATGTTGGTAGTTTGTTGAAGTCCTAGTGCCATTCAAATGTTGTGACCAAAAATTAGAGGACAATGCAGCTTTGCGGCTTTCATTCTTAAAGCCAAGATCGTAATTGTTGATAAAAGCTACCAAAACCACATCTACTGATAACCATTACAACTAGTTACTAAATTAATAATCATTACCAAGTTTAGAGCTGATGTATGAATCTGCATGTGATGGTTGGTAGGAAGTGAGATCTAGACAGGTTTTACATCTTTAATTATCCCTCAATGAGTATAATCAGCCACTATTCTTTCTTCAGTTGGGCTGAGTTCAACTGAATGTTGTACATCCTTGGACAGAAAGGGTGACAAGAATCCTGGGGAGCTGCTTTGATTATTCTTGTACTGTGTTGCGTATACTGCATTTAAAAGTTGTTCTTCTTTCATTCCAGTATCTCAGACAAGTATGAAGAAACAGTGTGCATCCCAACCAACGTGACGACCTTGCTTTCAAAGGTCATGGTACATGCTTGTTACATTGCTAGCAAGATGACACAAGAGTTGAAGGTGCAATAGCACTGGAGGGTGGAGTGGAGCGGTTGCTGACTGTGGGCATGGCCATAGCAGGGAACTCAAGAATATTAATTACTCTGTGCACATATACTGAGGCCAAAGGTGAAGTGTGACTTTTAAGCAATTTTAGGACTTGAATTAAGGTTTATTGTGCAAAAAATGTCTAAATCAAGTATTATAAATTATAGAGAGGACATGTTTGGGATTCAATCAATGGCTGGAGTAGGTCCTCAATGAATGAGTGATTCTGACAAGGTTAGGGTTAGTGTATGTTTGTTAATGTATAAACAAATCCCCACTTACCCCTGCAGGCAGTCGTTCTTCCTTTAGGCTCGGGTCTTTTACCAGAGGCCTACAAGCTTGACGGTCCTGCGCTGTATTTTAGCTGTTCCTAGGACTGCACTTTTCTGGACAGAGATCTCTCTGGATGTTATCCCTGGAATCTGGAGCCACTCTTCCAGTCTGGGGGTAACAGCCCCGAGTGTTCTGATTACCACGGGAATCACTGTTGCCTTCACCTTCCACATCCTTTCTATCTCTTCTTTCGGCCCTGGATATTTCTCAAGCTTATCATACTCCTTCTTCCTGTTGTTGCTATCGCTTAGGATCATTATATCTATAACTACTGCTTTCTTCCGCTTTTGTCCACCACGACCATGTTTGATTGGTTAGCCATTTCCAGTTTGTCAGTCTGTATCTGGAAGTCCCACAGGATCTTAGCTTGGTCCCTCTCCGCCACCTCTGGAGGTGTGTCCTATTTGGATCTTGGGACTTCCAGTCAATACTTGGCAAAGATGTTTCTGTACACTGCGCTGGTCATTTGGTTATGGTGTTCCATGAACACTCTGCCTGCTAGAATCTTACATGCTGCTGTTATACGCTGGATTGTCTCAGGGGCATCTTTGTACAGCTGGTACTTGGAGTCGCCCTCTATTAATCGTGTTCTCAAAGCCTGTTCCTGTGCTACAATGATTGGTTTCTCTGTGCTGTCTTTTAGTCCAGCCTTTTCCAGCCACTGGTAGGGTTTTACAAACATCAGCCACTTCTTGTATCTGCCGGTGGTACATATCATACAGGGGTTTGTCCTCTCATGGTGGATCCTGTCTCTCTTTCTCCTTGGGTTTCTGCTGCCTGAGGCTATTACCAAGCACTTCATCACCTGGGACCATCTTTGAATTGTACTCAAGGATATTTTTTGTTTCATCCTGGATAGTGGTTCTGACACTCACTAGTCCTCAGCTTCCTTCCACTTAGTGTACTCTTTGTGCTTTATGAGGAGCTCCCTTTTCTTGGTATCAGAGGCCTCTATCTCTTCTTTTGGCCAGCTTATTATGCCAGTGACCAATGATGACCAATAGCCTGGACCATGTTCTTCCCATTCAGCTGACTTCTCAGGACTTTTCTTACTCTCTGTAGGAATTTAACTGTTACTGCTTTACTAGCACTTTCTTCATGGTCAGCATTTGCCTGCTAAGTTCCAGGGTACTTGTGGCTGTCCACAACATCTGCGATGCTGCCCTCTAGTAGCACAATCCCCTTAGTTCTGACTATGTTCTTTCTTCTTTTTACCATCTGACCACCCTTAACCAGTCCAATTTACATGCTGTTACTGTAGATCCTAGTGGTGTGGATCAGTGAGTTGATGTCTTGTTCACTCCTGACATACAGCTTTATTTTATCCATGTAGTGGAGGTGGCTGATGGTTGCTCTATTCTGGAGTTGGTATCTGTGACCACTCTTAGTGATGACCTGGTTGAGAGTATCCATGCCAATGCAGACCAGCAGCGGGAACAGTGGGGCATCTCCTTGGTAAATGCTGCACCTGACTGTGACTTGCGCAATTGAAGTTTGCCTCTAGGGTTGTCTTCCACAGCCCCACTAAGTTCTTTATGAAGGCTCTCCAAGTCCTGTTGATGTTGTACAGCTTCAAGCATTCCAAAATTGATGTGTGAGGCATTTAGTAGTTTTTCTTGTAGTTAATCCAGGCGGTGCACAAGTTGGTCTGTCTGATCTTACATGCCTAATTGAGTGCTCTATCGATCAGTAGCTGGTGCTGTACTCTGCTTGTGGTCCTACTAATGCCCTTCTGAGACCAGCTCATATATTGAGCTGTGTGCCTGCTTATCTTAGCTGCTGTGATGCCTGACAAGAGCTTACGTGTTGTGAAGAGGCAGGTAATCAGACAGTAGTTGGATGGGAGCGCTGTGCCCAAAGTATCTGCTATTTAGCCAGCAAAATGAAGCTTAACATGCCCTTAATGCACTCGCACTATCAACCGCCATTGATCCTTAAAACAGGGCTTTTAGTCTTGGTAGTCAGCCAAAGTCACAAAGGTTCCAGGTGTCCAGCTCAGTCATAATCTTTAATCCCAGTTAAGGTCAGTCATTGTGTTAAACTTGTGAGGGTTTGTTATCGGGGCTTCGTACCCAATTTGGGAATATGGGGAAAAGGATCACATCTCCCTCCTGATTCTGCATCCTGGCTCTGCCTTGCCCCAGCATTTGTGTTGTACCTCATCAATTACTAGTTGTGATGGCAATGGCCATTTGGGGATGTTGGAACAAAGGGCTACTAGTTGTTTCAATATCAGTCTGGATGTCGGGTTTTAAAGTATCCATGGGTCCCATGTCCTCTGCATGTAACCCCTCTCACTGGGGTTACTTGTATAATAGCAATCCAACAGCCCCCTATTCTCAGCCTTTGTCCATGACTGTCTTGTCCTTGCTCCAGTTGCCAACTTCTCATCACATTGCTCCAGTTACCAAGCACCTGATGCAGACCTTGTTGACCCAGGCAGTGTTTGAGCTAGTGTGACTCTTGTGCTTCCAACTCTCATAGTGATGAAGTAGGCAGTCATTATGGAACTTGCCTAAGGGCTCACATTGGAGACATCCTAATAGGGAACCCCTGGCTTCCTGTATTAAAGTCAGGAGTGTGACCCACTAAGCTATCTAGTTGCTATGTATGTATGTGTGTGAATACACCACACACCATTTGCTTTTGACACACTGTGCTGCTCTGCACCATTCAGACAACACTATGATTCTCTTGAAGCTATTTTTTTCCACTATGATTGGCTCCACTGTTTCACAGTGACAAATTATGTGACCTGCTGAGAGAGCATTTATTAATCAAAATACCCTACGATTTGTACTCCACTTCACTGAGCCTGTTTATACTTTGTGCTGCTGCTTTAAATGATGAACCAAAAAAGGTGCGCTTGGAAACATTGACACAGTCAACGAGGACATACAGCTTTGCACTACGCATTTCACATGCACTATAAAGTAAGGTCAAGTAATATTTCATTTTCATGTAAATATTTATGTGTATAAAGAAACAGCTCACTGTTACAGTATTTCTTTCATGTTTAAAAAACTGCATCTTCTTCCACCTTCCAAAATCATTTATATGCCCCTACCTTGAAAATCCCAAGCTATTATTCATAATTAAAAAAAAGAATTTGCTACACTGTAGTTTTGTCACTGCAACAAAGCTTCATCTCAGTCTTGAAGTTCTTCAACATGTCTTAACATTTTTTGCAAGTTTGAAGAATGTAGTTTAGAGCAATTGGAGACATAGTAAATTCTGCTGTGATACACACAGCAGTGTATGCCTGGATATATGAATTGTATGAGTGTGTACTGTATGTGCACTCAGGTTGTTGTCTGGGTAGCCAAAGAGGAGCACACTTGTGGTAAATCCCTGACGACTGAGTTGTGGTGACAGTGAGAGGTGACGCAGTTCAGCACCCTCAGAAAACAGAGGAATGAACCTAATTAAATCCAGCTGTGAATGTGTGTGCTTATGTGTAGGCCTAAAATGACACTGGGCTGGACCGGGAAGGGAAACCCGCGGTGAGAGCGAGGCCCGGCAGACTGGAGCTGTCGGCTGTTGTTGTTTTCACAGTAGTTCTGTGGTTAATGCCTGGAATACTTGAACAAACCTTTACAGCTGAAGGCAACGATCTGATTTCCTGTCAGGTGTAGAAATGAGTGTGATAAGGTAGGAGAACATACTCCATGGAACCAGACCTCTCAACAAGTTGACAGCCACACGTATTAAGCAATATACTCCTTAACGCCTCAACTATGGTATAGGGCACTCCTGTCAACATGCATATGGGAAACTTTCAGCACTGACACACGGACCTCCAGTTTTTCACATTTTCTTCCAGCTAGTGAGGAAATCATTGACTGCTCAGTGATGCTAAGGAAAAAGCACATATATATTGTGGTTATATCGAAAGTTATAGCTCGCACTTGCTACATGCACATATTTGTGTGGTAAAGGAATAGACTCTTATTTAAGAGCTAAATCAACCAAGTTCTTTAAGTGGAATGTTATCAAAGTAAAATGGAAAGGATTAGACTTCATCTTTTTATAAAACTGTGGGAGAGTCGTGTCTTAGTTCTCAGAGCCAGTAAAAAAACTAAAATTCTTACTAAATCACATTTTCTGACCAGATTGTCTCGAGACCTCCCTACACTGATTAATCTGACAAAGCCATTTTCAAGGCCTAATTATAATTTGATCGGATTCCACCCAACAATGCAGAACTGTGTTTTGATTATTTTTGCATCAGATGTCTGTGCAGAGACATCATTCCACTGTGGTGTGGGAGAATTTCTCTCTGAAGTCCATAAAACCTGCAGTGAAACTCGCCTCGCCCTGTCTGTAATCATAACTTATAAAATGTCAGCAGCATGACTTTAAGGGGAGATTTTAAGTGTCTCTTCATGGTCAAAACCTTGTTCCGGTGGCAATTCCAACCGGACAAGAGGACCACTCTGTGGCAGCTGATTTTTCCAGTCTTTATGCCAGCTTGAGTGTGTGCACATCAGTTGAAGTGTGTGGTCAGTGTTGGCTTTTTGCTGAAAGCCAAAGCTCTCCCAAAGCCACAGACAAAGCCACAGCAGGTGGATGGGTAGCAGGGTGGAGGAGAGGAGGGAGGGGAGTGAGGGGTTACAGAGGGCTCAATGCTTCTCCTCATCACGCTCCTCAACTCTGAAGAAAAGGCTGATTAAGCGAAGCCTAATAGGATGGAGGGGCCACACTCATCCTTTTACTGATGCTGGACAGGCCTGCAGGACACTGGCTGACTGACAGATGAGAAAGTGAGGAGAAAAACCTCAGAGGATCTGTGGAAACACTTCAATATTAACAAAAGGAATAAAAAACTTATTTTTTCATATGTTCTTAAAATGTAAAGCTGAATATGAATTATCCCAAGAGAATAAAGATTATCCTCAGTCCTGTAAATTTCTGATTAATTTCTGTTCATTGAGACAGGGATTGTTGTCTTAATAAAAAAGAAATCCTTGCTGGAGATATTTTCCACTGCTATGAAAAGTGAAAGAAAAACACACTGTTTTGTTGGCTAAGAAGAAGGAGGGGAAAACAAACTTATTCAACAAGTCTAAATATCTGAATCGTAAAGCAACACCAAAACAATAAGGTGAAAGTACTCCACCATTCTGTAGAATCTGAGAAGTTGAAAGATAATTGCCTGTGGGTTTTTCACTACAAGCAACTTCTGTCTCATCACATAATGATTTGATCAATTTTTAACATAAATGTATTAAATAGTGCAGCTTTGAGTCTGGAGAGAGAGTGTAGTCGTGGGTTAAAGGACCCTAACAGCTGATAGGGAGAGCTTGAAAATAAAAAAACTGCTTTATGATACCTCTGTAGCCCTCTCCTTATCTCTTTTTTGAGGCTATGGGCTCAAGGTTAGTTGTAACTAATAGAGCCAAGGATTCTCTGACTAAACTGCTGAGGTGCATTGTGGGTAGTGTAAACACCAGTTTTTGACAAGAAAGATGGCATCTCTAGTTCTGCTGCATCAATTTCGATTCTTTATGTTTATAAACTGCCCTGTGAGTGTGACAGCCTCACAGCTCTGCAGTGCTAACATGGTGGTGCACTCTTTAATTAACATGTGTCGTGCTGTTAAGTAACTGGTTCAAGTCAAAAACAGTCTCATACTCACCATAGCAATTGACATCGCCGCACTCTGCAGCTAGATTTTAGATGTGAATCTTTAGATTCGGTAAAGATATCAGCTGATAAAGCATCACCCTGTGAGACTGATTGGGGGTGCTACTGATGGAGCCCATGGGTGACATATTCACTGCTGTGGTCCTGTGACGCCTGCCAGGCTTTGTAATGGACGCCTCTCAGTTACTCTCAACCAAGCTCAGTCTGGCCCCTGGACCCTAGCAAGGCCTCTGGGAGCCCGCTGTTGACTCCCCATTGTCTGTGTAAGTGTGTGTTTGTGTGTGGTTTTTTGTGTGTGTGTGTGTGTGAGTGGTGTATGTATGCGTGTGTCCAAAGGGGTCTTTAGAGGCCTCCTGGGGGCCGGTTACTCCTCTTTGTCTCTGGTTGGCCTGCTGTCAGAGTATCTTTGTTATGACAGTTGGGCTGCTTTTATACAGACTAAATCACCGCTCTCAGCTGTTCATTTACTGGCCTAACCCCAGACAGCCCTCGTGACACCTAACACTCACGCACACACAAACCTCCACCATCATTCTCTTCTACTTCATTCATTCCTTTACCTTTCTTTTTTTTTTACTAGAAAACACATCCACCCTGTGAAAATCTCTACAATTTCTGCTAAGAAGGAGAAAAGGAGGATGAGGAGGAAGGGTAACAAAGCAAGGGAGAGGAGGGAGAAGGCCAAAGGGCTTTGACCTCTGACCTTTGTGTTATGGCTGGGGCATTGGGGGGTCAGAGGACGCAACAACCCAGGCTAATCAGTAACTATAGACTAGATACGACACACACATAGACAGAAGAGAAGCACAACAAAATTCAGTCCAATTGAAATGTGATTTATCTGTGTAACGGGAGATAAATTTGTGTTGTTAAAGCAGTAAAGTTACTCATAAAGCCAAGCTATAAACACAAACTTGACAGATTCCCTCTGAGACCCATTTGTCTCGATAGCTATTAAAGTACAGTAATTTTATAGCCTATTAAGAAGAAAAACAGAATTCAGGCAGAAGATTTGTCAAAAAATATAGTAAAGGTACAACAGCGCAGTATATCACATCAGGAAAACAGAAAGAAATAGAAAGAAAATTTTGAAGCTATTTTATCCATATCTCAGCTTAGCTGTAAAACAATAAGAGGAAATCTGATCAAGTGAAACAAAACTGTGTTTTTGTCTTAATTAAGTTTTTTTGTGCTATGAATCACTTAGAATGACCATTATTCGTACTTGTTTAGGGAAAAAATTAGACTTTTTCTCATTATAAAAAGTCTCTCTGAGTGCAGAGAGACAGACAACATGATGTCATCAGTGATATCTACAGTCAATATTGAACAACATTGATCTGGCTTGTGTTTAAAGTGAGAAGACAGGAAGTGTGCCCTTTTTTTAGCTCAGTGTGTGGGCACTAGTATGTTTGTATGCACACTAATAACAAAGTTTGTAGAGTTTTAATTTTATTTTTTTTAAGTAACCTTCATTTAACCAGGAGTATTCCCACTGAAATCTGAAAAAATCTCTTTTTCTAGAGAGTCCTGGCTAAGACAGCAGCATAAGAGTTCCACACATATAACAAACATCAGACCATAACATATAGAATTACATCAATCAAAAAAACATCAGTAGTTACTGTAATGTAGTTTATTTTGTCAAAACAAAGTTAAAAAAACAAACAAAAAAGCCCCACAATGTTGCCTTTCAGGTCTGGTTCACGTCATGTTTGCACTAACTTATTACAAACAAATCAAGAGAAGTAAACAAGAAGACATACGGACTGAAAGGTTACTCATTGATTGGGCAGTTTTGGTGATGACATCATGCTAAATCAGTGCTACATGCAGCTACTTGTGCAAGGATTTAATTTTAGACTGAGAGCAGCACACACAGCACTCTACTGCCCCTTATGCATTTAACTGTATTCTTTGATGTCACACAGAGCTCACAAAGAAACAAATTTATAGGCTTTAATATTGTTTACATAGTTACAGTGGGTTACTACATTTTACTCACTTTTCCCACAGATACCACCAAAATACACCGACCTAGAAGTGATGAGTAGTTTACTAAACTACACCTAGGTAAATAGTACAATTATTCACATAAAAAATGAAACAAATAAAATTGACAATTACAATTTAAGAAATCTAATAAAGCAAAAACAAATTTAATTAATTAATTAATTTGGTTTTTATATTTATTTATTTTGTATTATTTTTAATTTATAATATTAATTTAAAATCACAACAGATCCCTACAGAAAGAGAGAAAAGTTATTGTCAAAAGTGTAACATCACTGTTACACATTAAAAATTAACACAGCTAATGTTAGCTAGTTATGTTTTCCCTTACAATGTGTGCAGTTTTTATAAGTGGAGAGCTCTGTGTTTAACAGGAGGCACAGTAGCACTTTTATTATAAAACTGCTGACTTTTTCAGATTTTGGAATCAAAAGTGTGACGAGAAGTGTTCAGGAGTATTATTGCAAGATGGCTCTTTTTTCATTTTTGCTCCATCATAATCAACATTGCGGTCAGTTGAGATGTTCTTTGAGTGCTCTCCCCTCCAAAACTCAAAATTAGAGCAGACTAGTTATAACAGTCACATCTCCACTGAATCTCAATCGACACCACCTTCACCATCTTTTATTTAAGGAGAGATCAAGCAACAGGAGTAGGTGCATCTCCCGGCACAGGAGAGCTGTTCAGTGAGCTGAAAGTGTGTCTGGTCTGGTGCATTTGCTTTTTGTTTTCTTTTACTTTAATTATACTAACTTTTAAATGTCATGGCATTCAAATCTCTAAGACAGTCTATACAGGTTCTACTTTCTCTTCTACATTAAAGAGCCGGGAGGCCAAACCTTTAAGGTTCTTACAAGTTCAGGTTATGAGATGCTTCAGGTTCTTGTTCATTAAGTTAAAATACTTGATTCCTCAGATCCAGCACATCTGTAATTTCTGCTCCAGCTGAGTTCCTTAAGCACCTGAGGATGAGCCCAGTTTGGTGTCTGTATTTTCTATATTTACCACTCTGTTGGATTTAACTTTTCCATAGAATAATCATTAGAAGTACTGGGAGGCTTCGAATTTTTTTTTTCACTTTACCAGGGACTTTCACTTTCTTTTTAGTGTGTAGACTGTCATTAAAGTGCTCATAGCCCTTGCTTTGTTACTTAGTACAAACTTGCACACAAGTGAGATAATAGTCAGAAAACTTGAAATGTTTGTTTTGTATCCAGGTTTATAGCAGAAACAAGAATTATCAGGTTTTTAAAAACATGATAAGAACTTATTTAAATTTCTGAAAGCTTGACGTTGCTTAAATATGGAAAGCCAAAACCAAACCACAATCCCTAAAAAAACTGATCTTAAGTAGGACACTGCTGCACATGGTTTACCTCTGAAGACATTTCTAACTCGTTTTCCTTCCTCATCCTCTTCTTCAAAAATCTCCTATCTCTCCCTCTTTTCAGGGAGCAAGATGGATGAGGTCCATCTTTAGAAATAGAGAGAGAGAGAAACAGAGAGAGGAAGAGACTTGTCAGAATTGTCATAACTCTTCCTGGGGTCACACATTGTGTGGGTGTGTGTGTGTGAGTTAAGTGTGTGTGAACAGTTCATTTGTGCAAGACAGTGTGTGTGCGTCGCCTGAGAGTAAATGTTAGAGGGCCGAGTAGCTTTAGTGTTACCGGGGTGATGGCACAGGAGTGTAAAGCCAGGGCAATATAAAACCTGTGCTTTCCCAGAATGCCTTTGTGCCGGGCGTGTGTGCCAGCTCCCGTTGCCATAGGGATGATGGGGTCGTTGGGGTAACACGTCCTGACTCAGACCTTTTCTCTCATGACCCTCTTTCACCATGTTTCATGCATCCAGAAAGAACACACACTGTCCATGTGTTACCGTTCCTCTCTTTCTCTCTCTCTCACTGTTTTTATCTGTCACACACAGTCATGCAGATGCGTGTGTGTGAATGTGTGTGTGTGTGTGTGTGTGTGTGTGTGTGTGTGTGTGTGTGTGTGTGTGTGTGTGCGTGTGGGCTGCATGCACACTGTGTGCAGCAAGCCCAGATGTCTGAGGCTCCATGGGGGATAATGGTTTCTTTTACAGGCAACAGTGTGTGTGTGTGTTTGAGAGAGAGATTTAGAATCTTGGTTGTATGAGTGTGTGAGTTTGAGTCTCCCTCAACAGTGGCACATGCTTGCAGTGATCTCACTTCAACAAACTGAATGGGAGTTAGTTACAACACACACACAGAACTGGAGAGGAAGCAGCGGGCTGAAACTGCTGAGTGTTGGCACGAGTGCGCTCATGTTTGTGTATTTTGTGCAAATTAAATTTGGTCCTGATTGTGAACAGCAGAGGAAACTTCAGGACACAGCAGGAGTTCAATTCACAGCTGCAAACTAAGGATTCAGTCAGAAACTCCACAGACATCTGTGTGACTGCTCAACATTTACATCCTTTCACATACATCAAAAAGTACAGAAAGTTCATCACCTCAAATGCATTAGTGAAAAAAGACACCACTCAAGTTTGTACTTGTATTCAAGTTGCAAGCTTTAAGATTCTTGTTTAATTTGGCTCCGTCTGTAGTGAAGGTGGTAATGCTAAGAAGGATTTTATGAATACAAGTCCTGGATTTTCCATCAGGAAGGACCTGACCTCAAGTCCCTTGTACATTTGCATAGCGTTTGGATTCAGTGCAAAAATGATGGAGCCATTTGTTGTAAAATAACATTAAATGAGTCTTGAATCTTTAATGTGCTTAACACTTCAAAAAGAGATTAATTTGAAAATGTTTACATTTAAAATGTCTCATTCTCAGAAAAACCTGCATTAATGAAAAAAATCTGCCAGTGATCATTTTTATGTTTCTAGAGGTAAACGATGTACATTGTATTTGTAAATTCCGATTGAACATTAGACTATAAACACTATGCAATGCAAAGAATAAACCAGTAGATGACAATGACTTGAAATTTGTACAGGACACATTTTAGTTTTCTATGGCGGTCAACAGACTTTAGAAAACCACAAAAAAATATTCTGACCCCGAATGCGTTGTTACTGAACCAAAGACTGAAGATTTAGATTACAGGATTATTGTTCTTTAATATGATGTCAGCCGGTTCTTTAATTTAGTTTTTAAGTTTAAAAAAAAGATATTTTTTTTACAAATGTAAAATGTTTTATTTATCAGATTTTGCACTTTGTTCTTCTCCCTTAAATAGATAAGAAATTAAAAGAAGTCTTATTTCATTTAAATGGGAAAATATCCATGTAGAGGATGGTTGAAGTGTATTGTAACATTAATCAGTAATCTAAATTGTTTGGTAGATGCTTATAATTGTAAAATGATGTGGGTAGTTTAAGTAAAAGAGTTTTGTTGTCTGTGCCATTAAAGGGTTTATTTATGGAATACTACCCTTATTTTGGCATAAACTAACTTAGCTAAAATAAAACAAGTTTCCACACCTTCCTATACGATTAAATGATGCTTACTTCTCAATTATACCAGAGTATTCTATGAATTGATGATTTTGTGCTGATCAACAAGCTCCTTTACTCACTTCCCCCCTCTGTTGGCCAATAAGCTGGAGAGCTAATGCAGGTGACCTCAGGGATGTTTTTCACTTCTTTTTCTGTCACTGTTGGACACTGAAGCCTCCAAAGCAGAAATTTATGCTTACACACTGAATACCCAAAGGTAGAAGGTATTATAATGATACTAAGCACTTGCACTTGTAAGTGCTTAGTATCATTTGACTTTGGGTTAGCACAACAAAGAAAACACTGGACAGGCGCATCCTTTCCAAGATTTAACTTACTCTGTGGTGTGCAATGAGTTTTACAACGTCCCCTGAGCTCAGTGCAGGTGCCATCTGTCTCACTGTGAAACAGAAACGGGTTCACTGGGAGAAGAAGTTTGGAAGAAACTGTCAGATCTGAATGTAGGTCAGCAGGTTCCCACACCAGCTCCGCTCTGCTGTCCAGGAGCTTTGACTCTTTGGCTATTTCTGACAAACCTACAGACTTTCCGCTCAGCAGAGGAGAAAACTTTAGAGCCTCTTGTCTGTTAGTGTTTTCGGAGCTTAGTTGATTCTCTTGTTTCTGGGCTCATGTTCGACTTTTTTTCCATTGCCGAATTCATTTAATTTGGCTGCTGCAGCAAAATCTCCCCACAGGGATCAATACACACTTATCTTTAAGTATCTAAAATCAAACAGATGATTTTTCCAACAAAGTGCTACAATGTGTGTGTGTGTGTGTGCGTGTGTGTGCGTGTGTGTGTGTGGGTGTGTGCGCGTGTGTGTATGTGTATGTGTGTGGTAGTCAGGAGCCACACTGCACACAGCTGGTGGCGCGGCAGCAGCGTCTCGTCCCAGCAGGGTGTATTCTTAGCTCCCTAAAGCCCAATAAGTGAAATGAGATTAGACTACGCACACACACACACACACACACACACACACACATACAACCAAAACCTCAACCACTACCACCACCCACACATGAGCACACACACATAAACACACACAAGCTTTAGACTGAGCCCATGTGTGATGAAAGGCTTGTGCTGAAGTCTCCTCTCTGTGAGTTTTTTTTTTTTTTGCAGTCTTTCCACATCTGCAGGTTGTGACTGAAACCAGCTCTGATGTCACACTTTAACATATATGTTCGTTGCCCTTTAGCATTTCATTGAAATGTTCCTTTTGTATTTTTCTTACTTAATTATCTCAAAGGTTGGAAAATCAATCTTGTTCCACACTGTCCGAAAGTAAAACATTCTGTATGTTCTGAATCAGCATAGAACAAATACTGAGGCCCATTTTTTAAGGCCATACTATTTAATTTAATTACCTTGTACATTTTTTTATGTACACTTTCTCCAAAATTTAGCCATAGTGTTTGGTATGTTTGGGATCTTTGGTAGCTTTCCTTATCTATTTTTTAAAAATAAAATTTAATTAAATTAAATAAAAAGTGGCGTAGAACATATTTTGATTTTAACTGACTTAAATTAACTTACTGCATGTATACTGTGGGCAAAAAGAAAATTCTACCATTAGGCGGCTATTTCAGAAGGCAACGTTCCCTTCCATAATCCCTGTGAAACAGTTTTAAGAATTCACACTGCTGCATTCTGAGACAATCATGATTATTATTATTATTGTTATTATATTGTTGTTGTTGTTATTAAAATTAAACATTAAACTTTATTTTTTTAATTGCTGTCATATCATGTTTTAGCTCACATGTGAGTATCAGACTATGCTTCATATGATGTAGTATATTTTTTTGTTTGCTGATTTGCTGCTATACTTCTTGACTACTTTACTTTTGTGATGCATAATTATTTATGATGCATAAATGCATGCATATATGCATATATTTTTTCTATCTAGTCTTACTTTTAATATAATTATTTTATTTTACTTATTGATCATACATATATTCTTTTTGTTAACTGTACGTTCTTTTTTGTCTTTGTGCTTCCAAAACACAAAATTTCTCTGTGGAGATCAATTAAGATGGAACTTTTATTATCCCGTATCCTGTTGCTTATTTCATCATCTCCTATAAAGTTTGATATTGTCTTGTCTTATCATATTTACATGTCTGCATAAAGGTATATCTTTCATTGTTGTACAAGCAAACATTTCCTATTGACTGAATAACATCTTGTTAGATCTTACACAGACCCTGGTTTTAAATAAGGGTGCAAAAACTCAACATTATCTCATTTCTGTTCTGTATGTGCTTATTTCATCATTAAAAACTACTGTCACTTACACTGAATGAACATTCAAACTTAACTCAGTGCCAAGTTTATTATGGCAGCAACATGTTAAAATATGCTCTGCATGTTTGTTTATCATTTTACACACCTCTCCCCATAATTCAGTCTGAC
Organism: Acanthurus leucopareius; assembly: GCA_029814765.1. NCBI lineage: Eukaryota > Metazoa > Chordata > Actinopteri > Acanthuriformes > Acanthuridae > Acanthurus > Acanthurus leucopareius. Next base: position 14,752,856 of record JAQMCX010000029.1, read on the forward strand.
ATACTTGGTATATTTGGAAAATTCGAAGTTCTCACTGGAGTTAAAAAGTGTCCTATGGGTTTTTTAAAAAGTTATTATAATAATGGACCCTGGCAGCACTGATTCCTGTACAATAAATGTGTTTTTTCTCATGTACATTTATTGTTATGTAAATAAAATATCATTTTTCAGTCTTTAGTCCTCCTTCCTCGCCAGGATCAGGTGAGTCATATAAAGTCCTCAGTTGTACTACACAAGGCCAGCATGGCCGCCTCACCTTATTATCCTCCTACAATGTTTTCATCAATCAATAGTGTGTAGCTGACATTTGTCATATTATTGGGATTTGCTGGTTTCAAATGCAGACGTTTTGCAGCCAAGCTTTAAATAGCCCGTTGACCGCAGAATATTTGGTTGAGTGTGTGACAGGGAGAGTGAGGTGCTGCCAAGAAGTGTGTGCGGTTTGAGGAGTGTGTGTATGTGTGAGAGGAAAAGAGAGCGTGTTTATGTGTGTGTTGGAGAGGAGTGGAGGGCGGCTGGGGAGCGCATTAGTGAATGGCTGTGCTATTGCATCCTCCCAAGAGACCTCTAAAACACACACATTGTCCCGTCTACACACACAGAGAGACACGCACAGACGCACACACACTCTACCTTAGCAGCGCACTAAACCCGCCTCCTTCATCCCCAAAAAACTCCCATCTCGCTGCCATACCTCTATATCCTCGCACCGCCCCTCAACTTAAGTCGGCACACACTCTCTCCTCTGCCAGACTCACCCAGAGACGGTGGTGTGTGAAGAGGGCCCGTGCGTATTTACGCTCAGAGTGTGTGCATGTGTCCGGGGAGAGTTGGAGAGCCTGTGGCGCGCTTGTCAGAAGAGTCCTGCAGGTCTGAGAGCGGGAACCGGCAGTGGGTGATAAGCCTCCAGAGAAGAGGAAGAACCTCCCGAGAGCTGTTCATTTAGGTTTTTATTTGCCTGCCTCTCCACGCGCTCTCTCGGCTGGCGTTAACGCACAACTGAGAAGCAAAGTAAACAAGTTGATTAAGAAGAAGGGTCCGATTCAGCCCGAGCGGCTCCAGAGTTTTGAACGTATTTTTAGCATCCCTCTTTCTCCCTCTCCCCGTCCCTTCTGAGTGCGGAGTGGTAGAGGGAGGGACGGGAGAACCGGGCGGACGGACCGTGAAGCTGCGCGCCTCCCCGGTGGATGATCCACTGGATGCGGGACAATGGATTAAAACAGCCACCCCCGGACCCTGTCGCTGCTTGTTTTTTCATCGCCGACCCCGTGTCCATCTCGGGATTATTTCAGCTTTCACCGACCTCCCCTTCCTCCCTCTCGAGATGACCGAGGAATATGTTTTGCGGTGCGTCCTGATGCTCTGCTGTGCGCTCCTCTCTGCCAACGCGAGTAACTGGCTGTAAGTTGGACTCCACGTTTGTAACACTGGTTGTAGAAAGTGGACCACATCCCTCACTCCTTTCCACCGCCGCTGTTGTTATTCACCTGACCTCCTTCCATTCCTCCTCTTCCTCACATGTTCACTCATCTTCCTCTGTTCCCTCCTGCGGCCGCACAGGTTAATTGTTAACCATCACTCTCTTTTTCTCACTTTCTCTGTCTCTCTCTCTCTCTGTCTGTCTCTCACAGACTTAATAACTTACCAGCTACATCCCCCCGCAAAGACCCTTTAAAAAGCCACCAAGCGAAAAAGCACATGTTCTTTTTGGAAAGGTGCAGAGTTCTAAGGGTGAAATCTGATATTCTTGATAGAAAATGACATTACATTTCGCACGTGAAAAAGAAATTTTATGTAAGAAAGGAGTATATTTAATGGCAGGTGGAAATGCGACAATAATATTCACGTCCAACCTGAGGGAAAAAAAAGGGTTTATAAAGTAGATGACAGATGTGATTTTTCCTAAGTTAACAGGTTTTCTCCGGCTTTTTTTCCTGACAGCTTGAAAACCCAATTTTTCCATTTGAATATGAATAGATTTAGAGAATTTTGCAATAAGATCTTGGAGAAAGAATTAAGATTTCTTGAATGCACCATTAAAACCTAATGCAACAAAAAACATAATAAAACTGAATAATGCTTCACTTAAAAGGCCTTCAAGGAACTGAGGAGTTTATCAATCAAACTGAACTGCATCCATAGACAAATTTTTTTCATTAAAAACATAAATATCCTAACAAATTATCTGTACATGAATATGACACAGATATTAAAGCAACAATAAATTATAAAATATATAAATGAATGAATCAGAATAAGAGCGGTATTAATTTACCACTAAATTCTGCAGGCAGACATCAATTGTCTTAATAAATGTCAGAGTAAAACAATAGGAATATAACATTTGATGAGGACAAATTAAAAGTTCAACAAGGTCACTACAAGCTCACGGATGAATATCAGCCCAAACTGAATATTTTATTATTCATTTAGACATGTTATTTAGGGAAACTTGAGCGTGGACAGACTACAGGGGCTCTAAATCCCCGCTGAGGATAACACACTGTGTGACTCTGTAGCTGAACTGCACGGTGCCACCTCTTCCTGGGGCCGGTCGGATGGGTCGCATGTGTGTGCCTGCTCTCCCAGCAGCCTGTGGGAGGTGGTTAGGTGGGTTTCTGCATTCCTCCGCAGGCTCTGCTCCATTTTCTGCTGCCATTCATTCCTCTTAACTTCAGCAAATTTACAAGCAGTGATCATCATTCAGGGAGGACCTTTCTGTTCTCTTGCTGGGAATTGAGGCTCAGGCAGTATGATTTATACCTGACACTGATAGTTTAATATTGTATGACACAATTGCCCTCACTTATAATCTTCCTATAATGACTTAACATGTGGCTGCTGTGCTGAATAATATATCTTTCCTTTGACATTTGCTTTTTTTATTTCACTAATTCTCTGTATTACCTCCTTGTGACACCTTTGAAGATTTATAATAGGATCACTACAATCGTGTGTTTACATCAGGCAGAGCTGCAGACTGCTTAACTAATAACGCTGACAGATTCATCAGAACAAATCAAATTAGAGTGTTACTAAACAGCACTGCCTACCTTGAACTCTGTCACTGAGTGCAGAGTAATTGTGCTGTTTGAGGCTGAAGGCGTGGTGACAGCAGCGCAGAGCAGGCATGTACAGGCAGGCTGCCGAGCTGCCAGTCTGCTTGACGGGATTGCACTGTTGACGAATATCTGTGTGGGGCTGCATGGACTGTATGTCAGGCCTCAACACCTTGACAGTGCCTCAAGCTTCAGTTTCGCCTCCACACAAGCAGCAGGTACACTCAGGGTCAAAGGATGGGGAGCAATTAGGGGAGACATTATTGCTGTAAGCTGGGACCACTGAACATGCAACAGCTAACCACTGAGCAGCTTCCCAAAGCAGCATCTGAATAAACAGGGCTGTTCATTATAATTGTTTGTTAAATGATCATCTCTTTATGTCTGACAATTATTCACTACATGATTTTTTTTTAATCTTGGCTTACAGTAAATTGAGTATGAAATATATGAAATAAGGTGAGTCAATCTGCTTGTTTAAGACTGTGTATAATCATGTTTTAGAGGTCAATAATAATTAGAAAATATAATTTTTACCCTAATAATACAACCTTGTTATTTTGTCTTTAAACTTCCGGTTTACGCTGGAAGTGGGTGGCTTGTGTAGACTGACACTTCTGCTTGTGATCACCTTGGCTTTTGCCTGCATTTTAGCACATATCTGAGCAGTTTTATAATCCAATACAGTGTAAAGGAGTGACAGAGCAGGAAGGTAGTAAGAGACACACAGTCTGACATTTACATAGTGGCAGTAATCAGGCTCTATCTGATCTTCCGCACAGCTCTGTGATCAGCCAGTTACCATTATGGTGACTGTTCTGAGTGTGTTTGTATTGGCATTTTATTGTTTGTAACATAATAGAAGTTGTTTGAGTTTAAGTAATGAATTTATTACAATATGTCTTCATCTAACTTAGATTCTAAGTTACAGTCACAAAATCATTGGTTACATTATTACACACAATCTAGTATTTTAAAGATACAGGTGAACCAGAGTATTGTGAATGAGTAGGTCTACATTTCAACAATAAAACGTATATGATGGTGCCATGTTGAGTGAACAGTTTGAAATAATGGTGAATTACAGAAGGTCTGCTTTAGTTATCATTTGTAAAGAAGGCATCATACTAAGAAGTTTGCATCTGAGCACATAAAATTTTCCGTCACAGATATTAAGCTGTTGCTGTCACCACAGAGTGAGAAAGTTGAGCTAATTCCAGTTGTAAGCGAGTTAAGGTTGAATGTAACTTGGTCCCTTCAACCAGATAACAATGCTGCTATGACCTCCTCATAAATTGAGTAACCAACTGAATTGATTCTTACTGAGACTTACGGAGTTTTCACTTTCTTGTTTTATTTACTATAAGCATTGAAAAGCAATTCAGATATTTATTCTTAGACTTTACAAAGCTCCTACAGAGCCACAGAGGACATATAATTATTTTTACAGTAGGAGCACTACTGATGATGAGTACACTGATCTTCATGTGGAAAATTGGTGGAGTGCCCCTTTATGAAAGGTCCACCAGTTTTATGGGGTTGTTCTTTTTGTTTATGCCTCTTAAAACTTTTCGAGAATTAAATTACATTTGGCTTAGCCAATGAATATAAATTTGATTTTAAATTAAAATCACTGTTTTCCAGGCTGAAAAATTACCCAATACTTGAACAGTTGAGAATTTAAATCAAACATTGTGGTTTAGAAATGAATCAAACAGTTGCAGTTTGCTTATAGTATCGTTGCCATAAATTGTAACAAAAATTCACTGGCTTTCTCTCCTTAAATGTAAATATTTTTGGGGGTTTTTTTCGTGTTCAGTAATCTGAGTTTTCTGGTTTTTGGACTTATTTTCCGATAAAAGAAGCAACATGAATGTCACTTGTGGCTCTGAGAAATTTAAGGAGTGTGATAGAGCTAGGGTTGTGTCTCTTTTTTATGACATATATATGTTAAATAAATTAGTAATTACACAAGAAAATACTCAGATGACAATGGACATTATTGCTAGTCACAGCCCTAGACCTGTTCATAAGCTGTATCATAAAAAAAAATTATAAAAATGCATGAACTCATTGTCAGTGTTGGAGAAAGTACTCTGATCTCCCACTTCAGTAAAAAAATGCAACAGCATAAAAATAATAATCTTCAAGTAAAAGTTATTTCTTCAACTCTTTTCCATAATTAAGAGTAGCAGCTGTTAATGTCAGGACTCATTTTAATCACTTTATATGCTGTTGGGTAGCTTCATTTTTACTAATATATTCTAATTTATTAGTTGAATTATATAAACTATTATCAATCTGAATCTGCATTAAGTTGTAAGTAAAGTTATTATTAAATGTAGAGGATAAAAAAACATTTCTTTCCAAAATAAAACTGAGTAAAGGTATAAAGTAGCAAAAAGAACAAGACAAGTGAGTGCAAGTACTTTAAAACTGTACTAAAGGAAAATACAAAACTAAAAGTAATAACTTACATTCCACCACACCTGACTATGATTCAGAATGGCTGAAATGTTTTTTACACCCCCAGCTGTTCCTACGTCACAGTAAACCGCAGCCTGAACCGGACTGTTTATTTACCTCACCTGTAGCTCTGCCTGCGCATGTCACTTGTGAGCCAGGATGTGATCGCTTTGCCAAATCTCTGTGGCTGCTGAGTCATGTTTAGTGTCCCGCTGCCGAATAGGGATTTGAATGCTACTTTTCATTAGTCCGTCATCACCCTTCTCCTCCTCCTTCCCTTCCTCCTCCTGCCCTGCTCCGACTGGTTTCTGCTGCACCTGCACGCTGCACTCCAGGTCTGTCGTGTGTGCTCCAGAGTATATATGTGTGTGTGGGTGTGTGTGTGTGTGTCATTTGTTTTTGATTAAGAATGTAAGCTGGCATCATCCTCACAACTGGCACCCAGTGAGTAATTACCACTCTGTTCAGAAGAAGTGAAGCCACTCACAGTGCACCAGCTTGCACTTAGAGATATGCAGACAAACAGCATGTTGAAGAGAAAACAGAAAAGTTGTGTGTGTGTGTGTGTGTGTGTGTGAGAGACGGTGTATAAATGTGTGTTCTGAAATCAAATCAAAGAATCTAGGAATGTACTGGCTTGTGACATACCAAAAGAATTATGGATAGGACACGTGGACAGTTGTTACACCCCTAATGGGAATGTTATTGGTTCATATGGTTATAAATTAAATGAACATGTTGGGGGAATCCCCACTGTTCAGGGGTTAAGAGGCCATCCATGGAAATGTTGTGTTCAAGGTTGGATTAGCTTTAGGCACAAAAAGATTTGATTAGCTGTTGGGAAAAATAATGGTTGGGGTTAAAGTAAGCACATACTCAAGGTAATTTTAATCAACGGTTTTATAATTAGCTATTGTTGGATGTAAGTTGTGCTCTGTTGACTCTTCCATCCACCTCAACCTCCACTCTTTACAGACTCTGTTTATCCATAATAGTGTCACCCCATCTCCTCCTTTGCTCCTGATGAATGAAAATCAGAACTTTTAACTCATAACTTATAACAATGCCTATTCACTGTAAAACAAGTTTGTGGGATGCATGTGCTGAAACAGCTGATTGTATTGTTTTAACCCAATGCACTAGATGGTTTGTTACGCAAAACTATCTGTTAAGTTGTCTTGTTAAACTGTTTTGTAAGGGGAACACACTGAAAAAATACTAAGCAGGTGACTGGACCAATCATCAGTCTATTACTGATTATCATAGACTTTCTTCAACCAATCAGATTAAATCATAGCACGTAGTAAGAGAGTGCTACCAGCTGCAACAGTCGGTGATCAAACTCCTGCTAGAGCCAGTTGGGAGGAGAGTGAGAACATCTTTTCCATTTAGAAAAGGTTTCAATGCCATTCTCTGCTCCTCTTTTAATGATGAAATAAGTAGGTACAAAACTTTGTACAAACATTCATGGTTGAAGAAAAATCTGAATAATTTTGGTGATCTGCAGAAAAAGATCTGAGGTACAACACCGTGCTAACATGAAAACACAGCCATCTTTTTGTTTCTACAATAACACTTTTCAGAAAGGAATATTCTTGATATTAAAACTCAATTAAACGTTTCATTGTTTTAAAATGTTTTTAAAGGTTACATATAAAAACTTCTGACACTGACCCTAAGAAAAAGAAAAACCCTTGTGGTTGTGAATAAGCACCTTCACTACTGCTGTGGCAAAAGAGGGATTACATCTGGCATCTGTCTGTCTGAAAAGATTTTTAAAAAATACGTTAAGCTTAGTTTTATTTAATTGTTTGGTTAAACTGTCATGAATCTGCTCTGCTGAAAGGATTATATTCCTTATTTATTTGTTCAAGAAAGCTCATGCCCTTTAAAACCTAGAAAGAGTTAAGTGTTTGCTTTTGAAACACTTTACTTTTAGTGGGGAACATTGTGTTCAAGCTTGGATGATGTTTGCTACTGTCAATATGAAGAGAAAGATACGGCAGCAAAGAAACCAGAACATGTGAATGAAAAGGTTTAAAAAGTTCATTAAATAACTAAATGTTCTGATCAATAGAATTTTTCATGATATTCCCTCTGAAATAAACTACTCGACATCTTGTCAGTATAATTTTAATGGTATGCATTATCATCGCAACACTTAGACAGGACTATCTGTTTTTGTGCCGTGGTCAGAGTGAATACCAGATTCTGATTGACAGCAGAATGTCAATTAATTTCTGATACTGGACACGCAGACACTACAGGATGGTGACTGTTACACTCATGTGCTAAAAAGCACGCTGTCCTTCTGACCAGTTCCTTCATGTGTTTGTGAAGATGTTAATATTAATTTTAGAACAGTGACATGGCAGGATAGCTAGCTTGTATTGTTGATTGTCAAATTACTGTTTTATTGATCTATTTAATTTCTCCCTTTGCCAAGTCATACATAAAATTCTCTTTACTACTGGAGAGGCTAATATCTGTTCCATTACATCAGAACTTAATGGGATGACAATTACTGTTCCAAGTATTGGTCAAGCTCTCATGTGTTACCTGGAAATTGGAGATATAGCTTGTAATTTTTTTTAATTTTTTTTTAATTTATAGAAACATAAATTATTGGTCTTAATTTTTATTTCTTTAGCAGGTGACCATGGTATAAGCCTGATAATGCCCTTTGAGATGTGCATTATCAGGATTTCATGGACAATGCAGAGGCCTGTGTGTGGGATGGTTGCCTCCATGTTATCCATTAATTCCTGATAATGGACGCCTCATTGGACATGATCCCTTATATATACTGTAGGACAGAAAGCGCACACACTGATCTTTCTTTCAAGGTCTCTGCTCTATGTCTGTCTTTGTGTGTGAGTGTGTAGGTGTGTGAATATACATGCATATGTCCTGGACATCCATGGTGGGGTGCTAAAGAGAGGGCAGCTGATGGGTAACCAGAGAAAGCAGAGACCTTGGCATTGCGGTACACACTGGCGCCTAACACTTCTTCCACACACACACTCACTCACACACATACACACACATAAATGTGGTAACGCTATGGCATGTTATTTCGAGCTCTCTTGTCACCAGAGTGTGTACAATTATCGTGACACACTTGGAGCCACAGGGAATCGCCAAGGATGACCAGATTACCAGCAGAGAGCTGACGAGGAAACACCTGGGTTGCTGAAAGATGAGAGACAGCTCCGGCAGATAGACAGAGAGGTGCATGGGGCTTTTAGGAGAAATAACATACCCTCTGGTGGCCAAGTTGGTAGGCTTGTGCTCTGGGAAAACAATGGATGTGAACAGCTGTTTGCATTTCTAAATGTATACTGTTGCTTCAGTCAGATGCATTGGCTAATGAGCAAAACAAAGCAGATGGAAATACATTAAAACATTTGAAAAAGTTTTTATTATATGCAAATACCTGTTATTGTGAACCAGAGGTTTTCAAACTTTAAGGGGCCGCCTCCTTGGGGGGGTGAGGGAGCAATCATGAATAAAAGATGCTCTTTATTACCCTTGCAAGGCAGCTAATTTTTGCAAGATTGTGGACCAATAAGCATCCTACAAAGACCACAGGTTTGCTTGAAAACAACAATATTGAGAGAAAAGCAAACTTTAAAAACAACAAAATATTGTTGTTTTCAATGTTCATTTGAAAATGAAAATTGCAGCTCCTGAAATGCAGTCATAGCATCAGTTATATCTTAACTGGAAAGTACTGCTTTGTTGAAAGAAGAGCAAATAATGGTAGTTGAGGCTTTTCTTGATGGAAAAGATGTTTTCACTCTCATTCTGACCGACTGCAGCAGTTTCATTTACTCACTCCCTCTGCAGCTAGTGCTCTGTTATGTTACATTATATGGTAATAGATCTGATTGGTTAAAGCAAGTCCATGATAAACATACCCAGTATGTTTTGAAAGTGCATGCCCTTTTCCAAACAGTTTCCAAGGATGACTTCCAAGATGGCTCTGTGTAACAAACCATCCAGCATGTCAGGTTATATTATTCCAGAACTTTCCAGGGAATCATCAAGTTTTCTTCAGTATTAAAGTTGTACAGTTGTAGTTGAATGTTTTCCAGTTTGCTAGAATGTAAACAAACACAGGGTAAAAGAATGGGTAAAGTCCTTCAATTCAAGTTCTTGTCAAGGGATGAAACATATTTAATGTTACTGGAAGAACATACTTGGGAGGATAAGCAACATTTAAATTATATTAATGAAAATTCAGTTCCTGACTTTGGTCCATAGAGAAACAAATAATTCTTTATATTCCTAAATGTTACTTAATCTATACACATTTTATCTTATTGTTAAATTGAAAAATTTTCAAAGGATCTTTCAAAAAGGCAGTGAGGGATTGGTACCAGAGAGTAGAGACTATCCTGAATATTCTTACCTCACACACAGAGTTCTTTATAAATACAGGCTTGTGTACAACACACAGTTGATACACATGTTTTAACTGTGTAAATAGTAAGCAGGAGTGTAAATGGTGCGTGTCCAAACCTGCCCGCTGCACATGAATGATTTCAATTTTACAAGCAAGCTTATCTTCTTATCTATCCAATCCGCAAGTTACTTTCTTTTCTAACGCTTGTAGAAGGTGGTTGAATAAGCTACTAACTTGAATCTTAGAGTGTGGTCTAGACTCACTTTATATGTAAAGTGCCTTGAGACAACTTTGGTTGTGATTTGGCGCTGTATAAATAAAATTTGATATGATCTGATTTTGATTTAACTATGTCTCCTTCAAAAGCTGTGCAAGTGCTGCTGGATAGACTGTGATTTTGTAAAGAAATTCAAGTCTTGTCTCATTCCCAGCATGTAAAATACTGACACTTTGTCGTACCCCTTGGAATCCAACACAGACACATCACACTTTTTAATAAACTCAAATATTTATGAATCCATGTCAATGTGGAATGCTTATGGCAACTGTTCCACCCGAAGTAGTACAAAGAGCAACCGAGTCCCAACAGGGGTGGACACTGGTGGCTGGTCTCACACTTCACTGTCTACCAAGGCACCAGTGTTTGAGACCAATGTGAAACCCAAAATTAAACTAGGGTGTTAAACCAACAATCTTTTCACAAAGCTAACCCAGTATTTATTTTTTTTTTACTAAAGCCAACCAACTACTTTTGTTGCCTAAACTCAGCTAAAGTGCAAGCATTTAACAATGTAAACCTCATGTCTGGAAATGCTTTGTTGCAGACAGTATTTGTGCGTTGGACACAAAAGCTCTAAGTTATCTTCTGTGTTGTTGTCAAAAAGAGGTATACGGTATTTAAGTATTTAAGTGTTGGACATTTATGGTTCCCAGAGGATGAATCACTTTGTTAATCATTTCACTACTGCTCTGCCATCATGAGCTCAAAATTTCAGTCACTAAGAAATCAGCAAATGTTCATATGCTAACATGCTAAACTAAGAGGATGAACTTGGTAAACATTGGAATTGTTATACATCATCATGTTAGTATTGTCATCGTGAGCATGCTAGTTGGCCATGGCAGTGTTTTTGCAGCATAAAAAATGACAAACCGATACAGAAACCAAAAGCTAATTAAAAAAACCATGTAAATTAATAATGTTCACAAAGATACAGAGACATGCTTCCTCAAAAGCAGGTATTGTTGTCGTGCTTTTTAACTTTGTCCTGCTTAAATTAATTAGGCAAAACCATCACAATGCTTGTGTTGTAGTTTATGATACATTTTTCAACAACTTTTAGCCATATGTTTAGCTAGCTAATAAGCTAGCTTTACCTAACCACAGAAATGGTCACAGGTACCCAGCACAGGAATCATCTATTGCCAAGTTCTGCATTTAGAAACAATCAGCTGTTCACAGCTATTGTTTCCCAAGAGCATACCGACCTCTAACATGGCCGCTGGGGTGTTTGTGACATCACCTGATAGACCTTTACAGACGGAAACCAAACAATAGAAAACATGCCGGGGAATCAGAGGACAGTGACATTAAAACAGGCTGGACTGACTGTGTTGAATTAGGCTTGTATGCATGAACATTAAACTGACACACGTAAGCAACACACACACAAACACTCATTGATTCCCAGCATTTGGGGGCCACGGCACCAACACCAGCCAGGGGTTAATTGTGTGGCTTTTATTGCCTCTTGTCCTAAATGTGTGAAAGTGTTTTTTTGTGTGTGTGTGTATGTGTGTGTATAGACGTCTGTGTGTGTTCATGTGTATGTATGCGTTTGTGTGTGTGCATGTGTGTGAGGGTTTTGGTGTTGGCAGAGAGTGTTATTTTTAGGGGGAAATGAGCTCTAGTGGAGCCAGCAGAATATAAATACACCCAAACACACGCGTGAACACGCAGACACACACACAAACACACACACATACAAGCTGCTGAGTAACTGTGATAACTGAACTCATCACATAGTTTTCACTTTCAACTTTTTACCCTGTTATTGCTTTACTTTCTTTCTTTATTTTCTACTTCTTTACTCCTGTCAGCAGCACTTTCCTTTTTCATTTTGATATCTTGTTTCATAAGTATTTAAGGTCTTTTATTGCTCAGTGAGATATCTGTCATTTGAGAGAGTCTTCTTTCTATTTCTTTTTTTTTTCCTTAGGAAGTATTATAGATTTTATTTTACTTTATTTTACTTATTAGCAAATTCTCTGGTACCTTGATTATTTTTAAAGGCAATTAATATTTTCTTTAAATTTCACTATTCCATGAGTAGAATTTACAATACCTACACAGTAGTAAGGTGTAATTGATTGTGAGACAATTAAAACCATTTGACTGTGGTCATGGTTATGTAAAGGAAAAATAATATCTTGAAATGATGGTAAGATGCTGCTGCAGGTGTTTTAGACACCAAGACTTCCGTCATCTTTTCATCAGCCTCATATTTCTTTGTGAAATGCCAGTTTATTAGTTGCGCAAAGTTAACTCCGATGTAGTCTAGTACATCAGCCCTGAATTAATACAACCTTCCAATGTTCGGTTTCTAACGATGTTTATACTATTTTGTCCCACATATTTATACCAATGATGGTTGGCAAAATGACAGAATCACCTCTCTGTATGAAGCAAATTGTAAAGCAAATTAATTTAACATAGTCAACCGTCCAGGGGATGCTGTGTGATCTTTACTTCACTTTGTTGTTTGAGAGTCACGGTAGATCATGCATACAGGGTGTAAATTTCTGGAGAAACAAAACCCTTAAAATGTTTTGAATACTTAAAACAATGTGACAGATGTGTTAAGATAATTACTCTGGCACAGGACACAGACTTAAATGGTTTTAAACAGCTTCGGAGGTCAGTGTGAGGTTAGAGTAAGTCAGATTTATATATTTTTTTTCTCTGTGAAATTCTTCTTGACCCCTTCTTCATCCTTTGGAAATAATGAAGTCTGTTGAGAGTATTTCTTGGATGTGTAGATAGATGTGACATGTAGCCTACAACAATCCTTCACTAATCTGTCATAGTAGGTCATTTGATTGATTTGCTGACATTATTCAGTTATTTCACGGTCACAGTTTGTAAAAATGCAGAACCTAAGTTTTAGGTTTCATACCATGGATCCAAATTCCTTCAAGAATTCATTGGATCTGTTAGGTTGACTCTTGGGAAAATTGAGACCTTATATTTGTATATGTGAAAGGTTTTTTGTCCATCTTTATGTGTAATGAACCTTAACCAGCATCATGCTTTCAGCAGAGGCTTTTTCTCACAGTTTCAACAGACAACATTGTTCAAGATGACATTTGCTGTTCATAGTTGTCAATCATCTAAAACCATCAGGAGAGCTACAAAAAGGTTCTCAGAGGAGGAGGATTAGCTTCGTGTTGTGGTTCTGTGTAGGTGGCTGAAGATAAACTGAGAGAATATCGCCCTCTACAGGTCACTATTTGTTCTACATGCTCTAGGTGTCCACCACACCATCGACAGGGAGGGTTAGCTCAGGTCACACTACAGTCACACTTGTCTTTATGAGCAATTTGAATGTCAGCTGCCCACTGGTTTACTACTAGTATTAAACATAAGGGCTTCTGAGCACCTAACTACCTTGGCCTAAAACTAAAGAAAAATATTGTCCATGCATCACGTCAAAAACTCTACCGTGACTCGTTGCAGCATTGCTTGCAGGTCTGTCGGCACATTTCAAGACCAGTGCCCCAGTAGAAAAAAGTTTCTGAGACTCTTTCTTGCAGCTTTCCTCTTTGCATTTCCCATCCATGCTATATTTACCTGTCACTGTGTACCTCTGCTGTGTGCTTAGTGCTGGAAACACAAACATGAGGATATTTTCATATAAATACACATTAGAGATGATGGAGGCACAGAGAGTGTGCAACAGTTTCTGAGCGTTCATGTCATTGTATGTGTGCGTATGAGAGAGCTTTATAAGACATTAATTTTGTACCATAAATTTTCTTCCTTTGACTGACAGGCATAAACAAAACATTACATATGTTCATATAGGCCACTGTAGTTGCTTCTCAGCCATTAAGTTTTCAGTAAATGAGAATAGTGACGAAAACAGCACAACAAAATATAGGCCAACTTGTATTTTACACCTCAGTTTATGTATGGATTGAAAAATCAAGATAAATTTGGTTAATTCTCTCTGCAAGAGAGTAATAAATACAGTTTTTAAAATATCAAACCTTGACTTTAGACATAGGAAAAAAGTTTAATCTGGACCTTTGGAAACAATTTACATAACAAAAAAGTCAAAGCTCACAGGTCCCATTTCAATGTTTTAAAAACTTTCAGCCACATCTCAAGTCTTCAGTTAGAAAGCAGCTCTGAAAGAAAGGAAGTGAACCTTTTAGCTTAGATTACTTAAATAGACATAATGAAGCTATTGATTTATTACTTATTTACTTCTTATTTAGTACTAACAACCATTAATTAATCTTATGTACTCACACATGTAAAGCAATCTTTGTGATGCTGCAGAGCAGTGCACATTTCAGTTTTGAACTGGGAATTCTGATGTTCAAAAGAGACTTTTCGTATGGCATTCACCATTTTTCTGTTAGCCTTTATTTCCTGCCTCAAGATAACAACCTGTGTCTCCTCTGTTTAGAATTATCTCTTATTTTCAGTTTCATCCTCCTATAAGGCCGTGGGAGGCTCTGGGTGGGAGGTATAGAGGATTCCACCTGGACTGCGGTGCGTTTGCAGGCCGCTTCATGTTTGTGTTGCATTACACATCGCAGCCCTCACAACACCACTGGCTCCACTGGGCTTAGGCCCCTGGGATTTAAGCACGCAACCACCAGAGGCAAGACAGACGGAGAGAGAAGAAGAGGGAGAGGAAGGAGGATGAGATGTGGGATGATTGTGTTTGTGCGCATGTGTGTGTGTGTGTGTGTGTGTGTGTGTGTGTGTGTTGCTCTGTCCTTTTATGGGTTGACTCCTCCGTCTCCTTGTTGAGGTATTTTGTTAACCTCGTCTCTGGGAAGCGAAGGGTATATGCAACAGAATGAGGAGATAATGTGAGACAGGGCACTCACACACACTCACCCAAGGCCTGTGCTGAATTTTTCCCACGTGTGTGTACTCACACACACTTGCACACATACGCACATCCAGAAAATAACCTGAATAACATCTTATCCAGTGTTTATTAAATGTTTCCAGGGTGAGAGTCAGGCCAGTGGGATGCTATCATGTCTTTGTGAGTGTGGTGCTGCCGGTCAGAGAGGCAGGCTTCTGCTGTCTTGGGTTTTTTCTCCACTGGCTTTTATTGTTTACTGATGGACTCCCAGCTGGATGCCTTGACCCAAACGTAGCGCTCTGCCCAAGGCTACGCTATACAACAAAGAGGGATCAAACACTGCACATGGCTTTGATGAAAACCTTGCAACTGCAATGGAGCAAATCAGAGGAGGGCAGTTGGAATCTATCAACACAGAGAAGGTTGGGGGGGGGGGGTTTCAGGACTTGTGGAAGAAATAACCATACAGAGAGTTGGGGGAAAGACAGTGGAGTTCACTCAGAGAAACATCTCTTTTTAGCTCTGTTTTTGGTTTTTACCTGCTCTTGAGTAACAAATATGACAATTTTAAGCTGCCAAATTCTTTACTTTAATCACCAGCTAGTTTCATATCATGTCTGTCTGCTGTTTGTTACTGTTTGAAGTGGCTTAGAGTACAGAGGGTTTTTAAGAGCCTTTATTAAAAAAAACATCGCCAATGACACATTTCATTCTATACCGCCCTGTTCCTCCATCATCCCTCTACTGGGATAAAAACACACACCTATGAAGTTTAAGCATATGTAGGTGTTGGTAAGGCTCAGGTTTTTAGGAGACTATTTGAAAGTGTTTGGTAGGAACAGGCCCATGAAAGTGGTGAGAGTGAACAAAAACAGTAAAGTTGTGAGCCAGACAGCATGTAAATTTTCTGAAAATCATCCTAAAGCTGAGTGGAGCTGCAAACTCAGGAGATAATTCTTAGCAGGTTCATCACTCGACTCTGAGAACGGTTCTCTACTGACAGAGTTTTGGTTTTTTTTACAGGCAGCCAAAAGATGAAAAAATGCTGCATAAAGCTGAAGGTGCTAGTTGGGTGGTAACTGTCCCTTATGCAAGTAATTTAGTCTATCCTTAATAATGAAATATTGTTTAGTACGGTTTTAAATGAAAGGTACACTTCACAAAAACACTGCATTCACTCTGATAAAGGATAGGGGCCCTTATTGGTCCTTCTGTGGAAATGGAGTCACCCTTATGAGAGAGTGAGGTCACCCCTGAAGTTGGATGTGAGTGGATATGGCTGAGATGTGGTGGAGTGGCAGAGAGCTGGGTTATCACAGTGATGAGTGCTAAATACTGACACTGTCTGGAGGGGAAGAGAAAAAGAAGGCTATCAAAGAGACAGAGGGAGAAAGAGAGAAAGATTATCTGAACTGTTGAGAGGAGGAGATGAGAAGGCAAATGGAGAGGAGGAGCTGTCTGACCTCTGGAGGCATGAGTTACTAATTATACTACCACTTTTACAAATAGCACCTAACATGCACTGATGCTAAACCTTGTAGAGCTGCTACTTTTCTCTCTTTTGTCTAAAAGAGACGTCTTAGGAGGGCTAAAAGAGCTGAGTTGTAGCAAACAGTTCATTTGAACATAATGATATAAATATGTAGGATCTGTTTCTATATATGAGTTGTTTCAGCTGGTGTAAAGCATTTGGTAGTTTGACTTTTGTGTTGTGCATTATAGCCTTGTCATTAAATCTGACAGCAGAATTCTCTGCAGTGTGGATGTGTGCCACAGCTTGATTGAGACGGGCTAACAGGGCTTTGCAGAAGTATGTGTGGTCTTGGGAACTCATAACCCAAGACTCATAAAACAAGCTTGAGAAACCTTAAGGAAAAACATGTCTACTTGTACAGAATGGTAGCTTAAATTCAATTTGGTAGGAATTTGTCTTTACTTTATTATTTTGGGCCATTTTGATATTCAAACTCTGTTCACTGCAATGAGACACCTGCAAATACCGAATTAAAGCCTTTATTGTTTAAGGGGAACACAGTCATACATTTATTCTTGTCCCTTTAAGACTCTTAAATTTACACTTTTTTTGTTTATATTTCACACTGGATGTCAGGCTTAAATTTCTGTTTCTCCAGAGAGCATGCACCACTGTGTAGCCTAATGTAGTGCAAAATAAAGTGGGGGAACTTCAGGCCACTGACAATCAAATGTACATGTGCAACTTGGATTTAATGCAGTCCGTTTTTTTTTTGTTGTTGTTTTTTTGAATGTGAATTCTTGAATACATTTTGGATTTTGTGAATGGCAATATGTTCACTTTATAATCCCCAAGTTGTTCAACATTGTAGGGCATACACTGATTTTCTTTCTTTCAGAGAGTGAGATAAGAAGATCAGTGTCAGCATCTGTTAGTTTTAAGCACAGAGCTGGAGTCAAAAGCCTGATTTCCAGTGCATGCTGTGGCCTCAGCTGGATCCACTTTTGGTGGTGACTTTCCTCAATTTTGTTTTCCACTGTGTGTTCCCCCTGAAAAGTTGGCAGAATTATTAGCTGATCATTATAATGACACTGCATGAAACTACAGTGACATGATCATCAATGTGACATAAGCACACAAACACGCAACAATAGCGGTAAACAAAAGGATGGTGTTCTTGACTCTCAGTATGAGGCTGTTCATCATTGCAAAGGGGCAAACCTTGTTTGAATAAAATCCTCAAGCAGCAAGTCAAAAGACTGTTAAAAACATGAGAGTTTGGAAATGCATGTCGCACAAGTAACGATTCTCTCTGAGCAGTTAGTCTGCAGTGGTTTAGCTGAAGCTGTCCCATATAGTGGAAGTAAGGCAAAAGCGTGGTCACTCTGTCTTCACATTAAGACTAGAAGCTGTAAGGACACAAACATGTCTAACTCTAACTAATTAAACCACTGAATAATGTTTCTTTAATCACATAAATTTGAAAAAGACACTTTGTGTTTTCTGCAAAAACAACATATTTTTCATCAGCCTACTGTTGGTTGCCAAATACTTCAGTCCAGATTTTGGTCTTCAGACATGCACAGTCGCACCAATCCTGTCACTCCTCTGTCAAGACTCCAGAAAGCTGCCCACACTCCTAGCGCCTGTTGTTCACCATGTAACTCCTCGTAAAGCAGCAAGTTGTCGTTGTCTATGTACTTCTGTTTCATCACAACTTAAAGAAACAAGATAAGTCATGGTAACTAGTGAAGTTTAGAGGTGTTGGCATGTTTTAGACTTTGGGCAGAGTCAGGCTAACTGCTCTTCCCTGCTTCATTTTTTATGCTAAACATCTAATGAGTGAGAAATATGGAGCTTATTTTTTAAAAACACTAACAGTGTTTATGTCGAGTGCTAATCTTAACTACTACTAATCTACTAGTTTTTGTGCAAAAACGTTTTTTATCCCCCCTTAACACTGACCATGTATCAAAAAAACTGTATAGAAAAGCTAAAGCTAACTGCCAACAACAGTCTGATTGGGTTAAGAGCTGCAGTAATAAATCCATCTTGACAATTTATTTATTTTGATGTGAGTGATAAAAATTAGGTCAAAAAGTACAATATAAAATCCAATAAATGGCAAATTTTCTTATTACTAGTGTAAATGACTCTTGTTATAATTTTTAATTAAATGAACTCTTTATCAAGAAGGATCCATCTTTTTGTGCCATGTTTAAAGATTTAACCACTTCTTTTGAAATTTTTGAAACTTTACAGAAATGAAAAGTTATCTCATGTGAAAAAATTCCCATTGTTTGGAAAAGCTCGGATTTTTAGACTCAACATTTCTTTTATTAAGTACACTTTGAGTGTGTAGACAGTACATAGTCAGGTTTGCCTCCTTCGTGGGAGACTCACTGCCAGTTTATGAGAAAACCTATTTCTGTCAGGTGCAGCTGGGACTGGAGATATGAGACTGAAGTGAGCTGAGGTAGATGTGTGAGGGTCAGGGCATCCAAACTCATGCCATTTTATCACACATCTTGGACTGTGTGTGTGTGTGTGTGTGTGTGTGTGTGTGTGTGTGTGTGTGTGTGTGTGCAGAATAACTCCCTGACCTGTCTGGCCTGGAGGTGGTGTGTATGATAAGCCACTTTCCCTCCTCTCAGTGTCCTCACAACCAGACATTTATCCAAAACATTCCCACAACATAATGGAAACCAACCCTCTGTACATGAGCAGTGCTTCATCCGAATTATATCATTAAATTCAATTATCCCTGGTTTAAAGGGGAAGGTATTACTGTGTTGTACCAAATTAAGGCAAAACTGGAGAAAACACAGAGCCAATATAACACTTGCAGCTCTTCTTTCACCACTTTATCCCATTAATAGCAGATTGGGTACTTTCTTTGGTACTCCTGGATGTTTATGTGCAGTCCCATGTTCTTGCAGGCCACTTACTGCACACTAAAGCTGTCCTGTTTCGTTTTTCTGACAGGTACCTGGCCAAGCTGTCATCGGTGGGAAGCATCAGGGATGAGGAGACATGTGAGAGATTACGAGGTCTCATCCAGAGACAGGTACAAACCTCTACTACTGACAAAAGGGGCTTAAACATTCTAACTCTGCATACAAAGTGCCATAACTCTTGATTATTGACATGATAACATGCATTAGACCCTCAGCATTACAAACACATCTCAGTGGAAACCATTCAGTGTCCATGATGACGGCTCCCTTCAGTCTTTCTTTAATTATTATTGAAGAGTAGATTTTTGCATTCTTGTGTATTCAGTGTGCAATAGTCTTTTTGTTTCATGATTTATTCTTTCTGAAAGCAAAGAGTTTTTCACAGTTTTAAACTTCTTATTTCCTCAATACAAATCTCAATGGGTCGTTCTCAACATAAAATTTCAGAAGTATATCATCCCGAGCATACTCTACATTCAGTTTTTAAACTACAAGAAAATTAGCAACATGGGTATGCTTATACATTTTACAACTAATACCAGTAACAAACATCAAACAACCAAAACTGAAAACATCTAGATAAAGGACCTTTCTAATCGATCTAACTTTTTCATCATTTAGCTGCGCTAGCAGCCCACAGTGAGTGTGGATGGCAAAGTCCCTCTTTTCATCTTTCAGTCAGTTCAGTTTTGTCAAGACTGAGGACCTTGGTCCAATACTATGCTCGTCAAATAATGACATTTTGTCACCCACCCCCTTGGTGGCTCATGTAGATACAAGAGGTTTCCTTCAGCATCTGTTTGACATGCATTGAATCATAATTATTCTGATCCCTTAACTTTTCCTCTACCCTTTCTCATCTCACCAGGAGTTTGGATTTTTGCATGTTTTTTTCAAACAATTCAACAGCCTTCGTAGATTACATAGTAAATGCGTCTGTGTCTGACGTAGCTTCTGTGCGTCTCTCCTCCAGGTTCAGATCTGTAAACGCAGTGTGGAGGTGATGGATGCGGTGAGACGTGGAGCTCAGCTGGCTATAGACGAGTGTCAGTTCCAGTTTCGAAACCGTCGATGGAACTGCTCCACTTTAGAGACCATGCCTGTGTTTGGCAAAGTGGTCACCCAAGGTAGGATAACATACTTATCTGTCACCAACTCCCAGTTAAACACAAAGACACTGAAATGATTGACAGCACTGCAGTTGACACTAAAACACACTTGTGAACCAACTTTTCTACTAACACACATTTACAAAAGTGGGACAAAAATATTTTTGATATCATTTCACATTAAAATGTTTTCAGAGTAGATTAGACGCAGATTTTTTCAAGCCATTTTAAAATGTTCTGACATTTTTGAGCTTCTTTCCATTGTATTGGCCTAACCATTTAATGGATGCTAACATCTGGTCTCCTGTCCTTGAACTATACACTCTTTATCTTGATACTCGCTTTTTTTACTGTTCAGAACGAGAAGGTATTTTTTAGTTACATAATGAAACAATAAGAATGTGTGTTTGTGTTTGTGTCTGTGTGTGTCTGTGTTGGCGTGTTAGGCACCCGTGAGGCAGCCTTTGTGTATGCCATCTCAGCAGCCAGTGTGGCGTTTGCGGTCACAAGGGCCTGCAGCAGCGGAGAGCTGGAAAAATGTGGCTGTGACCACAATGTACATGGAGTCAGCCCAGAAGGTAGCTCTCTCTCTCCCTCTCTCTCATGCACACACACGCTTACACACACATGCAAGGAAAGAAAATGAGCAAGAAATACAGGGAAACAGAAGAACCAACTGATCTAGTGCAATTTAATGCAATGATTTTATCTTCATGTGTTTATGGTCAGATCTAAACAGTGTGGATATCATTTCATGACTACCATCAATACCAAAATACAGAAAAGTGGCACCAGAGTTGGACAGAAGTGTTTGTAGAATGTTTAAGGGCTGATAAAAGTGCCGTACAGATGATCACCTCCTGTCTCTGTCGTAATATCTTGTCTCAGGTTTCCAGTGGTCGGGCTGCAGTGATAACATTGCCTATGGAGTGGCATTTTCTCAGTCCTTCGTGGATGTGAGAGAGAGGAGTAAAGGCCAGTCCTCCAGTCGGGCTCTCATGAACCTACACAACAATGAGGCTGGCAGGAAGGTAAATCACTGTCCTTAATATAAAACGTGAATTAGCCCTTTGTAAAACTCTACATTTCTTGTAGTGTGGATACCAAAACAGGTCATGGTGGGATTTTGTTTTTTTTTCTGCTCTTGCATTCCCTTGGAATAAGTTTTGTGCTTCGTCAACATATTTTTGCATTTTTCCTGACCCGCAAGAACAGTAAATATGTTGGTCAACACTTTAAATTTAATGTAACAGACAGAAATATGCAGATGCAAAGAAAAAAAAAAGAAGGAAATTCAAATTGTATTGTGATGGAATGCAAAATATTACAAGGAAACCCAAAATTTATTGCCAAATGACACAAAGCTTATTACAAAATATTGCAAAAGAATTTAAGGAAATAAGTCCCGCTGTAACATTTGGGTTCTCTGTGTTTTCAGTGTCTGGGGAAGATATTTTCTAAGATTGGCAAAATTTTTGAAATTTGTTTATTAAAAAGATGACACCAGCAGCAGCACAAAGAAGGAAAGATGAGTACACTTTGAATCATGAGACAGAGCTGTTCAGGAGTTTTGAAAAAGATTCATGTCAAATTTGAAGTAATTTGAAAAAGTGAGAAACTCAAATCAGTCATGATAAGCCAGGGTCAAGACTTAACTTTTTCCAGATTCCATATACAAATCCAAAGTTTTAAGTCATTTAAGATAAGTTCAAATCAAGTTCAAAGTTTTATGAGACAAGTTCAGGTCAAGTTTTAAGCCATCTAAGTCAAGTCAAATTTAAGTCTCAAGTCATTTGAGATAAACTTCAGACAGAAGTCAAGCTCTTTCATACAAATCTATAGAAAGTTTTGAGTGGTAGCATTAGAACATTTTGTTCTAGCTGTTACTGTTAGCAGAAATAATGTTTGAGGTAAATGCTCACAGACTGTCAGCTAGAGATGGATGGAGTCTTTATGGATATTATGCATTTCAACCACATTATTTAAAGTTCTGTCTATTCACCTAAGGCTTTTCATGCATCTCTGCAGGCCATCCTGTCACACATGCGTGTGGAGTGCAAATGTCATGGCGTTTCAGGCTCCTGTGAGGTAAAGACCTGCTGGAAAGCCATGCCACCTTTCCGTAAGGTGGGCAACATCATCAAGGAAAAGTTTGATGGTGCCACTGAGGTGGAGCAGCGCAAGGTGGGCACCACCAAAGTCCTGGTGCCTCGGAATTCCCAGTTTAAACCTCACACAGATGAAGATCTGGTCTACCTGGACCCCAGTCCAGATTTCTGCGACTATGACCCACGTACGCCGGGCATGCTTGGCACTGTGGGCCGTCAGTGTAACAGAACCTCAAAGGCCATTGACGGCTGTGAGCTGATGTGCTGTGGCCGCGGCTTCCAGACACAAGAAGTGGAAGTGGTGGACAGATGCAGCTGTAAGTTCCACTGGTGCTGTTACGTCAAATGCAAACAGTGCCGCAAAATGGTAGAGATGCACACTTGCCGGTGATGGGAGTCGGAGGCACAGAGGGCACTGCTGATGAACAAATCAAATGCCCCGCACTCAGAACCCAAGGCCAGAGGGGGCAAGGAGGACTTGTGTAGCTCCATATTGTCCTGGCTGAAACCACCCCACCCTCCACTACTGCTCAATGGTTTCAGACTAAGTGGCTGAGAGGTCAAATGTTCCTATTCGTTCAGTAGATTATGCATGGGATTTCTTACAAAACTACAGAGGCGGTTTGTTTCTTCTCAAATAGAGAGCATTTTTCACTTTCTGTCTCCCTCCCTGACCCATATTTGCTTTGTCATTAATGCTCCTTATTTTTGTAATGTTTAACTTATTTGCTGAGACTAAGGAGACTGATGGGGGAAGGACCTAGAAGGAGGGGACAGATGAGTGGAGAAAATAAGGGACAAACTGGACCCATGGGTGGGCAGATGGGTGGGTGGGGTTGAGGGGTTGAGTTGGGGTCAAGAGGAGGGTTGTTTGCCCTCCGTCTTTGCTGCTGCTGCTTCAAGGACTCACTTTGAGTGCTGGATGTCAAAAAGAGAGACACCAGGTCTGTCAGAAGATGGACTTGAACAACAAAGAGGGAGCGCATCGTAGATGGACCCTCTGTGATTGGCTTCCTCAGTGTACATGGCTGTGCTGCGCTGAGGTTCAGATACTGTTGAGTCATTTATTTTGCCCCCTGCAATGCCCTGATGCTGCTCCACTCACACACACTCTTTTTGCCAGAGGGATGATGATGATGATGGACAGGTGAAAGCCACTGTCAACTGCTTCCTGACTTTCCTTAGGCTAGTAGCACTGGCATGAGACACATTAAAACACACATATACTCAGTAAACATTGCTCAAAGACTACATCTGTTTATCCACAGCTGCTACCTGCAACAAGAAACCAAAAAAAACTTGTATGAAAACAGTTTTCAGGTCAGATTAAAAGTGATTCATTACTCCTCCCGAACATCATATGGTGAAAACCTTTTGTGTTCATTTGGACTGATGTTGATCTCAGCCTCTTCCTGCACATCACCATCTTCCATATGCTAGTTGATGCAGTAAACACAAAGAGACACGCATGTACTTGCAATTACACACAATGTAAACACTCAAACACACAGGGGTCTGCCAGAGGGTTGCCGAGCATGTTCACCATGCATGATGACTGAAGCACTTTCTCTCCAAGCGCACATAGAGCCCTCGCTCCACACCGACAAACCTGTTCCTTTTTATCCCTCACACATGTACACACACACACTAACACACACACACACACAGTTTCCCATGCCACTGTGAGGACTCTGTTGTTGTCTTGTACCACCTCCATAAAGCCAAGCTTTCCTATAATAACGTGCTATCATAATAGAGACATACTGTAGATCTGTAAAGACTTATACACTGAAGAAGACTATACTGCCTATGAATGTATGTTAATACAGAATATATGCTGTGTTGAAAAAGACTGTTGTCACTCCTTTTAAAAGAAACTGTCTTGTGTTATGGGTTTTGTGTGTGAGAATTTGTGTACATGTGTGAGAAAGATGTGAGAGAGAGAAAGAATGCCACAAAAACAATGTTGCCCAGAAGGAAAAGAACGAACATGAGAGGACAGAAAGATGGAAAGTGAAAAGGGAAAAGATCCAATTCCACCACCAAGCTGTGAGACACACACACACATACACATGCACACACACACACACACACACACACAGCCCTGCTGACAGACATACGCATATTTCAATAAAATCGTCCATTTCCCGTGTCTTTCAGCTGCATTATTATGTGGCCACAGTGTCCATGGTGTAGCATTTTTTGAGGTTGTGTGTGTGCTGTTTGTGTGAGGTTACACCCTGAGGTCCTTCCCTGCACCCTTGACACCTATAAACATAATTTATGCACCATATATCACCACATACAATATATCAACCAGAGATAAATGGATGTGTTTCTGCAGCGCTGGGAACTTGGTAGCCTAGCTTTGGGAAGAAGCAAAGTGGCCAGTCTTGTTTCAGCGACTGCCTGATTGGGTTTGGGCTGAAGAGGGAGCAGAGGCAGGAACACCAGGCTAGAACAGGGATTACAGTGAAATGCAGACCACATGGCAAGAGCTTTTTCCCCCCTTCTGTTCTGCAATATCTTTGACTTATGCTGTTTCCAGTTTGCGCCCCCTCTGCGGATAGTGTAACCCTAACCACTCTAGGTCTGCGACGGTGGGGATCTGTCCTTCATTAAGCCACCATGATGGCCTAGATGAGATGGGTGGTGGTGGCCACACTGACTAGGAATGTCTGTTGGCTTGTGTGTGTGTGTATGTGTGAGTGTATGTGTGTGTGTGCGCGCAGTCTGTCAGACAGCCAGATCTAGTGTAAGGCAGTCAGTCAGAGAACTGTAATGCCTTATGTGGTTTGCTGTAGTTGTGGCGAGTCAAGAGACAAGAGGCTGACAGTAGGGTTTTACCACTTAGTGTGTTTGTGTGCATGTGTGTGGGAGCGTGTTGAAATAAAGATGCAACAAATAAGGGTTTATGATGGCTGGTATAAATATTTGCGGAATGAAACTACTTATCTGATATTTTGTGGTAAAGCCTAACATCCATGTAGACAATTTTTGGGCCAAAAAAATTCCCCAAATGATTCTCTCTGTCAAATAGCCCACACACACCCTTGATAGATATACCCTACATCTGAATGGGTATTTACTCCACTGAAACCCGTTGCTTCATCCTAATGTTTTTCTTTTGCAGGTAATCATTTAAAAGTTTGTGTGTAACTGATTTTAGCTTATAGCTCTACTGTGTTAGTGGATCAGGTGGCACTTACGCTTAGTTGAAGGAATATTCTGGTCTAACATTTAGAAGCTTTTCTTTGACCGATATTTTCTCAAGTAAAAGAGTGAATAGTAAACAGACTGCATTCATACAGCTCAAGTCAGCCCTCACCATTTGCACACAAAATTCAAACATTGGTCCAAGAGGTTGCCATGCAAGGTATCACCCGCTTTTTAGGAGCAAAATCCATTCAAACACCATTGGAACAGCCAATGGGAGCAATTTGGGTTAAGTAACTTGCTGTAGATCTCTTCAGCATGCAGACTGCAGGCAACGGGGATCGGATCGCCAACTCTTGATAAATAGAGAGCCCCCTCTACCTCCTGAGCCACAGGTAGTTACAAAATACAAGCCGTTACCTTATCTAAAAACACAGTGATTCTCAGTTTTATGCAGTCAGAGTTTTGCTACAGCTGCACATGATCTGCTAAGAACGATAGCTTATGGTGGCTAAAGCTAGCTAACAGTAGTAAACTTTAGGTAGTTTTTTATTTTCTCTTCAAAGACAACTTACAAATACAGAACAAAAAACAAAACAACAAGTTGTAAAGAAAATAAACATAAAGGGAAGAAAAACACAGTCTCACAACAAGACTTCAAGCACGGGGAAGATAAGAATCCAAGTAGAGTCTTAGTATGGAAAAATATTACAGTTTGAATTACATTTTTTTGAGAGTGTTGAATTAACTGAATGTAATGTTGAGAATGATTTCTAAAGGCATTGAAACAGAGTTTCTTACATGTGAATTTACATTGGATATGGAATTTAGTCATTATACAAATAAGATTTTTAGTGTAAACATGAGTGTTTTTCTGAGTGCTATTTTTCCAGTTTCCTTCAAAGCAAGGCAAAACTATCATAAATTTTCTGAGTTATAAAAGCACATCCGTTTTGCCAGACATTCTTTACAGTTGGGCAATGTCAGAATAATTACACAACAGTTTCTGAACATCTACTGTATAACAGAAACTACAGTTCACATCAAACTGTCTTTAATCTGTTGCTAACATAGTATATAGCTGGATAGAATTTATCAGTGAGCTTTACAGAAATTTTCTTAACTTCGTGAGTGAATGATGGAGAAAACAAGAACATCTGCTTAATATTAACCCTTGGCTGAGGTTTAAATGACGTACAGACTTCAGAGGGTGTTAAAAGAAAGACTTTTGCATAATCTCCAGGTGTCACAGGAATATTATAATCTGCCACATACTTTTCATAAGTCAAAACAAAACCATCTTGATTAAATAGCTGATCTACCAACACAACATAACTGTGACATTGATAGTTCCTGAGAGGGCACATTATTTACTTCACTTACTGACTAGCCATCCCCGCATTGTTAGCCATAGTGACATGGCCACAGACAACCAAAGTAATGGTGTCACAGTCCTCATAGTTAGTTTCAGCAGTTCTGTGTGCCATGTAGGCCTGATCAATCATTGGTCCTTCTGAATAAATTAAGTGTGTTCCTGATGTTTACTTTCCATATTCAAAGTCAAATCTTCATTCACTGCAAGAGTCGCCATTCGCAGTTGAAACCTTTGTTATTTAATGTGAATGGATTTGAAAGGTAAACAATTACTTCAGGTGCATACAGAAACTACAGCTCCCACAGCAGCAGTGCAGGTATTTGAGTCATCATAACTTGCCTTCTTCCATGACCATAAACTTCACCAACGCCCTATTCTGTAGTTATTTTCCCAACTTTTTATAGCCATAATTTCTGCTGTTCAAGAAGTTTTATAGAGTTTTGTTTGAGATTTTGAGTTGTGGGACAAACCTGGAAGTCTCACCACAGCGTTCTCTAGCTAAAGTGTAAGCATAAATTCAAGTTACATATTCAAGGCTTGGGACGATGCAACATAATGGTCACCAAAATAAGGTAGTGAAGTTGTATTAGGTCATTTAGCTTTAATGCAGTATATAAACATTACATGCAATTAATAACAGCAGTACAAGTGTTGATTCTTGTGCGTCCCAAACAACATAATCAAACATCATCATCAAGGTGAGGAATACAGTTTGACTGATGGGTTGTCTAATAGCATGTGTTACGCACTACCCACAGAGCCCTTAGTGCTAATAAATACTGTCTGAAGGTATGAGAGGTAGTGAGATAGCTGCAGTTTGATTTTCCCCCTCACACAGTCTCCAACTCAATTTAACTCAAAAGGGAAGCTAGTTAAAATTCCATCTCAGGAATCTCTGTAAAACTCAGATTCAGGGTTTTATGATGATGTCTGTGTTATGTCTATTTATGTTGTGAGTGTGAAGGGTTAACAGTGCAGGTTGGCTGGATAATAATGCCCCTTGCTCATGGAACCCAGGAGAAGGCTGGCTTTAGCCCAGGGCCCAGCCCTCCCAGGCCTCTCTCAAACTCCCAGATCTCTTCAGCATACTTCTCATATTAAAAGAAAACAAGTTACACAAATGAGACAGATGGTTCTTGTTTGTGATGACAGTTGCAATTCTTTCTCCTCCAGTCCTCCTCCCCTCTTCTCCCTCTCGGCTTTCCTCTGGTGTCTCTGCTGATTTTTGCCCTGAAACGGCCACGTTGTGCAACACGAGCAGAGCGGGTATGAGAGTCGGGCTCACTGGCATCTAGACATGGTCACATCTGACACAGGAACGTACGTACTGGTGCAAAGAACTTTCTGTTAACTCACAGTATTTTGGATTTATGCTTTACATGCTTGTGATATCCTTATACCAACAAGTGTGCATTAGGTAAATCAGAAGGTGGGTAAACTGGGACCTTCACAGCGTTTTCTTATAATTCAAACTTTACCCAATCCCTCTATTCACAATGCCTATGTACCATCTATGAAATGCACTCTGCTGTCAAAACAAATAACAAATACAAGAAAAGGAAATGAGCCACTCCACACATCTCCATCACTTCTGTTTTGTCAATATCAATGACACAACCTCCTGCGGCTGCAAAGGTAACTCACTAACAAAAATTAGGTGCATGTTGGCATAATTTATATAGTAGAAAGGGATGTTGCCGTCACAAAACTCAGAACTTTCCACATGGACATTAATGACAGGCTTAAAGTAGGCTGACAGAGAGTTATAATTAAGCAGAGGAGGTAAAGATGGTTGATCATTGAGTTATTATGGGGGAAGAAATGGTGACATGAACCACAGGAGAGGTGGATAATGGGGGGTTGGTGGTGACTTTAAAGAGCAATGTAGGTGACCCACAGCTTAATGTCTAAATTCCTCTACTCTGTGCAGGTAAACCCCTGAGGGCCATGACAGACAGACAGACAGACAGACTCAGACAGAAACAGAGAGCTAAAGCCTGAAACTTTGTAAAATGAGCACATTATAAAATTCATTTTTTTGTCTTCAGTAACAAAAACTAGCAACATTACTTAAGCATGCTAGTGGTGTAATCTGTTGGTAATAATGTGGCTCCTTGCATCCCTCATTCGCATCTCTTTCTTGTATCTTGCAGCCCCTCCCAGCGGCGGAGCAAGAGACAGATACAAGGAGAAGGCATAGGGACAGAGGAATTATTCACCAAAGGGCACATACTTATTCACTCACTCTGAGATGAGAAGACAGCTGCTCATGATAAAGATATGTTCATGTGTCCATGTGATGTCTAGAATTCAATTATTAAATGCTTAGAAAAAGAAACAAAAGAGAAACATCTTGTAGTCTGATGACTACTCACATGCTCTAACACTGATCATGGAGCCACAGCAGCATCAGGGCAAACTTTGGAAATATGACTGGTAGATATAACCCTCATGTTCTTTATTACTGGAACAACATGAAGAACATTAGGGAGCAATAAAAAAACAGTTACAAATATCCTAAATGAGATCTATAGCCAAACAAGTTTGTAAGAGACCACAAGTACAGTAAGTCTGTCATCCTTTTCTAATTGGGTAATGTTGTTGAGACTGCTGAACTAATGATAGGCTTGGCAGCACAGAACTTTCTGTGTTCAAGTTAAGGCATTGAAGTTGCCTGAAAAACAGTTTTAAACTTAAGAAGAGACAAATAGACTTAAATGCCACGCAGGAAGCTTAGTTTGATTTGAATTTTTTTAAGCAAATGGAGTTACTGAATGCTAGAGACCATATTGCAGTGAGATCCAACCAACCGCTATGCTTGTTAACATTTGCAAAGTTGACACAAGTTCTCCGTAGTTATTTATACTTTATGACATGAGTGTTCGGTACTCATTGGCGGGACTGTGCAAATCTTAGAACACAACCCTCAGTTTGATCACAGCTACACACCTGTTAGGTTTTCTGCCTGCACCTTGATAGGTGGCATACTATTGCATTGGTGAAAACTGTCCACAGACAGACAGACATATTAAATTTTGCAGAGTTAGACATGCTGATGCAGCTGGTAATGTGCTAAAGCTTTGGGGAGAAATCTGAAGTATATAAAATTGTATTATCTGCATAAAGTAGATGTTGAAGTGCTAATTAGAAAGATAATTAGTAGAAAAAAAATTATTTCTGTACATAAATTTTAATGGGTCCAGATAGGCCAATGTGATACCTATTAATAACTGTGGCTATTTGGCTTTTGAACAAAAATAAGCCATTTGGAAAAGACAGGAGTGTAAGACACACATGTAGTTCCTTGGTCAGAGCTCAAGTCCTCTGAATTATATAACAACATACATTGTTTTGTCCATTTCTTAAGCACAACAAATAATAGTGTTTTCTAGTTTAAAGCATCTATTAGCTGGACTAAATCTATGCTATGGTTTGCTTACTTTAAGCATACAAATGACTAAGTCAGGCTACATAAATCATTTTGGCTTGAGTTAAAATAAGTGTCACAAGTTCTTTAGGTTTATAGGACCTTCATCATCATGGTTACAAAAGCACTTGGCTCAGGTTATGCAACAATTGCGCTCATGTTTTCTTTAAGAAAAAACGATGATACTTTCAGTCGCTCATTAAAACTTTGAAAACATGCTCAAAAAGACTTCAGATTTGTCTTGGACCGTAAAAATCCTCAACCAGCTCTGTGTTAAATGATGTTCAGACAGACCTTTAATTTTCTCAGACAGTCACAGGCCTGTTTTTCACATCTATGCATACAGGCCCTCTGAGGGAGCTTGGGATTGTAGTAAATTCCAGGCACTCATCTTAAAGCCATTCAAGCTACATTCTGTTCCAGGCAGACAGATCAGATGAGAACGGATCATGTACAGAACGGGGGAAAAGTCAGGAGGAGTGAAAGTGACAATACATAACCCCCTGATGATGAGAGCTTCAGGTGACACAGCTTCATCTCTGCATGCTGGTATGAGGATCGCTGTGAGCTTACCACACCACACACATACACACACACACACATTAGCACACTCCATCTGTGGTTATAGCCATGTGTCTGTCATCAGAAAGATTTTTAGCTGAACTGCAAAGAACTTTCCTCAAACACCTGGACACTAAACACACATGGCGGGTATGCGGGTAAAAGGAGTTGGAGTGTGTGTGTGTTACATGTATCAATTAGCCAACAGCAACCTGCCGTGTCAAAATAATCCTTGCAGTGACCAGTGGTGGAATCACTTGATGGTCTGGTTGTCAAACATGTATTTGATTCAAACAAAACACACAACCAACTCAGTTTACTGTAAGACACACACACTCACACACATATACAGCTGTTTTTACAAAATGGGAAAAGATACCATGAAGAGTTCAAAGTTTAGATCTGCTTCTTTTAAGAAAAAAAAAACATCTTTGTGACAGCAGCAACACAATAAAACAACAAATACATCATTGTAATGCATTACATATGAAATATGACAAGAATTATTATTAAAGAGTATCAAATAGAAGCATTACAGCATTAATGCATGAGAGACATGAGAAAAACAAATGAATAAAAATATAATATAGTATTAAGGGGACCTGCATGCAGCACCCTTTGCTGCATGCAGTTCGTGCTGATGACGATCAAAGAGTTACTTGGAATTCTTACTCACCAAAGTTATCTCTTGCACCTGCTACATGCACATTACTCTGCAGCACTCCATTTGTTCAAACATGAAAAGTCTTTTTGACCTTCTATATATTTAAACATTTGAGATCTCAGCTGACACATGACTTCTTGGACAAATGAACAATTGATCCCGGAATTATATTCTTACTTTATCATCCTAAAGGTGAACTATTTGGGTTTAGTCAAAAGTCATCAGCAGCCTATATATCTTAAACCTCACCAAATTAAACCCAAACTATATGTATTTTTTTTTTAGATAAAATGGATAGATCCACTCATAAAAACTATCTTTCTGTACTGATATCTGAAATATAAGCAGTTTACAGCAGTATTATCAGCTGCATGGATCTTTCTACAACATGAACATACATAGTAAAGAACCCAGAGCTCAGAGGTGGATGCCTTTCAGTTCATACTGTAGCTGAGACATAATTTTCCCCCTCGGTTTACAATATTGCTGAGTTGAATAAAGATGTCTCCTCTGTCTATACTCTGGTTCCTTATCCTACCTGCTGCAGAGCATTTAGACCAGGCACACCCGGCCCAACCTGCACCTCAACACCACAGCCAACTTCCACATGGACACCCCATTGGGTTCAATATGTTAGCGGGAGCTTTGGACACTGGAGCAGCAGTCTGTCAGAGGTTCAGTCCAGGCATGACTAAGCAGGCTGCATCCTTGCTCTTAGCCAGTATTGGAGATTTATTTTCATGCACATACATAGCAGGCATACCTCTGCACTGTAAATAGCTGAAATTTCCAAACATTGATTTACTGCTGGTCTCTGATAAACTGTTACAATCCTCAGCATTTTTTTCATTACAAGTCATTATCTGTGCAGATCATCATAAATTGTGTCATAAAAGTAGGTGCAGCACACACACAGGCAGATCTCTACCAGCATTGTGCATGTATCAGACATCTCAAGTATCCTGGTGGGTTGCCTGGTTATAACATCCTCACCTCTGCTGACTTGTCCAACCCAGAGGAGACCTCAGCCAGGCTGGAAGATGATTGGACAACCCAGAGGGCAAAACATTTAGACTAATTTGTCAAACATGATGAAGACCAATGCAGGCCAAGTGGTGTCTTTCTGCATTTATGTGTGCCCAAAGATGGTCGAGGAACATTTGTGTGTGTGTGTGTGTGTGTGTGTGTGTGTGCATAAGTATTTCAGTGGAGAGGAATGCCCTTCGTTCAGCCTTTGTGATAATTAATGGCTGTCAGCATCTCCTTAGTGGAAGAAGGCGCTGACAGACAGCACTCCAGAAACGTAGGGAATGTGTGAATGCCTCACAGGGGTGGACTGGTGGGGGGTACAGTGTAACATCGCTTCCAGCTGTCTGTAGCAGATGATCCGGGTCACCAAACCTGAGAAATCACCCACATTTGCTGTCATTAGAAGAATTTCTGGACATCTGTGTAAGGTGTGTAAGTGATACTGATCTTTCAACGCCAACATTAGAGCAATACACTGTGCATGTGTGTTTGTGTATGTGTGTGTAAGTGAGTTTGGATGAGCATGGCTTGACTAAAAAATTGTATTTTGATCATACACTTTTGCAAAGCTTTCACAGGAAACAGATTTCATTAAATTTTGAAATATTAATTCAAATCAGCCACCTTATGTGTTTATTAAACAGTATTTAGATATATTTTAATTACTTGTCAAAGGCTTGTCAAAGGTAAAACCAAACTGCCTTAAGCGAGGATGCTTTAGAGTAGACCAACAAAAGGTGTACAGCAAGGCTTTACACAAGCAACTGCTGTTTTTCACTCTCCTAAATAATATAGGAAGAGACATCTGGCTGATTTAGGTTTACTTCTAGCAGATTACATACTTATCTGTGGATACAAATATTGATCTCATCCTCTCTCCTGTAATACAGCTGTATGAAAAAACTAACCTACCATATTCACACTAATAAATGATAAATGCTTTCTCTATGCAGTAAGAATCTGTTACCATGCATTGTGTTACTGTATCTGTGCATGCACTGGACACATTACTACAATGGCATGACAGGGTTTATCATTCAATGGATGTTTCTTCACAAACTTGTTTGTGAGCTTTGCTTCATCTGTGCAATTGAGTACTACCACTTCATACCGTAATATGTAAATATTGTAGAGTTTCTTATTCTTATTTTGTACTTATTATTTATTGTTCTTTATTCTTACTGCTGCTTTTTAACATTCTGTCTTTTACTGTCCACTTGCTGCTGCAACGATGCAAATTTCCCAATCGTGGGACTAATAAAGGAATATCTTATCTTATCTTAACTTCAATGTGTTTGCTGCTGCAGTTGCAGTGATGGATAAGTTGTTTATAAATATATGAGTTGTCTGCTTTGTTGATGTTTTATACTGCCGGTAAAGTGGCAGATGTTTCATTTACAGTAACAGTAGTATTACCTGAGCTTGGTTCCAAACTACTCCTCAACTTTGTAACTGAGAGTCATTTGGGAGCTTTTCTGTTAGAGTAGTTACAAATTTAATTTGGGTTCATCCTTTAGTTCTGTGGATTTAATTACTCAGAAAGGCTACATTCAAATAGTTTTTGTTCACTTTTGTTAATAAAAACAGAACAGGGCCTCACACTGGGGCCCTGCTCTTTACCACAGCCATCGGTAAAGAGCTCCTTCTATCCGTGCATATTATTTGACTTTATTTTTATTTTATATTGTACTTTTATCATTCTTTATACTATAGTTTAGCACCTTGCATGCCTCTTTATTACACTATTATTTACCCTTGTCAAGCTGCTGTAAATGCGAATTTTTCTTGGAGATCAATAAAGTATCTATCTATCTATCTATCTATCTATCTATCTATCTATCTATCTATCTATCTATCTATCTATCTATCTATTCTGAATGGAGTTTTGGAGATGAGCACAGTGCGCAGGCCTTGCATGGCTGCTAGTCAATATCAACTGGACCCACAAGAGGATTACATTAATGCCAGCTTTTTTTTTTTAACTGAATTTTTTTCCCTCAATCCAGGTGAATGTTGAAATATAATTTCAAAGACTCAAAGGGACTCATCATCATCTCATCTTTCACAAAGACAGTCAGAACCAGAGGTAAAGATCTTTGTAATCATGTGCATGTTATTTGTGATGCAACCAATGTATGATTTTTGTGGTGTTGCTACAGTAAGTGGGACAAGTAGTGCAGTAAACAGAATGGTGATTTCAATAGAGATTTCAAGTTAGCTGCTCAACCCACTGAGGATGCCAAGAACCATTATGTGGATAAACGGTCATCAGTTAATGCCACTGATTCATTATAACCTCATCACAAAAAAAACTGGAGAGCTGACTGACCTGTAAACATCACAACTGCATGCACCTGTAAACAGTTCAGAAAATGTAAATCCCACATTGCATTATAATTACATCCCACAGACATTTCACCAATGGCTGGGTGCAAGATATGTTTACATCTCGGCCGAAGAACAGCAGCAACACAGTCATAACAGCACAGCTTAACTGGCTGGAATCATGGAAACTTGTTGTTAGTATAGTGGCCTTAACTTGCTTTGAACTTGCCCCCATTAAGACATGATATTACAGATATAGTGCAATGATACTATCCTTCTTTGTGCTGTTATGATGATTACTAAGATGACTTAATCATTTTGAACTGTTTATCATCAGGGCTTTTTATAGTATTGTCTTACTTTATTTCAAACATGAACACATCTTATGTTCTCAAGAATAGGAAGAATTACATGATTAATATTGATTTTGTTTTGCACCAAAATATCATATCGACCGAATTCAGTGTTTGTAAATAAAAAAAGTCATGGTTACTTTTGTGACCAACATTGGTTTATCCTAGCATCATGTTTTTTTTTTAGAATAATGTGCCTTGTTCATAATGCAGAGCTGTTTTCCAACATTTTAGTTCCCCTTAAAATATGATTTGACTATTGAAGACTATTATTAAAGGTTTTGAATGGTCTTTATATATTTTTTAGACAATGCTTTATCTCAGATTGAAGTGTGACATTTTAATTTTGTTTTCAAAATTTTCTAATTAACCCTGTAAATATTCTTAATAACAATAGTAAAATATTTAACAAATATGATAATAGACAGGTATTGACTTAACTACAGAGTAAGATTTAATAGAGTACTAGAATGTTTTTACAGCTAGGTATCCATACTTTTACTATGGATAAGTAGGGAATTTCAATACTTCCTCCACTTCTGGTGACTGATGCATTTTTTATAACGTGCTCTGCCATAGACATTTAACAAAACTTTTGTGAAATAACCATGAGCAAACTGTTGGTTTCAGCAGTGAAGCTAACATTTGATACTTCTGTATATAAATTCCCATTTCAACATTGAGTTAATTGCTTGTTATATTGCTTAGAGCTTTTTTCCCATAACCTAAATGTCCTTATATAAAATCATAATCGTAAGATTCTTTCATTAAATAACTAAGTCTGAAAGTCTTTTTTAATCAAAAAATTACGAATCGGGTCATTCTTAAACTAATGCCCTATACATGATCCAGCTATCTATAAGCTCCACAGGTTTAGCTGTTAATATTCTGACAACAGATCAAAATGAATTTAAAGCAGAAGAAATCCACAGCCTGACACTTTTATTTCTGCATTTATTCTATCTTTTCTTTCTTAGTCTATTCTTTTTTCTCCTATATTTACTGTGTACATTTACACATATTTAACTTCATGTAAGTTCCAGTGTTGCTACTTTTTTGTTTTCTAAATTTTGCTTACAACTGCCAGCTATGAGCATAATGTTATTTGAATAACATTAGCTTCAACATAACCCGCAGAGGGGCATCAAAATCAGGAATGATGTTTTGGCGGACAGCACCTCCTGCTGGCTTTTCAGGCTACAGGCTATGTGACTGTGATGGAATAGATGAAGTTAGTAGTAATGGTCCTCAGTCAAAAAACGCAGCCTGGCACCAACACCTGACATAGGTTCAATTATCTGGTAAGGTACTACAATTTTACATTTGATGTTGTTGAAAGCTCTGGTAAAAAAGCAGATGATTAGAGTTTATCCCTCCCATGAGACTGTTACATATCAAAAACTGTCTTGTTAGTTTTGATAAGTAGGTTAATTCCATTGT
Source organism: Acanthurus leucopareius (assembly GCA_029814765.1). Lineage (NCBI taxonomy): Eukaryota > Metazoa > Chordata > Actinopteri > Acanthuriformes > Acanthuridae > Acanthurus > Acanthurus leucopareius. Next base: position 14,789,875 of record JAQMCX010000029.1, read on the forward strand.
TAAGCTGTTACAATTTAACAAGAATGGCAAGAGAAAAGTGGTAAAGGCAATTAAGGTATAAGTTTAATATTTCTGAAAAGAATGCATATACAAAGAACAAAGACATTAGACAAAGCATTTGGTTTTGCACCAAAACAACAACAGGTTATAATAATTATACTGACTTGGACTGGATATCCACCCAACTCTAAGCCACCAGTCAAGAAAACAAGAACCAACCAATCACAAATAATCTTTACCAAACAGTCTCTCTGCCATTGGAGGTTTTTATTGAACTAAACCAATCAGATGTTTTCTTGCTATAAACTGGCAGGTAAGAGTTCAGATAAGTTCCGAGCACTAAATGTAAAAGGAGTGAAAGTAACCTTTTTTTTTAATATATTTATATATAAAATAAAATAAAATAAAATAAAAAGAAAAACACACAAACAGAAATAATGAAGAAAAACAGATTTTGGTAAAAACACCTGGAGCCTACATCAACATTGTGTGCCAGCTTACATTATAATTACATCTGTTAAACCTATTATTTAGAACAGAGACCAAGGCTTAGCTACATGCAGCACCATACAGTTTGAATGGGTACAACAGACCGAACAGCCCTTCACATCTCAGACATACGGTCTGGAAAAAAAAACAATACAGGAAGGCACCAAATTCTGACCCTGCACAGAATTCTGGTGGAAAGTTGTGTTCACTGATCAACTGTCTAAATGCGGATCTCCAGATTTCACTGCCAGCGCAACCCAAGGAACATTTGTTTTACACAGATGTCTCTGCTGTACCCATTCGAAGCGTAAGGTGATGACAATGTTTAAACAGTATCCTGCTTTACTCTCCCTTGGTCCCTGGCAACGCATAAAGAATACACCGCTTGTTCTGCTAACACTGTTTTAGTTCCTTGCATCTAAAAGGCCAATTCCTGTGGTCAACTAACAGCTGACCTGTTACTACTGGATGCCTTAAGTTCTTCAAGCGATTGCCACATTCCAAATGGACTGTGACTCTGCACTGTTTAAGTCCACTCTAAGAGGACAGAATAGTAGATGGTAATATTAAATAATTAAATTTTCTCAATGAGAACTGTGTGGAGTTTTAGCTGTATTGCCTTGAATAACCGAGTCTTGTCATACATACACAGTTACCCTAGTGGTTAAGAGCGCATCTACCTTGAACATGGAATATGAAACATCTCAGACTTGTCATGTCTTTTATAAGAGAAGAGGTGTTGGCAAACAAAAACAAAACAACACTACTTTGTTAGCATTTCCTCTGGTAGTGCGGTGAAATAATATAGGGATTGGGTGAAGAGTGTGCTTGTCAACAAAAGGGACAGGACAAGCAGCTTTGAGCAGGAACCAATCAGGCAGCTGTGTGGGGCTGAGACAGGGCTTATATATTCATTTATCCTTCAAATTGGCTATGGACAGCTAAATGGTTGGGCATCCAACAGGTGATTAGGCCACAACACTGACTGAGTTCAAATCAATCTATCAGACTGACAGAAAGGTTTCTACTTATAGGTAAGCTTGGTATCTTGATCCCCGTCTAAGGGAGTGCCACCCCACCCTGGGCCCACAGCAGCCTGTTGGCCAGGTTAGGTTGATCTTCTGTCCCATACTCAGACTTAGGGGTGAGGCTTCTTATTATTGCAGACAATTATCTGAAACTTGGTAGGCTGTTTTCTTTCTGGTCTTCCCTATGGAGGACAATGCTGTCAACCAGCCTTAGCAGAGCAAGGGAAAGGGGTGGGGGTGTGTGTGTATGTGTGTATGCATTTTAAATGGATGTATGTGTCATGTATGCGTGCGTGTTGTGTGTGTGTGTGTGTGTGCATTGAAAAGGTAGGAGCCTCTCATAGCAGCACACATTTGCGTTTCTTCTTGGGCTCTGGGGGCTCCAATGCAGCCAATATCGCTTCATCAAACACATTCTTTAGGCCTTTCTGTGAACACAAACACAAACACACAGGCTCAATGAGGGGAAAAGGCAAACACATAGGTTAAATAAAAAAGGTAGCTGGAAAACATAATAACTGCTTGAACAAAGAAAAAGTAACTTTGTGAAAACAAAAGCAGCAGTGAGTATCATTTTGTTGTGAGTCATAAGACCATTAGATGTGAGTGTGCTGTTGGTGACAAAAAAATAAAACAAATATGTAAACAGAGATCAAATCAGATCTGTGACAAAGAATTCATGAATTATCTGTTGTGCTGTGAATGTGGTCTTTATTCAGTTGGTCTTGTCAGCTGGATCAGTGTCACAACACAAATCACATGCATGTCTGGGTGCTAACTGCAGTTTAACTGTGAAATCAAAGGCAAGTCAAACAAGAAAGTGGAGGAAGAAGAGAGCATGACACCTGAAGCACAAACACAAAACAAAAAAACAAGATCATGCATTTTCCATTCAACAACACCTAATTATGTTTTATTTCATTTGCTACTTTACCTGCTCTTTAAATTTAGTTGCTAACTGACTCACTACAAGAGGAAATACAAATTCAACATACGCAAGACATTCCCAAAATAATAATAATCACCAAAAACTCAGCTTTGGAGGTGAAGGTTTCTTTTCTCTGTGTATTTGCCCCTGAGCACAGCTGCATACACCACAAGCTTGGTCATGTGAAGTAACCAGAGCTGCTCTGACACAGAGCTGTACTATGCAGTAAACCAGTAAGCCCCTCAGTGTTGCTTAACTCAGTCGACCAACACCAATAAATTCTTCTCTGACAAAGCACCAGAAAAAGAAGGGAGCCAGAGAGTGGAGAACAAGTTCATGTGTCCTTTATTTATTCATTTCACAGGTTATTTTACACAGTTGTAGCTTTTTCATTATCTGGATTTTCAAGACGGCAGGATACGTACCATAGTTATGGCACACTGGTGTCATATATTGGGAAAGTTGAGCCAAAATGTCAGAATGTCGTTTTACAAAAGAAACATCAAATGCAACTTAGATAGACAGTACCAAATTTTTTTTTTCTGCGTGGTTATCTGGTCAAAATGGCAAAACACTTCCCATATATGATTTTTGTACTTAAACCTCCTGACAGGTAATTATAGTCAGATTTCAAGTTCTGTTTAATCAGACATCAATATTGGTACAAAAAATAGAATGGAACATCTGTTCAGAGTTGAGATTAACCTCAGTGTGGAGGGATGTGAAGCCACAGCCCTTACTTTAGTCCAAACCCTCCCCACATTAACTTCTACGACAGGAGAGAGGGGAAAGACTAACTCAAACAATGGCTACATCCCAAATTACATCCTACATCCTCTGTAAGAAACTGCTCTGATGTTGGCCAAGGGCCACATTAATAAGCAACTGGCCGACGTAGAAAGGCTAGGAATGAGACAGTAGCTTAATGCAAGATTTAGGATGCAAATTATTAATCTTGCACTACACCACTGTAGCTCAAGATTTATGATATGAAATTAAGCTTGCATAAATCACCCCAGAAGTCAGTTATGGAGTACATTAACACACCATATAAACCAAATGTCAGGAGTTACAGATCACACGAGGCAACGAGTAATGTCACTGAAATGCAAAAAGGCCATGAGTCAGTGAGTCAGACCATGAAACAAAGTTAGCTGCATTGCACTCTCAATACGGAGTAACAGTTTTGGTCAGGCGTTAGGTTAGTAACAGACTGATAGATGGTGAGGATTAAAATTGGTCTAGATTTCAAAAGCAGCACATGAAGAGAACAGTAGAGAGATGGGATAAAGGAATGATAAATGCAGAGAACAATGGCAACCAGACGAGAAGGAGATGAGAGCAGTGGCAGAGAGTTTAAAATATACAGCATTTCCTCTTTCTCTGCATCTCTGGTGGCTCGAGGGCAGCTAGGATAGCTTCGTCAAATACATTCTTCAGCCCTCGCTACAATGACAGGAGAGGGAAGAGAACAACAGCACAATTAGCACAGCAAACACAGAAAGAGGTAGATAGGAGCAGAGGATAAGAGGAACATGACAGAATGAGGAGAACGTACTAAAGTGAAAAACGGAGAGAAGGAATTAGAGACCCAGGACAATTGTGTGAAGGAGATGCAAAGATGAAGAATGAGATGCGATAGAGTTGATATGAACTCTACTGCAAAGAAAAAAATATAGTCGCTTAACAGTGGACTGAAAGTGAGGTGTGGACCAACTGCTGAGATCCCCAACAGGAAACAGGAAATGACATCAGCAGCTATGCAACAGTTGTGCCAGGGAGAGAAGGGGAGGGTGAGGAGGAAGGAAGGAGCAGAGCAGGGAGGTGGGGGGCTGCGCCTCAGCTCCATCAACACTATTGTTCTCTGCCTGATTGAGGCCAAGCTCATCTGCTCTCCTCTGACTCATATTCCCTCCCTCAGTTCCTTACAGTGATGTACTGATGCCAAAACAAGTACTCAGAACTTGTTTGGACAGCTAAACTCATATAGATTGACTGATTTATTTAGAAAAACCCAAGAGGTAGCTAGTACCACTATGTTAAATTTGGCTTCAGTTGAGCTGAGACACTCCAGTCTACACCGCTGCAACTCTACCAGCAACTGTTTTGTTGTGTCACAAATCTTTGGTGTAAACTGGTCTTTACTCATAACCAAAAGCTGATTCCTCACTGTAACCAGGATACGCTATGGTCTGAAGAGAGGTTTTTAAGCCAGATGAAAACATCTGGTGATAACACACTGACAAGCTCATCAGTTCAAACAGTCCCTAAAACCAGAACATGCAAAACAGAACTCAACAACCATAGCATGCACAGGCTCGGGGGAATGTAGACATGTTCCTCTTTCCTCCTTTTTCTTAGTTCTTGCCATTGATTTGAGAGTCATCTGTTTCCAAGAAATGTATTTAAGTATCACTATATTTATTCATGTGTATTACCTGTGTGAGGGCTGAGCACTCCACATATTTCACAGCCTTGAGGTCTCTTGCCAGCTTCTCAGCTGTCTCTGGGGTGATGGGCTTTTGCTTGTTTTTGGCCAGCTTCTCTATAGTAGATGGGTCATCTCTCAAATCAATCTGAGTCCCAACTAGCAGGAAAGGGGTCTTTGGACAGTGGTGGGTGATCTCTGGAACCCACTGGAAACACAAACACAGGGTAATGTGATAGTCAGCAAACTCTCACAAGTAAATTTGAGATGTGATGAAACAGTGTCACGTTACAATACATTTTTTAAAAATTTAAGTATTAACTGCCTACTGACCAGCTCGTACAACGGTATCTTACTACTGATATAATGAATGTATAATAAATGTCAAGTAATGTAGAAATTTGCTTAACGAGAGGAAGAGACAGCTTTCAAGTAAAAACTGATAATGGCGAATCAAATGCAAACTAAATGTAAGTGAAAATACTTACATTTTGGTTGAAGGAAAATTTACTAAAGACATTTAAGTATTAAGTATTCAAAGATATTACACCCCCCAAAAAAGCATCCATATTTCACAACAGAGAGGGGGAAAAATTATTCCCAGGGTAAAAAAGGAAGGGTTTCACTTGCCTTTTCTTTAACATTTTCAAAGGAGGAGGGGGACACAACGGAGAAACAGACAAGAAAGACATCTGTCTGTGGATAACTCAAGGGTCGTAACCTGTCATAGTCTTCCTGACCTGGAAAAAAAAACCACACAAACATTTGCAGCTTGCACAGTATGATCATCATGTTACCAGAAGTGATTACATTACACAAGATGAAATATCCCTGTTGGCATGATGGGACACAGTAAGGAAACCACAGGGCATCTCAATCTAAAATAAAAATGTGTTTGAAAAACCAACTATGTTCCCTAGAGTTAGTATGTGAATGGATTTTGAAGGGAGACAACTCAATATTTTACCATGACATCTATTTAACATAAAAGACACCCTTTGCTTTACCAAATGTATGTAAAAATCAGTAGCTTAACAGTAACATTAACTTGCTCTTCAGAATAAATAAACCCACACAAGTGTAAACTGAAATAAAAAGTCTTACCTGCTGTATCAAACAAGCCCAGAGTGTAGGGCTCGCCTCCAATCATTACAGTTACGGCATAGTTATCAAAGACCTACAGCAGATATTAACACCAATGGTTAGTCACTGATTTGCTCAGTAGTCAATGTATACATTTTGTTACATCTAGAGTGTGACAAATATGGTATTCATAATAACATATGGACTTTATTTTGTGTTTGAGGTGAGGACAGCTACTGTGTTTCATTGTTTTTCAACATAACTTCATACTGTTTTAGGTCGCCAGATTCAGAAAAAAGTTCAGTCATGCAACAAGAGAATAACAGTGGTTTGTGGTCCCACTTCGGTACTTTTAGGGAGAGCAAAACCAGTGAGGGTCCAAAATTAACATTGTGTTCTGATCTGTTTAAAATGACTTAATACTGAAACAGCAAAATGTGAAAATGTCAACCTTTTTAATAATCAACAATGATGTTGCTGTTGTTAACATTGCCCCATATGCAAATTCAAAAAGTTTAATGCAGAGTCATTTCCCTCCTTGTTCATTTCCGTGCAACCCTGTGTTGAATAAGGAAAAATAAATTACCTAGTTGCCCTGATAACTTGAAATACGTTTATATTGTCCAACCAAGCCTTTACATAGTTACGAAGGTAAAAGGTATTCTGTAACATGGGAGTTTATCCCTTGATTTATATTTACAGTTAAAGTCCTGCCAGACAAACAGGCATTCATACACTCACCGTGGGTACATATTCAGAAGGAAACTTGTTTGTGGTGTAAGAGATGAGCAGGCAGGTTTTACCCACAGCACCGTCCCCCACTACAACACACTTGATGGTCTGCATAGTTATGTTTTACAGTCTTTACCACTCATTCAAGATCTGCAACAGATAGAAAAATAGAAGGAAAAACATCATTACTTGCACATGCCATATATATGGCAAACTTTTTATTAAACAAACTGTAAAGTCACCCTGCACAGAGGTACCTTTGGAATTTAGAATTCACAAATTTGACTTTTGTATTGTAAAAGTAAAAAAAAAAAAATAAAAAAAAAAATACACAAACATGGGCCTCAAAATTAAAAATTCAGAATGTTTCACGAAGCACATATTCTGCTTCCACAGCCAGTGTGTCTGAATGTGAGAGTTTGAAGCTATGAGCCCTTGCTCTCAAGCAGATCTGGACATGACTCTTGATATGACATAAAAACAGCGGCATAGTTTCTTCTTTTCTTTTCTTTTTTTTTAAGGTTGTATCACTTAGGCACTATGAAAAGGGCTTATTATATTAGGAAAAGCACAGACTTTTATTAAATGCATCCACATTTTGGCAATTGCCACAATATTCCATATTCACAGCTATTTCTATTTTTATTATCAAATTACACAATTCTGTTTGTATTTGCAGAGCGGCAAAGTGCAGAGGGAACGCAGGGAAATCAAGATTCTTATGTTGACAAATTTTTTGTTCTTCCATCAGAATTAGAACAGTAACGTTGTGTCTAAAGGTTAAAGCAACTAAACTAAAGGTTTATTCGCATAAAAGCATCAAAGAGCACACTTCCTACATTCACCAGAATACGGATGATAATGCCAACAAGAAACCTTAGCGTGCCTTTTCAAAGTAGATATTTTGTCTCAAAGTAAAAGGATATGCGTCAAGAAAAAGATTAAAGTTGGCTCTGTTCCATTCAAGTGTATGTATGATAGTATGTATGTATGACAGTGAGACAGTTAGGGAATATGCACATACACCCTGAAACTAAAGCAGCTGCATATCAGTGCCTGATTAAACTCATTAATCAATAACCGATAACTCAATGTACATAAAATTAAGCTGCAATTATTCAGCTACTCAATCCAAAGATGCCACAGGGCTGTAGGAGATTTTAGCTGGCTTTTTTTTTTTTTTACAGTTTTTTCTTTTATTTTTTAAGTAATCTGCAGATTAACTTATTTTAAAATCAATCTTCAGTTGCAGCCCTAAATTTGGCCATCACTTATTGTGTTGTAGATTATAAGATGGGGGAAATCAGCACTGACCTTAAATTTGTGCCTGTAACAGTAGAGACAAACCCATGTTCTTAGTATTTTGACCTAAATAGGTTTCAGTAGCCCCCTTTGCACAGCCTTTCCAAGGTAGGAATATGGTAGCTCTATTCTGCTTACTTTATTGTATAAAATGTACTAAGATGGAATGTGGGGACATTTTTGATCCACCTTTGAGACGGCAGAGGTCAATTGACATTTGTTTAAAAAGAGTGAGCCAAAGGGGTGGAACACGGAGTAACATTTTGACAACATGTTATGTGTGAGAGACACAACTGAGGGATTGAAAAAGCAACTAGCTGCAGAAAGCAGCTGACTCAAGAAGAATGTCAACCAAAAATGTCTGCAAATCAGGGAGACAAGGCCCAGGAGAGTGTCTTGTACAGCAAAGTGTACAAGACACACAGGTTTTCCTGTTTTTTTTTTTTTGTTGTTTTTTTTGTTGTTGTTTTTTTGTAAAAAAGCAAAGCTGGGGTTAAGAATGTTCTTTCGGCAGTATTGTAGGATATCTGTGTAAAAGGGGCTAGTATGTAAGCACTGAGCCACTGCAGAGCTCTGCACCACTGTGCAAGGGTAGAGGTGTCATTGAGAGAAGCAGGAGGGACAAAACTGCATGCACCAAATGTGACAGCGTGAACATGGTTCAATAAAGAAACAAACACAGGGGGAAGTCCTGCAGAAATACATGAAATACAATGGACATATTTCTTAGAAAATACTAGTCAATTTGCAAAAAATGATGTAAATATGTTGGACAGGCATTTACATTGTGTTAGACTGAACATACCATTAGATGATTAGTGCAAATGACACATCTAAAATTTGAGGCTGATTAGAACACAGGTTTGAGCACTGTTCAATGGAAGGTCTCTACTCTCTGTAGTCGGAACCAGACGCCCTTGTAAGGTAATTTATTTATTGTTTTATTAATGTACATATCTGAATTAAAGGATAACGTGTGATGTTCACAGTACACAGCATGCAGTGTCACATATTTTAACTGTATTTTTAACACAGTTATTTACTGTAATGTTGTTTGTATGTATCATGTTATTGAGGATTATGATTAAGGGTTTTAAACAGCTCCTATAATGCACACATCTTTTTTTAAAATCATTTAACTGTCATAGACTAAATTGTTTTTGATTTTGACTGCTTTTTGGGTGTTTCTTTACATGTGGGAATAGTGGACTGGTCTAAGTTTTAACTTCCTCTTAGACAACTAGTAAACTAGTGGAAACATTGCTAGGCAAGACAGCTGTCACAAATTAAGTTTTTATTAAGCTCTTGTTATTGTGAATGTCCCACACAAATTTGCAATAAGCATATCTAACTCTCTGATTCTCTTTACTATTAATGTAGTTTCATTTTAATGTAATCAGGCTAGGGCTTGCAATAAAAACATTTCTTGAAAACTTCAATTATGAAATTAATCCCAAATTGTTTTTGACCCTATCAAAGTTTAGTCCTTATAAAAACTTTTTTCACATTACTCACAGGGTCTAAATTTCAGTGTGGAGTGCTGGTATTGTGCATGATTTAATCACCTGCAAATCCAATATTTATTATAAAGGAAATTCTTGCACATATTTACACTTATTTAAATATGTTCAGCTGGCATTTGCACCGGTGCAGAATGCAAAAGGACTGCATCAGACGGACCAGCTTCCTTCCTGGACAATGCAATGGGCTAGTTGCACAATCACTTCTGATTTTTTGCAGTTTAAAAAAGGCAACATTTTACACCTGCTGTGTACAAGAACGTCCTAAGTCAAACATCACTGGGGTTCACATGGACAACTAAAGCCTCAATCACCATTTTAAACAAATAAGGAATTAAATGTATAAGTTGCATCATATATTTAAAACTTAGATGGAAAGATGGCAACTATTATCCAACTAATGCTAGTTAATGTCAATCCTAAGATTAGCTTTCTTTTTCTACTGTACAAGTTTGCTCATATTAACAAGTCAGATAATTTGATCAAGTACATAAGAAAAAGCTGAAAATGTGTGTGTGTGTGGGTGGTAAGATTCAGACTAAACTAAATTGCACTACATGAATGAGTACATGCAGAGGATGCTGAAGAAAGTGTGACACTGTAATGTTTAGATGATTTCTTCTCCTTTTCATAAATTTACAATGTTGAATTTTTTTTCACATATTTGTGACAAACTTGCCTTAACTTTAGGGCTATTAATAGTTCTCTAACTAGTCAGCATGCAGTAAACAAACAGTCTGGAAATGCTATAGCACTATTATTTCATCAAGTCTATTAATGCATCCTCTCTCCTCCGCTGTTGCAGCGTGTCATTGCCTGCATATTGGAATAGGTTTTAAGGACGTTAAAACGAGGGCATGCAAATGTGGCCTGCTTGCTAAAATTTAAATTACATCAACTGAAATGACACTCACTGAGAAATAAAAACAAGGGCAATCAAAAGGACTAGAAAAAACACCACTGATATAAACATTTACATCATAGTTAAGCCCACAACTACTAACTAAAAGATACAGGTGACTTGGCTGTAGGGCTGCACAATTTTGAAAAAATATCTAATTGCGATTATTTGGACTGGTATGACAATTGCAACATAATTTGCAATAATAGAAGGGATGAAAATGTTTGAAAAATTGTTCTAATTTTTATTGTTAAACATATTAAGTGATTATGATGTGATTTTTGCAGGGATCTGTACCAAACACAGATGTTTTCCTAAGTCTATAGAATATAATGTCTAGGCCAGGACAACTCTGCAGAAGCTCAATATTTGATTTTAACTGTATTATGACACTCAAAAACAATTAAGCAAATATGTCTGTGGAGATTCTCAGTCATCCAGGTCATGGTTATCTTGAAATTTGTTTCCCAACAAATTTCAACAGAGTCCAGTTGCCTTGTCTTAATGACTCTTCAAGAAAATTAAGCAAATATTGTGCCCCCTGTAATTTAAAAATTGCAGTGGTCCACATTGCAAATTTGATTGATTTGATTGAAGTTTCAATTAATTGTGCAGCCCGATTAGGCTGGCAATTGACACTGTCAAGGTAAACTGCCAATTCATTTACATTTACTGTTAATGCTTAATATCCCTTTTAAAAGAAACTTTCAGTCTTGCTGTGACTGTAGCTCCGTCATCCAAACACACCACTGTACTCTACAGTTTACAAAATATGAAAAGCTTAGCAGATCTCCTGCCGCCATTTTCATAACATATCTACAGTACCCTCTTGGTTTAACCAGCTCAATATATTTGAATACCCTAATAATACCCTACAAGGAGCCCTGCCATTGCACAATATATTAGACCTGTACCAAACTTCAGCGCTTGTTTGTGATTTTAACATGCAAATTCTTTGTTATATTCTATAAGATTTGAGATGTGCATGCTATTGCAAGGCTTTGACTGTAGCATGAGATGAATGGGTGTAGTTGGTGGACAGATGCTGATAATAGTGACAGCACAGGTGAGAGAATCAGGTGCAGACAAGAGCTTCTGATGGAAAACACACCAGGACTCACAGTAGATTCCACTTTGGTCCAAGCTTAGAGATTTTCTGTTTGTTTTTTTTGTTTTTTGACTATTGAAATTAAAAACAAGTATTTATGCTCTGTAATTAGTCTGTCTTCCTCGACTGCTGTCTAGAGGGAAAATGTATGCAACTTTATGAACACACAGAGAGTAGAGGGGAAAAAATAACTGAAAGACAATAACCCAAAGAACCTGAGTCTTAAGAGTGTTGAGCGCAATCAGAGACAAAACTGAAAATAAACGACCCTTGGAGCCTGCAGCTGCTAGCTTGCTTACTGTTAATGTTTTTTACTTCTGGCCAATAAGGGCAAATAAACCAAAATTCCCACCACTAATTGAAAGCCCTACTACACATTTAAATAGCCTGGTATTGTGAGCAAACTAAAGAGTATATTTATCCTTTTAATATAGTTTTGTTTCCCAAATTGTGTTTATGTTAATAAGCCAGATAAAGTGTCATTTCGATCTTGAATTTTTAACGGGGCCATCAGAGGGCTGGGTATGCCAGTGATTTTTTTTCAACTCACATAATCAAGGAAAGCTGTACTCGGCAACTTAACCAAATATTGAGCAAGAAAAGCCCCTGCCACAGTCTCGAGGGCTCATTTTTGTGCTTTGGCAAGGAAAAGAATAGCATTTTGATTACTGTTTTATGCAAAAATACACAAGAAATTAAATATAATAATGCCCCATAGAGCAATTGTCTTTCATGGAACAATATGTAAATGTGGAAACTCTAAAAACCTCTCCCATAATGAGAGGAACTCTCAAATGTTTGACAAACAAGCAAAACACTGCAGTAAGCCGAAGGCCACGGACAACAGAGAGTGGCTGCAGCTGCCATGATGCTGCTGAACTTAATCCAAGCATTTGTGTTTGTAGGCCAGCGACTTCAGAATGCAGGCCAGCTTAAGACTTTTAGTTAAAGGAGATGGCAGTCAGTTTAATGTGGCAGTTTTCCTCATAACGTAAAGCTTCTGTTTTGAAATTAACGGTATGATTGGCACAACGTCTAGCAAGAAATTTTGCAAATTTCTAAAAAATTAATCAAATCTCTGTCATAAGCATTTTTGGGAAAAATGAACACTCCTTAAAAGCAAAAAGTCACACATTATTACATCGACAAAGCTTCAGGCCTGCAGGGTTGCAAGTGGCATTACATCGGAAACATCAATTGCTGGTCGCAATATATTTCTAGCTCACCTAAATCAAAAACTCAATGTTACGCGTAAGCCCTGGTTTGACGGGGAGCATAGTCAGAGTTCAAGTCAAATTTTGACAGGGGCATATCTCATGTCAAACTGGTAAATTACAGGCATTTCTCTTTGACATCGACGACAAAATTTATGGTGAGTTTTCAGTTTCCGTGTCCTCACATCTAATGGAACGTCTAACTATCTGACCAAAAGCGTTGTGAGAAAATGTCACGTAACGTTTTGTCTAATTCTCCTCAACTTGCATGAAAAAAAAAACATTTAACGATAAAGATCACACCTGGGAGATGACTACCAGTAAATGCTTCTGTTAGCATTGATGTATTAGCCTGGGCTGCTGTATTTCGGCCACAACCTCGGCCTCAATCTGGCCTAATTTTCTGCCGGCTGCTGAAATTAACGGTGTATTTACTAGCTATATTACGTTTAACACAACCTAGTACTGCTAACCTCAACAGCAACACCCAAACATTGTACTGTACAACAACAATCCGAGACTCCGCTTACTTATAAAAATTACAAACATTGCGCTAGCTTTCGTTAACGTAACGCCTTTTTATTCAGTTCGTCAACCAGCTAACCGCGAGCCAGAAACGTCAATTAGATACATATTTTGCAAGAAACTGACCCAACTGAAAGGCGAATGTGTGTTCACTTCATTTAACACTGAAATCCATGCATCTTATGCAAAATGTGGTTGCTAGACAATCCTAAGATGTTTATGTACTAGCCGGTCTGATGTTTGAGACTGCCTGTCTGCTTGCTTGGCTACTATCTTCCTCAATTGGCTTGCTAGCTAGCAGGTCGAGCTAACCTGAACGGATGCTGTAGCTGAATATTTAATCTGACAATAAACGCCACTGACAATAAACGCCACTGTCTGACTCACACCATAGATGATCTTTAAAACATTCGAACTAAAACCGACCACAGTCGACTTTTTAACAATAATAACAAATATGTATATTTCCTACCGTTTCCTCTGTCTTTACGCCGGGCGTTGGCAACTCCGCGCTAGGGGCTTCCCAGTCAACGGACCAGGGACACGTTGCGTGCGTAGTGAACAACTACGTAATTACGTTAATAAATTGAACTACAACCTGTCCACTTATCTAAAACTAAAATAAAAACATAAATGCATGTTCAAATGCAAGTTGAACACAGGTATTTGGGGTAGTCTAAGCTTAAAATTGAATTTCATCCTCTAAAAATGAATAAATTTAGGCTAACCAGTGCTGTTTCTAAATTTAGTATTAAATGTCAACAAGTTAGACAAGAAGTCATAATTGTCTTCCACCCTCTCTCTTCTTAGTCTACACTCAAGGAATTTGTCAGTGTATTAACAGTATTTCCAATACAAATGAACTGCTTCTGCCAATGCTTGGCAAATGCAAGGAAGCAGGGAGCTGAGAATGCAAAATTCAGATTGAATTCTCCTCTCCAAGTTTTGTTGCATTTGACAAACGCTGAATTGCTTTCTGCATTAATTTTCTTTTCAACCTTTTCACCTTACACCACACAAAATGGTACATTTCTATGATCCACAACACTATATCTAACATTACAGGAAATGGTTCAAATTAACAAAAAAATAAATACATTCTGATTTAAAGTGCATGTGCATGTCTTGTTTCACTGGATTTAGAACTGAGGGTTTGACCCACATATTAACATTGCAATGGCGCTGTCTGCCACTAGATGGCATTATAGCTTCATGACCTAAATACCCATGCAAGAACCAATATATTCCTGCAAGAGAGAAGCAGCATCCTCTAGAGGAGGAACAAGCTACTTTAAATCATGTGAGGGTTCAAAACATTAAGCTGAACAAGTTAAAACCCACACAAAAGCTGAAAGACAAAAAAACTTTTATTCTCAAAATGGAAACCTGGTAGAAAGTAAAAATTACAATATTCATGTTATATAAACACAAACATACTGAACACAATTTGCAAAAACAAAAAAAGAATTCTTTTTAGGAAAGGTACACTTTGCAGTCATCTCGGGTGTCCTAGTTAGACACACTCTGCAGCAGGGTAATGTTGTCTCCTTTCAACATGATCCTCCCTGGGAGACCAAGATAGAGGGGAAAAAAAGGAAGAAACCCAAGTGAATGTGAAAAAGAAGAGCAAGATAAGATGACAGAGGGATAGAGATATAAAGTGTCAGTTCACCATTGGATAAAAGCACTTAAGAGCCTTACAGGTTGGCTACAGATAATAGGGAATCTACTGACAACGAAAGAGTAGCATGAATAATAGTATGTCAGATTTCTCCATACTAGCCCTTCTTCTCAGAGCTCAGGTGTTATTGTGTCAGCTGTGAAAAAGGTCCATTTGTGCAGCATCACAATCAAGGTCAGTAATTGTATGAGAGGATAAAACATGCTAATATGCATGTACAAATCCTTGCTAAGCGAAGCTAAAAAATAAAAAGCTATGAAAATATATGTCAAAATGTGGGTTGCACTTACCCAGTGGCTTTCTGTTCTTAGTCTTCATGTGGACTTCCTCAGCATCATCCAGGACCAGGTTCATGTATTCATCAAAACCCTATAATGGGGAGTCGATGGAGAGTAAACAGTGAGTCAACAATGAGTCATAAATTTGTTTCAATGGGCTTTGTGCAAGAACATTTTCATATTTTTCTGTGAGGCTGCTTGTATGGTTTCCAAAAACTGCAAAAAGGTGGAATAATTTGTTTTAACTCGATGAATACCACTTGTATTTAAGAAGGTTGCACATTTGTGGGATTTGGTCATTACCATAATCAATGGCC
This sequence comes from Acanthurus leucopareius, assembly GCA_029814765.1. Classification (NCBI taxonomy): domain Eukaryota; kingdom Metazoa; phylum Chordata; class Actinopteri; order Acanthuriformes; family Acanthuridae; genus Acanthurus; species Acanthurus leucopareius. Next base: position 14,805,409 of record JAQMCX010000029.1, read on the forward strand.
GTTGTTCAAGTTATATAAATTGCCCTTGGGGCATCAGAAATGTCACAAAATCCCAATTAAAGGACTCTAAAGGGCTGTCTGCTCCTCTTTGCTCAAACAAACAGGGGATGAGGATGAGCAACTGGAACAGTGACAGGATGTCTATTACTTACTGAGCAAGACAATTAAGGGACAAGACATATCAGTGTCGCATATTTTGACTTGGCATGACCCAATGTGCCAGTGGACAAGCCTAAAGAGACAGTTTCATGGTGCATTCAAGTTTTTTTAATATATATTCATATTTATATATTTTTTTCAACATGCTCTTAAAATTCACTGACATCCCATTCCAAGGAATATGTTGTTAAATATTTTCTCTGGCTTCTGTCCCTCTTATTCACAAAGTACTGTACAAAACATTCAGCAGCAGCTTCCTATTTTAGCAGACACTAGTACTGCTATAACGTAAAATGACATACATCACCCACAGATCAGATTGGGTTGCTAATCAGGATTACCATGAAGACTCCTGAAAAGATAATGAGATGAGGCATATATGCAAATCACACCGGTGTCTTGTGACAAAATTAAGTTGAAATGTCTCCAAATATGATCTCAAAATGGGACCAAATGGTCAAAGTTTGGAGATCTGCTGTGTTGTCTCTTCTAGTAAATAAATCTAGCTGATCACACTGCATCAATTTTAGATACGTACTTCTGGCTTTAATAGAAATAAACAACATTTGTAGTTCTGATTGAGGGCATTGAATATTTTAGATAAGATGCCTGGGAAAAATGTGCATTTTTCATTAACATTTAATATTCTTTGCTGCTACGAACAATATATCATTATATATACTCGAGAAAAATCTTTGACATAGAACAGTCCTCAATGATAAATTATGTAGAACCACAGCTGTAGCTACAGGTTGGGAGGATGGCTTCAACTCAACACTGTCCTAATCCTACAGATTTCAACTGATTTTTTTGGGTCTGTTGTTGTTGTTTATATTTTTAGTCTCTTAAAAAGTTGAGCACTGATACCTGAAAAAATCACTTCAGTAATAAGATTTCATCATTTGATTTAACATTAAAACCAGATTCAGACCAGACATACATCAACAAACTAAAACTGCAACTGCAAAGTGCAACACCATGCAAGAAATTTTTCGCATTTACGCAGTGGAAGGTTTAGGGGATGCATCACTGAAGGACAATGCTTTCATTCTCTCTGCTGTCAGGTCTTATTTACATGAAATATTTCTAAGCTGAAAAAGTTTACCCCTGTATATCGACAAATATGCACACTGTACAGTATATTTAATATTTAAAAAATAGAGTGCTCCTGTTACTTCTCAAAAGATATATTGGCCCCCAGAAATCTTTGTGTCCTTACTATTTTTAACATGGGGGCACACGTGACTCTAAAAATAAAAGTTTGAATCCCTGTCCCAGTATGGAGCTCCTTTAAGTACTCCCGAGTGTGGATAGATCTGAAACTGCAAGGGCAGGACTCTCACACTCAGACCGGATCAAGAAAATATGTGGCACAGAAATTTCTGCTGTCTCAAATTTGACTTTACCAACTCTTTAAATGTCCATACACACACGATACATCTCATCATTGACCTACATTTACAGTAAAACAGCATGGAACAATAATGACTGTAAAAGGTAAGATTCAAGTCCATCCGAAAGAAGTTCTCTATGTCTTAGGGAACAAAAAGAGCCTCTTTCATGGTTACATGTTTTAACTACAGGTTAACATCTTATGTATTGTAGGCATAGTTTCAGAATCTCCAGATTATTGAGCCAATTTACTGTATTTATTTCCTCATTACTCTACAATGTCCACTGACCTTGAGTTAATGAAGTGATTGTGATAAATAAATAAAGCAAAAAAACAAAACAAAACAAAACAAAAAACAAAGAAACTTACGATGATGCAGCCCTCTATCCGCATGTTCACTTGTTCATATAACCAGACCTGGATCCGTGAGCGCTGGGTATGAGATGGAGAGGAAATTATTTTGCCGTTTTATCACATTGCACAAAACAAATCACAAGACACTATGTAAAAGGGTTAAGAAATACTTACATTCTGAAGATACCTGAAAATTAGGTTCTGATACATTAAGTTAAGGATATTCAATGTCCAAAATCAAACATGCCTACACAATTGCTACAAGCTATATCTGTTCAGGGTAAGGGTAATGCCCCAACAAATAGCTAACTTACCCAACGCGCCTTATTTTATTTCAGATTCTTTAACTCTGTTTTTACTAAAATTGAAACTCGTTATAATATATATATATATATATAATTTTATTAATTTATTTGTAAAGAGTATTGTACGTAAATACTTTGCATGTCAAGCTAAGGGGGGCCGTAGTATGGACAATAGGAAGTGTTGTTGGCACTCTAGCGCGTTGGCTAACATCATAGCGGTTATGTCTAAACAACGATCCTCTGAAAGCACTGCAAAAGACCTAAACTGTTAGTTTTAGTATTTCAAATAAATCCAGAAAATCTAGCTTGTATTTAGTCCTTTACACCGTGAACGTTTGATAAATCCCCGTTCTCGCTCACAGTCATCGGAAATGAATTACTAGCAAAAGGTTAGCATAGCAGCTGAATTGATGTAGCAAGTAATTAAACCGCGCATGTCGTTCGTAGCAAGAAAATGGATACAATGGGCTGCACCATAACCTTCTGGACCTTCTGTCCTTGTCCTCTGTACGCCATGACTCCAAAAAATACCAGCGGTAGGTATCAAATGAAAAATTTGCACCTTTTCACAGAGTGCACTTAAACGAAAAGCTCACGTTGTGAGGATGCCTCAATGGCGGGTTTCCTTCCGCGTGTGCGGTGATAGTCGTAATAAAGAGGTTATATGGTGTCAAGCAGCGCCCCAGTCGGTAGGAGGTCACTATGACACCTACTTGTTTCTCCACAGACAACCGCCTGTATAGGGTGCAAGTGCATCTATTAAAATTGGCGAACTGACAATGAAAAATGAATCAAAAACCTGTTGCATCTCGGCACTACTACTGATAATACACATGTAGTTTTTGAAAATTAGAGTGTGTTTAATGCAACAACCAACCACAGCCACTGTTTACTGTTATGGTTCACAGACTAAAAAAGCAATTAGTTCTTTCTAGACACTCAAAATGTTTGAAAAGGTTTTACTTTTTACCACCAATGAACAACATTGTTCATAGATTACTTGTGCACAACTGTATCTGGATCAGAAGTTCTTTCAAAGTGTTGATATCTGCATCTCACAAGTCCTGAGTAAAAAAGACATTTAAAAACAGAAAAACACATGTGGCCTTTACGGTTTTTGATAACCCAGCAGCCATGCCATGTTCTGCTGTATGGAGATACCAGTGATTGTATACAGTATGTTATTGAATATTAATTTCTTGTAAATAACAAACACATGTTTTTGTTTTTTGTTACAGATGATATGAATAATATTTATTTCAATTTTTACCCTAAACCAATACAAATTATTGATTTTTATTTATGTCCTTTACTTAAATGCAAAATTTCACTAGTTATAGTTGATGAAGGCAGTCCAAAACAAATCCCAGATATCCACCTCTGGGGGGTGCTGTGTCATAGCGAACACTAAAAAAGGCACTGGAGCTTCATATTGACAGAATTTCGGAACTCTTTGGTAATGTGAACAGCAGTTTCTCTGGACTATAAAAAGATAAATGGAAATAAGTATTTATTCCTGAATTTTCACTTGTCTCTTACACACTGGGCTATTATTTTTACATTAAGCTTTCAGAAAAATAATATCTCTCTCTTTATTTTTAATCTTAAAAGAACCCACCACAGTCAAAAGTACCTTCTGCATTTAGGCCATGAAGAATGTCTTTACGTCTGTTGCCATCAAGGCAGCTTGCATCTATCCATACTTGGCAAAGGTATTCCCTGATATTTATAGATGGTTTTATATAAAGCAGGATTGGCAATTTCTCTGTTGTGCACAATATACCTGTAACATGATGAGTTGAGTCAGGGAGGCCAGCCTTGAGTGTGCAGTTAACAATAGTATTAATAACATACAACACTGGCTCGTCCCCCTGCTCAGAAGAGAAAGTGTGACAGAAATTAGCAGCCGAGGACAGACAGGAGTCCGCAAGTGGGGGGAAAGAAAAGACGCAAGGAGCCTCGGTGGCGCAGGCCGAGGTGTCACCTTTCAGGGCAGGGACCCCTCGGCCGCATCTTAAAAGGCAGGGCTGCTGCAGCTTGTGGTGGCGTGCGTCGCTCATCGGGCATCGCTGTCAAGTGCCACATGCTTGTCTTTGTGCTATGAGAACAGGAATGGACTGCTGACTCTCAATGCCACACGCCTGCTCACATTCTCAAGAAAGACTGAGGGAACGTAGACACTGCAGACCCTGGCACTCCAGCTGGCAGCTATATAGGCCCTGGAGTCAAAATAACAATGAGGAGGCTGGTGTTAACATGAACACATGAGTGTGTTGGGCCTCAAACTTCTATCATGGTCTTACTTGCATTCAGGGTCATCAGGCGTCTTCTGATATCTGGCAGAAAAGGGATCTCTATGCATATAATACAGTCCATCAGGATTGAAACTTAAAATTGTGGGGACAAAAAGGATACAATTGGATAAATGTCATGACATTTATGTCACTAAAGTTAAAATACTCTCTTTCCCCAAATATATGATACTGTAAGTCGGTGCTGAACAACAGAGACAACACTGTAAGACTACAGGAATATTCTATAAATAGTAGAGTTATACGCACAGACACACACCCACCCAAACAGGATACCCTGCCACTACTTGCTTTGTGTGTTTTCTATCTTCTCTCATTTCCACACTTGTCTTTCCTACCCTCTCTTTCCTCGTCTGACCCAGCCAAAGGAATTGCCCTGGTTAGATCAACCTCCTCTCTACATCACTTCCTGTTCCTGTTGGTGGTGATTGTTCTGAGGGGAAAGGAAGGCAGACGGGATGGGGAAAGAGAAGGAGGGGGGGCCTGTGGTGGTAGTTCTTTGTTTCACCATCAGCCTCACCTGCCTCACCCCCACCTGACAGGCTTGACCCCTGCAGGCCTGGCAGAGCCAGCCAGACAACCCGCTGGCTGTCTGTTTCCTGCCTCGCTGACTGACAGGATATTCATAGCGTGCTTAGAACACAGTTCAAGTTAGACTGCAAGTCTAAGGAGATGATGGCCTTTACCTAAAAAAAAAAAAAGTCCCAGAAAAGTCTGTCACAGTTTCAACACATATGTATTATGTAGCTTATGATCAGATACAAGAAAAACATGTTTAGGGTAATGGGTACACGGTATATCTCAATATTTATAACAGTGGGAATTAACAGTCATTTTTAAAGCTACAGTGTGCAATCTTTTTCCTTGAGGCAGAATGAATGCGGTTTCTTATAGTGTCTTTGTTTTCTCACTTTTACCTGCACTGATATTGTTGTGATGCTCCTCCTCTGTTGGCTCCTAGACAGCCACAGCTCAGCTTAACTCTGGTCTATTTGACAAACCTGCTACAAACAATACCTGCTCAAAAAAAAGACTCCCAACTGCTGCATACCTGCAACCACCTGCAAAAATTATTTTATTTATTTGACCAGATAAGGAAACAACAAAGTCATCCCTGAGTTCTTAAACAATCTCTCTCATGCTTATAAATCGGTAATTTAGTGACTGCCTGTCAAGTTTATCCTCCTTTCAGCATTTTCATCGAAATGTACTGATTTCAGCCCCAATTAAGCTTTAATAGCTTTCACAGTTTTAAATGCTGGTTTGGTTCAATCTTTTTGGGTCTAACACAGATGACCAGCAGCTGATGGCAGCTAATGTTGGCTAATGACAGGGAAATTAAACTTGATATTGTTGCATGACATTTTTTTTAAATGATTTTTAGTAATTTCACTGAATTTATGACTCCTATGTTCTTGTGCTACAGTTATTTTATGTTTAAGCACAAAACAGATGAACTTTGAATGGTTTTATTGTAAAAATATACAAAAAGAAGCATATTTCACCTCATCAACAGATATGTTTTTGTCCTTCTTTTTTTAATTTTATTTAATTGAATATTAAAGGCTTTGAACTACTGTGTCCCTGAAAATCTCCATTATTGAACCAAAGAATGAAGCTGTCTCTATGATCACTTTCTCACTTAACCATTCAGTGATCCACATGAATAGAAAACAGCTATTAGTTCATGTATAACAAGCACTAATTTTGAGTGGAAGGTTTGAGAGAACATCCTAACACAATATTGTAGGATTGCAAGTCAAAAGTAGTAGACATTACATAGACACTTAATTTATTTTTTTCATTGTATTATGGGAATTTTCACCATAAGCTACATAAATCTCACATTTAAATTCTCTCAAATAAAGTAAGACAGTGAATAGAGTGAAAACAGAGTGATCCTGGACACAATAGTTAATTTGTAAACTATTTTTTTGCTTAGTTTTTATAATGCAATGGGCCTACTTTAGATTTGTTGCATGTCTAATTTAAGGTTATGCAAGTCAGTATTTGCCAGTGATGATACAAAGTCATTATGAATCTTAAAGGGCAACATAAACCAGTGGCATCTGATATTTGTCAAAATTCCTGCACCCCTTGTTTCTATCTAAGCCCACATGCACACCAACAACCCTAAAACACAACAACATGCAATTTAACTCATGAGACTACGTCACTGTTCTTTTTCTCAGGGTTAATCCACATCAACTCTTTCATAAAGCAACTGTTTATTGCTTACCCATATCAACACATCCTGCTTTCTTGACTACTTGACTACTTCTGCTAGTACAACCCGTTTGCTGTGATACAGGCTTTAGATGATGCAATACTATGGAATGTCAGTAATCTCCATTTACTGCTATCTATTGAGTAAACAATGAGGTCGTCATCAAACTTTACATATACTTGTGCCGTAAAACTCATTTTTCTTCATATATGTTGATAAGAATCAATGGGTAAGAGGTGGTTTTGTGAATATTTGATGGTGGGTTTTTTCAACCTGTGCATGAACCCTCTGCCTGCCCATGCACCTATTCATGTGTAGTGTGACGTTTAGGTCAGTATTTGTAGTGCTGTTCTCTCCAGTTGATGGCCATCACTCAGGGAGGTGATAGTAGTCAATAACAAGCATGATTGCTGACATGTTTATTGGCTTTATTTAAAGTAGACAATCAGTTTGCTTCAATACAGGGTGGAGTGACTTGTAACCGCTCTGTCCTTTCATGTAGAAAGCAAAGCAATTATGGAAGCATGTGTAATCATGTTTTCATTTTCTGTGGCCAAACTTTACCAAATATGGAGTTTACTAATGTGAGTCATGATATAATTGTCTCTTTGTGTACTACTTTAATGTACAACCTGGTATTTCCATCCATAGATGCTGAAAAACCAGGTTATGGTTTGTGGCACCTCACCTTATAGCATAGCATACTCATAGTATTTGTATGTACTCTTATTTACTCTGTTTTCTCTCTCAGACCTTCAGGATGTTATCTAATCACCTTGAAATCTCAAATTTGTCAATTTTCAGATTTAATTTTAATATGATTTATGAATATTGTGCTATCCTTAAGAGCTCACTGAGCCCTAGCTCACTGAAAAAAAGCTTTATAAATGTATTTTCATTAAACCAAAAAGAAAAGCTTTTTTTCTTTTCTTTTTTTTGTTAATTCATGCAAAGCTGTCACTTTCTCAATATAAGGTGGCTGTACTTGACGGGAACAAAAGCGCACAGAGAGGTGAGGTCCTTTGTGGCCTAAGGTGAGGAAAAGCTCGACAGCTGCTGAGAAAGTAACAATATTCTCTGTGTAAATGAAAGAAATGTAACCTCCTACTCATTCAAAGTCCTCTAACCAGTATGCTCTCCTCCTTATCTGCAGTAGTTTTCTGTAATGTTCAGCAGAGTTGCGGAAATGCAAATGCTGCTTACTGTGGTTGCTGTTAAGGGAAATACAGCTCTGCATTCATTTCTTGAGTGATGGAGTAACCTTTCTGCTTTGGCTGATGAATGTGTGTGTTTTTAGTTTACAATTTGCAGTCAAATGGGTAATGTCTGAATAAGTGACAATCAATAAATGACATATAGCAGGGGATTACCAGATTGGTCACATACGCAATGCCAGACATCAGTACAGCAGAAAGAAAGGAAAAAAAACTGTTTCCAACTTGTTCACACTTTCTCTATTAAACAATTCATTCAATGGCCACTGCCTCGGACCTGTTCGTGTGGTTCTTATCTTGTTTTAACAGCGCAGTCGAGATGCACAATACATTTATTTTCCCTCCAATTAACACGATGAATAATACGCAGGGCTGATAAGAGCTTTTTGTTTCAAACAGTGTTTGTGAAACCGAGGAAATGTGCAGGCATTTTTCATTGTGAGGTTGTTTGGCCATAACACTGGGGATCTGATGAACATGCTGGCCAAAGTTGCTCCGGCAGTGGCAGGGGTCAGTGTGCAGAGGCACTGATGGGGGAGGAAGGGGAGAGAGTGGGAGAGGAGAGGAGGAGGAGGAGGAAAGCTTCAGCAATATCTCTAACCATCTCAGTCCTCTCAGATATTAATCAAATACTATTCAAGTCACAATTTGAACACTTGCTTGCTTGAGTGTTTACACATTGTTCACTGTATAAAAGTAAGTAAACTTTTTTTTAAATTATGCTGAGTTGTATTGGTCTCACAGGGACCTATTTTGTATGATGTTTCATATTGTTCTTTGCTGTTGCTCCATATAATGAGATAATAATTGGAGATAGAAACTGTTGTTAGTGGGGCCATAGTGAAGAGAAATTCATTGATAAGAAGTCTGATAATCGATATATGGTTATAGTCATTTATTAAAGCTGCACCGCTAATTGTTTTATGTGAACAACAGTTCCAGTAACTTTGCGCAACACTTAAGTGATCACTCGTGACTCCATAGAGAATCATTAGCCAGTTTTACAATTTGCCTTAGATAAATGTTTTCTGTTTGTGTCCTTAAAGGTAATGTTTTGGTTTTTGGGCTCTGGGTCTTATTGTACTGATATGTTCCAGATTCAGACTTCCAGAAGCAGCAGGTTACAGTTTTCCTTCTTGTCATGTTTCAAACATCCCCCTCCAGCACTTCTTGGCCCCACTACAGAGCACTAACTGCGAACAGTAGGATGAGAGAGTGATTCAGATATCCTTATTGACTGCTTCCATGACACTCTTATAAGTCTTATAGGTGAAAGGCAAGAAACAGCAGAGGAACTGATTTCTTTGGTTGATTATTATTTTATTGGGCTGTTACACCAACCTCTAAACAGAAAAGACAATTGAGACACGCCTAACCCTGTTCCAGTGAAAACTGTACATGCCCACGCACACACACACACATACACACACACACACACACACACACATACACACACACACCACTTGTTCATCACTGTTTGTCATTGTGCCTTTTTAAAGATTTGAACTTAATGAGCAAAAAAAACCAAACTTTTTTTTACTGTATGAATAGGCAAAGGAGGTGTTGAGACTTTGTCACAAGATGTCACAAGATGCAGGATTTTCTGAAGGATTTTCTGCCATTAAATCAGGCTTTCAAGGGACATTCATCCCTACCAATATTTGTAGATCAGTCAAAGGGAAAGTCCTCCCCCTTGTTAAAGTCTCATCTCAGGGTCGATATTTTTTTTGGTAAATAGAGCCAAGAGGAGGTGGAGAAGTCAAGGTTTTTCACTCCAAAAACCTGAATTACAGTATGCTCAAAGTTGTTATGATTTTTTTGCCGAAAGATGACAAAAAAGAGACAAGTTATGTAAAAGTATCCAACATGAAAGAGACATCAGCTTCTCTGCTCTGATCGTTTGACAAGTTGTGTTTGGTTTCTTTAAGTAGGAACAGTTAAAATACTTAGATTCTGGGGAACAACTTTGGGAACGAAAGAAAAAAAAATCCCTTTAAGAAATGGACTTTATGTACAGGACATTAACAACAAACAGTTTGTGTAATAAATATAGTGTAAACCTTCATTTTCACTTCTGCAAATGGTATCTGATAATGTAGTCACACTGGAGTCTCACTTTAAACCTTTTTTATCATCATTTGTGGTATTTTGTTGTGAAAGTGTCTTCATGTCCCCACAATGAAATAAGACAAAAGAATGAAGTGACTGTGTCAACTTGCTCAAAAAAAAACCCAGAAAAGGAAAAAGATCCATGTCCCAGTTTAAACCAAATGACTTTCACATCATAAGTTGTCAGGGTTTCTGTGAATTATTTTTTTATTGATTTATTTGACGGGAATTGGAACTGTGGTCCTGCTGAGCTATTTTGTTCCATCTTTAGTGTCTAAAAACCTATCCTCACTGCAGTTTGCTTTATCAGTGGCCTCCTCATCTGTTAAAGGGAAATGCCATCCTATTTAGAAATTCTTTAGAAAGAGTTTAGCTCTGTAGGGTAGAAAAGTATTATTGGACTACAGAAGTTCCAGCAGTGAGTCAGGATTTGTCCCCATGTCACAGTGAAATGCTATCAGTTTAGTTATGTACTTTAAGCACAAGCATGCTGCACAAGCTGCACAAGCATGGTATATGCATGTGTCTCAAGTGATCCAATCACAAATGGAAAGCTCCGAGTATGTGCATTTACACCTGGTGTTACTGTGCATTCCCATGTTCTCAAGTGACCTCATGCTATTGAATATCACTTCCCCACTCGATATGCATATAAACATCTACATTTATCCATTTGCAAAGCCCAAGCGTGTCATTGCTTCGAACTTGCAGACCATCAGAAGGCTCACTGAGAAAAATCAACATGTGTTCTAAAAGAAAGATAGAAATGATGTACAAAATTAATTTAATTTACAAGAAGGCAGAAATCCTTCAATTTCTTTCGTAAGCAGTGTTTAACAAAGTTTAGAAAGTTTCTCCGCATGCAACATCTCATTAAATTGCACAGTTGTAACAAAGTCTGGGGATGCTGGTGAAACAGCAAGCGTCATGTGTACTTACAGAAGACATTATTTGAGTAGGCTGTCCTTCAGTGGTTCCCAGGAGACGTTTAAATACACACTGCTAAAAGAATGAGGCTACATGCATGAGTGATTGGATCTCATGACACATTGAGGACACATTGGATCACCCAAGGCAGATGTTAATGTCGGAGGCCTGTACTATGAAGCAAGTCCAACATACCCAGGATCTCCTTTTATTACCTAGCTTTACTTAATCTAACAACCACAATCCAGATAAGTGGTCACAGGACGGTACTTTCAATTTGGATAAGTCAACCCAGGGATTCCCAATCTAGACGTCAGCACACTCCCATAAAAAATATGTGGTGTTTGAAGCTTATGACCAATCATAAACTCTGATAAGTCTACTGGCAGAGGAAAGACATATTTTAAAAATGATGAGCAGACATTAGAACATGAATCAAATAGAAGTAGTCAAACACATAATGTAGGCTAGAAGCAACACAGTTACAGATGCCAGATGTAGGAAGGACAGCTGGAAAAACACTGTTGACTGTGTGAATGTGTGAGGCTTTTAATATCTCTGCAAAGATAATAAAAAGTATTGCACACCCATGGAATGAGAGTTGGATCACAGAAAACCTGGCAGCTGGCAGTGGAGTTGAGAAGAAAGATCCACAAATACAAGTACAAGGCTTTAATGCTTTAATCAGCTTCTGCAACATACAGCTCAGGAGGCTGACACAGATGAGTCAGTCCGTCAAACAAGAATCTGTATCTCTCATCTAAAAAAATACTTAGGAAGAGCCAGTGGCATGGTTTGCATTTCAGTTGTTTTTTCCTGTTTTATTTTGGTAGGTTATTCTCATGCTGTTTTAACTTCCTGTTGTCAGTGACACATGCTCACCTGTTTGTTACTGACAGTCGTCTGTGCTCCCTTGCCTGCTCACACACCTACTATCAGTTTGATCATCACCTCAGCTAATATTTATGTTATCTCTCCAACCACGGTCTTTTCTCAACTTGTCTTGTTCAGCTTCCTAATATTCTTGTTTTGTTCCTGTCACCAAACTTGCGTGTGTCTTCATTCATCTGCCTGTAAACCTGTAATCCTTGATAAAAGTTACTTCACTGTGTCAGCCTGGCCTTATATGGGTCCAATCTGCCCTTTTCCTCTACTAAATCTAACATCCAGAGGGATTTGTCAGTCTCTGAACACTCATGCCCTCCTTAAGAGACGCTCTCATGATCCACACAACCACCTACACAGGTACTTCTATGTTAGTGATGCCATTTTTCAGGATAATTCCTTTGTGTGACTGGTCAATATGCAGTGCTGTTACACGTGTTGATCTCTCATCTTGAGCATAACCCAGTAGTTCTCAAACTTTTTATCTCAATCCCCACTTTGGACAAGGTGGTATTGTCAGGCCCCACATGGCCTTTATTGCCCCAACAGAATGGTGGGCCAAGCTTTTTTTCTCTTTCAAATTTATTGAACTGTACAGAACATCAAAACAGAAAACACCACCAGTTCAAAAGTATAGAAAAAAATGTAATGGTGTCAAACCTCACCTCAAATAACACAAATTCCAAAAGTAAATAGACCTACAATTGTGTTTTG
>JAQMCX010000029.1:14818107-14832026 GCA_029814765.1 Acanthurus leucopareius
GTTCCTCGTGTGACAAATTTGTCCATTGTATAGCGTCGAGATCACTGCCCACTAGCCTACCGCATCACTCTGAGAAAATTTATTATTTGTTCCATTGCAATTAAAATGCCGACATCAGTAACACTGTGGTTCCAGGTCACATTTTCATAGTGGTCCCCTTTCTAATGCTGTTTTTAGCCACATTGAAGGCTACAATGGTTACTTTGTTTGAGTGTGGTTTTTTTATGAGAGTGGAAGTTGGATTTAATTGTCAGTACACACAGTGACCGATTGGGGAATATAAAAAAAAAAAAAGAAAAGAAAAGAAAAAAAAATCGTCCCGTTCATCGCGCCCCACCTGTCATGCCTCTGCCCCCCACTGGTGAGGCGCGCCTCATAGTTTGAGAAACACTGGGTTAGGGTACGACATTTCTCTCTTAAACCTCATTAGACAATAAAAATTTCTCAAATTCCTGAAAAATCATAACCTTGAGCAGCAGCTGGACTCCTGAGATTCAAATCTGAAATCTTGCAAGTCCATCTTGAAAAGCTCCAACCTTGAAAAGCTCTTTTGTGTCTGGTCAGAATATGACCAAACCAATCAGTATCCTTTGTAGAGAAAGAGGTGGTAGCTTACAAGCGTGGTTTAGTTTTAAAGAAAGCACGAAGCAGCTGCAGGCTTGTAAACAATGGCAGCTGCCAAAGAGGTAAGCATGGATGCTGCAATAGCGGCAGTTTTATCTGAGCTGGACAACTTTTTCCTAATTTGATAGAAGAGCTGAGAACGGCACTTAAGGTTTTTCCTGTAGTTCCTCTCCAAACTGGCTTCAGCGAGAGTATGAACGTGATAGACAGGATGTCATCCAATCACCTTCAGCTTTTTTTTAAACCACCTGTCCCTTCCAAATGCTGTCTGTGGGCTGTTTCCAAGATAGACATGTGCAATACATCCCATGAATATGTGAAGCATTCCATTTGGTGTTAGAAAAATCCGGAAAATGTTGATTCTACTGAGAGCTCATGCTACTGAAGTTCATCTGTAATTTTGTACAATTTTGTGCAATTATAAATATCCTATATATTTATATTACATTTAAGACTCTAACAAAGTTCTGTTGACTAATAATTTGTGCAAGGTAGGTAGCACCACCTTGGTAGACAGTCAAAAAAAAAAACATCTGACGTGAGCTCTTCCCTGTAAAACAAGATTTAGAAAGAGAATAGGAACAAAAAGCCAAATGTTTAATGGAGAATTATTTATTAAAACATGTTTGCTGACAAGAGACAGTGTTTTAGTAGATTGTTTTTAAGTATTTTTAAAATACTGTCATAGCATAGCTTCAACCACATTCTTAATATGTTCAATCAATTTATCATTTTTTCCCAATACCAGCTCTCTAGTCATTATACCCTGCTATTCCTCATCTGAACCATGAGTGGTTTTTGCCCCCTCCCACCACTCCCCACCCGATTCTCTCCCACTCACACACCTGCACCTCATCATCCAGTCAAGCCCTCAGTATTTATCCATCTGCTCACATGTCTTTCCCCTATGCTCGACCCTTATAGTGTTCGTACCTTAGCATTCCAGCTCTTGTGCTTGTCCACCTGCCTGTTTTTACCCCTGCCTGAATCCTTTATGTGTCTTTTCCTTCCCCCAATCGGATTGTTTGCTTTACTGATTGCCAACCTGTTGCCATTCATCTTACTTACATGGCATCCTCAGTCTCACCTTTGTACCAGAACTGTTATAGTTCCTGGTATGTCCTCAGCTTCTAATGAAGTATAAGGCTGATATATCTGAAGATATTTCAGATTCCTGCCTGTAGAGGTGTAAATGTCTTGGACGACATGTGTTTGTGCTTTTACCAGCTGCTTCAATCTGCTGATACACATCTAGTCTATTTGTGCCAGAGTCAACAGCTGTGAATTCTAGATATATATTACGTTTACTTAAGCAGAAAGTTAAATTTCCCAATCAAACCAGGAAAGGATGATGCAGGCTGTCTCTATAAGTTCTGTATGGAGCGGACCTCTCACAGACTTGCTAATAGGCTACAGTTATATAGGTATTTCTTTGTTTCGCATGTAGGAATAAAACATACTAAGTTTTGGAAAGGAACAACCAATCAAAATTCAAGTGAAAAGGGGAAAAAAATCCTCTTAAAACACTTTTTACTGCTAAATGTGTTGACAGCTTTTAGCAAGGTCACACAGACAAAAAAATCTCACAGACAAAACCTGCAGTCAGTAAAGAGGTCTGTATGCACAGAATATAAAATGGGATGCTAAGCCATTTTGGTCATCTGCCAAAAGTTTACCTATTCACAAAGATAATACATTTTTTTTATCAAAGCTGAAAAGTTAAAGTGTCTTTTATGTATTAGAGAAGATTTATTGATCATATCAAACTTCAGACAGTGTAACTATATGGCACACATGGAATACCAAAGTAACATTTACTGCATGACATATATGAAACAACTAACAAGGCTGTGTTTCAGGGGACCCTAAGACACTTAAAGTGTAACATCCACTCACCTTAAGCCAAAGTTTTACAAGCTTATTGAGATATAAACAGGGTACCTGCAGACTTAGCCTATTTGTCTTTTAACAATAGCCATGCATTTAATAACTGGGCACCACATGTGCTTTAACTTTGCAATAATTACAGTTAAACAGGTGTGAGTAAATGGTACATTTCGGCCCTGTATAAAACCCTGAACTATTTTACACTAATAGCTCTTTATGCACTTCTTTCCTCCCAGGTTATGCTTACATTTAAACAATGATGATTATTATTATTGTTAATCTCTTTCAGTTAAAGATTGTGGCCTAGACCTGTTCATGAGACACTTTTGTCGTGATTCTGAGCTATATGAATAAATCCGACCAAATTTACAGGTTTATTGTATTGTCTGTCAACATGCAGTCATTGTGAGGATCCAGCATCTTTTATGCTCACATATCCGCTGTACCTTTGAAGCACACTGGTTCATTCACTGACAAAGTTCAATGGAGGGGATAATTATCTTTGTTCTGAGCAATTCTTTCAATCATCATGACATATGTGGCCTGACCAGTTAGTATACAACAGTGGCTAAATAAGTTGCTCTACTTGCAGGAACAATCAGTCTTCTCTGCTGCTGTCTGTCAACATCGTGTCTCGTTGAGTGGACAAACTGCCACAGGAGACATGTGTGCTTTCAAATACTCTGGCTATATTAAATGCATCACGTAATAGAAGGGAAAGGTCTGTTTATTCACTCCAAAAGCCCAGCTTGCAGCTCACATACCTTTAACCTACCACTGCTGAGGCTCTTTCCTCAGAAAAAAAGGAATACATTTCTATTTACTCGAAGCATTCCAATAAAATGTACTGTAAAGCTTAACAAGACTGAGCTTTGTTAGGTTATACTTAGCGCACAGCAAGTACTTTGAGCTAAATGTCAACATCAGCATGCTAACATGTTCACAATAACAAAGCCAACATGCTTTTGTCAAGTATGCGTAGTATTTCTGATGCTGCCTGCTTAATTTATTTATGTTAGCATGCTAACACTTGCCAAATATCAGATGACGTAAAATACAACAAAGGCTGATGGGAATGTCGTTACTTTTGTAGATATTTGGCCATTATCATAACACTGAACAAATTTTACCGGTACTGGATTTAAAGTCCGAAGATTACCAAAGTAATAACAATTTATCCTCAGGTGAACATGAATCGCTGAGCCAAAATGATTAAATTATAGCTGCTGTGCAGCAGTGAGTAGGAACCAAGTATTTTCAGGAGGAAGAGGAAGACAGAGGAAGATAAATGAGAATAGTTGAGATACTTCAGTTCTGATAAAAGAGGTGAACTGACAGACTGACCAACATTGCATTCCCTGTAGCTCACTTTCTTGCTTTCTTTTACAGACACACTCGGTACTTCGCCCTGTTTCCAGTGTTAATGTTGAGCTATTATTTTCACAAGCTCCAAGCAAACTTTATATTTACCATACAGGCATTAAAGAGGTAAAATTTTTTAAACAGTAATTAATTATCCTGTTTCTCACGATGTTGAATTATTTTTTTGAAGCTATTGGGTTGAATTCTTTCAAATCAATACCAAGTACAAAATAATGAATAGCTTTTGCTTAAAAAAAAACCTGACCTTAAGACCCTTTTAAATTGCATAAATCACACTTCACCTATGTTTTTGCAGCTCTTAAGTTTTGATTTGCTGAAATCCAAACACAGCCCCTATACTGCTAAACTACTTAACTGTTCTACTAGCTACCCATATTAGCTAACAGTCAAGTGTGGGTTTAAATGATTTTCATGATTACATTTGATTGGATATGTAACCACTTCATTGTCTAAGCTTATGTAAGTAAGATGAAAGAGGCAGTTTCTTTTTTAAGTATATTTTTTATTTTTAAAGTATTGGAAAATGTTACATCAAAAATTGCTATTTACCTCACAGAAACTCAAACTGGTCAATTCATACTCTAAGGCTCTAGCAGAAAAGAATGAACAGCTCATGTGGTGAGAGAAAAAAATGTTGCACGAATGTTTCTGTCGACATTAGCTTGGTAGCTAACTTAAAACTACATTAATAGCATGTTGACTATACAGCTAACATTAAGCTCAAACCCAAAGGGTATTAAAAGCACAACACTCAGCAGTTGCCTTCATTGTCCGGAGAAATTGCTCCCAAGTTTTTTCTGTCTCTACTTTGAATATTATTTCTGTCTAAAATATAATAATGCTTAGGATAGATAGGCATAGATAGAGCTAGCTTCTCCTCATTTTCTTGGTTACCAAGGTGGCAGGTGACAAGTTTGACCCCATAGTTCGTTGCCTGAAAACAAGTGACAGTGTTGACTAGCACCTTTCTGATAAGCTCAGTCAGGGTTTGGAGCAAAAAGTTGGAGCACCAAGGCCTTTTACTTTAGGTGCTAGCACACTGCTGCATAAGTTCACTCCTCATTAGTAACCATTAAAATCAAGACTCGGAGCCTTAGAAAATAAGACTCTGGTTAACATAGTTAAGACTGAGCAAAGTATGGATACAATATCTATATCATGGTCTTTAGACTAGATATGGTCTTAGATTTTGGATATTTGTATCATAATTTAAGAGAGATTCTTTCTGAGATTTTTAAGTTTGTACACCGGGACTTGGTGTAAGTGTTGTTTTTTCCTGGCGTCAAAGGTTGCATTACAGTTAAGTAATGTATTTTAAATTTAAGACTGGTCTAGCTGTCCTAATATTTGTCTTTCCTCACTTAGTTATATGTATCCACATCACTGTTAATTATTTATCAAACATGTCGTGTTTGTATTTACTAAAAAGAGCAAATAGTCATTCTTAAATAATTTTGCAATGTCGATATGAAAGTACTTGTTGATATGCAGGCAAAATTTTATACAATTATTATTTTTTCAGTTTTTGTGAATATGTAGAGAACTCTTAGGGACCATATCAGAAGTATTTGCAAGATTAGGAGCAGGAGATTCTTCAGAAACAGCTTTGTCACAGTTAAGCCTGTGTTGTATTGCTGTACCTTATAACATTAGTCCCATGGTTCTTGCTCAGCTTTCCCTCATCACTGCAATAGTCTGTCCATAGTTTTGGTTACAGACAGGCAACGGCAATGTCAGCAAAGGGCTGTTTCTGCACACTTTTTCAATCAGTACAATTTCTGTTGTCCACATAAATGCTTGTCTCAGGGGGCAACGAAACACAAGGGCCATGTTTCATTTTACCAGAATCAAAAACTGCACACGGATAAAAACCAGTGTATCTCTCTGTGATGCCTGCAAGGGCTTCATTTCATCTCAGAAGAGTATTTTATCTTGCTTCCTGTTTTTATCTCCTTGTGAAATTGACACCTGCTCACACACACAGAGACGCACACACACAACAGACGGACACACACATTGGCAGCAGATCCCAATGAAGTGCCTAAATATGGTGAACAAAAGGTCTGCAGGGGAGTGAAAGGAGAAGCGGAACAAAAAACAAATAAGTAATGAAATTATAACAATACAGAGCGAGGGGGAGATAGAGAGACAGAGAAAGAGAGAGAGAGAGTAGGGTTGCCACAATGGCGAGGAACAATCGCGCCGCGTCAATGGAAAAAGAGAGGTGGGGGGGGAGAGGGCTATCTGGACAATAGAGCCGGTGACAGGAGCACAATGGCTGCAGTGTTTTCAATTAGACATTATCTCATAGACAGAGTGGCAGGTCTCATTGTGCGAGGGGGCTATTTCAGGGCTGCCTTTGTGTGGGGCAGTGCCGTACTCCCCCACCCCTCCTCGACCCTCAACTCCCTGAATCCACCCCCCTCGCACCCTCGCCCCCGCAGAGGCCCTGTTATCTTGTGTGTGGCTGTGTGTATTTGTGCATGTATATGAAAGTCTGTGGACAGACAGCGGGCCTTTTATGTGCCTTGTTATTTGCTTTCCATCTGCAGAGGGCAAAGTGTAGTCGGCTACATGGGCCAGACCTGCAGTAAGATGGAGGGAGAGGGGAAAAAACAGAAGGCGGAAAGGTGATAGGTGTCATTTGGCAGGACTATCTGACCCCATCCAGCTGACCTGAGATGTTCAGGCTCAGAGCTGAGTCTTGTTTACCATCACTAACTCCAGCGTTCTCCGTCCACTGGAAAGTTTCTGTAGAATATTGTGCACATTGCTATCGACTCAATCAGGTCATTGTGGTCTCTCTCTATCTTTATAGAGTAATATTTGCAAAAAGCAGCTCTCGCCTTTGGCTTGACATGCTTTAGCTGTGTATTTTTTTCTGCATTCAACGGATGAGGCATCGGAAAAGAGGGTTTTGTGGTGTGCTTGTTTCTCAGAAAACATGCGAATTTCACTTATCGGATTGGAGTATCTGTAACATTTTAACATGCACACAAAAACGGTTGTTTCAACAAGCCTCATTCTGCTGCCCCGATGCGGTTTCCTATGTTCTGCTATGTGGGTGTTATTTATTTCTTTACTTTTCTGCATTTTGGTGAAGGCACCTTGTTCTGTCGAAATGCACCTATAAGCAGATCTGTGTTATCGCTCTGATATTGTGTCAGTTAAGCAGAATAATCATTTGAGGTTTTTTCCACTGTTGGTGTTTATCTCAGAGGGTTGTCAGCCTGTTTGGGGCCCTACCTGGCTCTGATAGGCATGGCACATGCCATTTAAAAGATTCCATGGGTCAAACTGTTGCTAACTGTTGAATGGGACTGTTATAAAGCTTTATAAAAACTTTAATGTAAGAGTTTGAGTCAAATTATTGAAACAAAGATGTTTATGCTTACACACTTCAGGCTCTCATGCATTATGAAACAGTTTTTTTAAGTGGGCATTCCATTGGTATAGAAACATTAGAACGTCACTCTTAATAAGTCAATGCCACTGTTAAAAATCAAGCTTTGTTGTAATGATGATATTGTCACTTTTAGGATGCACATTTGATTAAACATCACCATATTTATTTAAAGTAGGTCTACTTGTAAAGGTTTTCATGTCAGTGTGGGACAATTCTTGAAGAAAATGAACCCCACATGTGATTTCAGACAGGGTGGGTGGGTGAATCAATTGAGAAATCTTAGAATTGACAAAAAAAAGTTTCAGGGTTTGCTAATTCTGCATTTTCCCGTATTGTAAGGGAGAGAATTGCTTTGTACTGTCATTAAAAACAAAGTAAGTAAATGACAAACTGTTTTAGTATGATCATTAAGTGTGTTTAACATTTTGAAATCCCATGAAAACATGTAACAATAAGACCTCAACTTAAAGGCAATAAAACACATCTTCAAGGAAAAAAATGTATATTACTGGAATTGATAATCATCAATTTAAACGATTGTATTTTTTCAGACATTCTTGCTCTTTAAATTACATCATCACACTTCAATGCTGTCTGTTATATGTTTTGGCATGATACTGAGTTGTAATACCATAAGAGTTCAATTTGACAACATTAAAAATATATAACATATTTTATGTATATATTTACAACAGCGTGGAACTAACAAAGAAATAGCATCAGTAAAGATAAGGTCAAACCAAAACATGCCACTGGGTGAAATCATAATAATCAACATTACTGTTTCATCACAAATTCTCATCATGTGGGCAGTCTGGTGTCTTTTACTAAACTGATGGTTGGACTAAAATTCTTATGATCTTGATCCGACAAAAGTTATGAAGTGGTTATTTCTGATCAAGTCTGTTTGAGTGTCCACTGCTGCTGGAAACATTGACCCAAAACCTCCCAACAGCAGTGGCTGTAGGCCTACTTCTCTCTTTCGTCCAGTGTTTCTCAAAATCTATTTCCGTTCTCTGAACCAGTTCTGTGACACAACAAACTCTGTATGAGGGTCATTTTGTGGGGATAATACAATAATACTCTGGTTTAATCAGTGTTAATCAGTGAAATGAGCCACTGCAATGTTTGGAGGGAAAGGAAACATGACTGAAAACCATTTGCAGGAGTACATCCCTCATTCTGAAAATAATGCTTGGCGTGCATTTGACAGAAAATCATGTAAGAACAAACAAGACAGACTTTTTTTAATTATGATACTACAAAACCTCAAAATTCTATCTTTAAACAGCATTCACATTGGTTTTGACTAGTTCTCAAACCCAGATTCATAAAGTCATGCAGAGTGAGATGATGGACAAAAGTGGGTTGCTTAGCTTCATTCTTTTCGTTGTCTGTTCAATTCATCACTTCAGCATTTAATAAATAATGCTTAATACGATCCAAGACATGCCTGGTTTGAGTTGTTTACTGTGTGAACAGGTGTGTGTGAGGAGCAGAGTGAAGCTGCAGGTAGACTGTGCAGTCAGCAGCCCTCTGATAGAGCAGATATCTATCAAATGGTTTAGTGGAGATAGCAGTCAAGTGACCTGATTCCAATCTCGAGCATCAGGATCTGATAACCCTAGAAAAGAGTTACAAACTGGGACACAGGAAGACAGTGTGGGTAATTGACTTCAGTTGAGGTCAGGGTTGTTATGACATGTTGCATGTAGATTACGTTGGGCTGCTGTCACACATTAAGCCCCCAGCAACTGCCACTGTGGCCACAGGGGCTAGTTTTGTTGTGCATATAAAAGTTAAAAACAACGCACATTTGCCCTCATAACACATTTCCTGTTATTTGTCATATACCAGATGTGTGCTTGTGGTTGTTTATATAAATGTTTAATTAATTGTTTGTGCATCTTGTGACATTGAGCATATGTTACATGGTGCCGTTAACTAAACTAACTGATATATACGCAGTATTGTATATGTTTTGATGCCACATTAATCACATAGTCACATTAATGTATAATTAGAACAATTTGGTGTAACCCACAGTGCATACACTGGTTATCCACATCTGCCTTGTTTTTCCTTGCTCCTCAACTTTTATTTACCTGGAGAGTTGAACAACATTTTTTTTAAAAAGATATTCACCTATTTGTTTCTTTCAGCATGTGGAGGGTGCTGCTAGTTAGCACTGTTAGCCACGATGGAAAACTAACTGTTTGGAGCAGTACAGACTGTTTGATTTTACGCTTCCATGACCGGAGCTTTGTACCACTGTGAGGAGAAGGTTTTTTCTTAATAGGACCCAGTGGAGAAAGCTGTTAGGGAGAAAAACCCAATGAGCAACAGAACTGGTGTCAGGATAGGTAACATAGCACGGACTCAGCAGCCTCAATAGACATCACACAGAGGTGAAGCTACAGAGGAGGATGGTGATGGAAGAAGCTAGCAAAGTTAGCTGGCTTGCCGAGACATGTATCTTTTACTGTTGCACTTGCTCAGTGTTTTGGCTTTTAAGCAAAGTTGATAATTGATTCTAAACAAAGTCAGTCCATTTTGGACAGAGTTTTAGCCAGTGAATGTCATACCCAGGAATCAGTGTTAGCTGTCTCTGGATCTGTCACGCTAGCTTAGCACACTACTGTTCTGAGCTGTGTGTAATGCTTGTACAAACTTTTAACTGCCACACAGCAAAATATCTAAGAATCAATGTTTACTTCACAACACTTCCCAACAAGATAAACACTTAGCACACATAATATTAACATTACCTGATTAACTTGCTAGAGCTAACATGTCAGCCAACACCTGCCCTTTTACACACCCATCAAACATGAAGAAACATTAGCAATTATTGAGAGCTTTGTTTCTGGCAACCTGATAAATATAAGGTCAATAACTGCTCTACTTTAAGCTCTTTTTAGGTTTACCCAATATCACATATATCTGACCTTATTCACCAACAAGATACAACCTTTGCCTGTCATTGAGCTACTGAACAGGTGTGTGGCATACGGTTTATTAGAGATTTTTCATTTTTCAAAACAACTGCCTGCAGCTGCTGGAAACACTGTTGATGAGATTGGCAGCCAAATTAGAGACATTAAAGAGGTTCACAGAGCTGAGGGGAACCACAGAGTTGGATGACTTGTGAGCTCGTTACAACAAGCAACAGTTTTCACATTACACAGTCATTTGATCCAGTGGATGTAAAATGATTGATTAGTGGGGTTTTAATGATTGCTCTTGTGCTCTTGTGAATGTGATGATACAGTAAGAAAAATAATGAAAAGCAAACATTTTGATGCATTCAGATTAACTGTGAGTAACTGATCAGATCTTAACACCTAAATTACAATCAAAGTGATCTGTTGACTGAAGATTAATGGCCCCAGCTTTACATATGTTTTATCCACATGTTTTCATATGTTATTTTAACATTATGTTCACTGTTACGTTTTTCACTGACCTGATTATATCAAGTTGGCTTGAGTGGCTGCTGTATATTGCATACCCACTCTGTACCTATTTATATTCTCCTTTTCTCTGCTGTATCCTATTATTTGCTCTTGCAATGGCTCAATATCCTCAAGGGAATCATTAAAGTTTCATCCTCTAAACAACCTGGCACAACTTTATGGAAACTCTGGTGCTGCAAGAGCACAAATAGAGGTAAAGGCTGTATCGTGCAAAGCATGGTAATATAAGGCTACAGTAAAACCTACAACTAACCATGGCTTAAGGTGCTGTAGCATAGATTGGCCTGGCAGAACAAACAGGCTGGCACTGCTCAGCAAGGCTTGGCCAACTACATCAGCACAGACAAAAGGTACACAACCTGAAAGCAGGAGGGTGTATAAATCTACGAGAATGTACAGCCTGCATTATTCTTTCTACTAGAACAAGAACTGTGTGGTTTGTATGGATAAAAATTGCTTATTTGTGTGGATCTATAGGCACCATTTGTTGCAATTATATTAGGGAAAATAAATGTTTATATTTGTGATACTCTTTATTTAGGAATTCTGTTTTTGAAGCTGTGCTGTTAAAAGTTGAGACAGATGTTTTTGTCTTACTTTTGTAGATATACCCTTAATTTTGAAACAACATCTGCCATTATTTGAGGTGTTTGATGGAATTAAATTGAAAGTATAATGTTGTCAGTGTGTCATTTACTTAGCTGTCACTTGTGCCTCATGCTGTAGCCTATTTTTTTTGTTTTGGTAAATTGGAATAGTGAGAACTATGCACTAATTAGCTGTTAGCAGTTCCTGTTTCCATTATATCCATTAATGTACAGAAAACTGCTACTGGATTACCATGTTCAAAGCTGATGATTCTTGTAAAGTCTAGCTCTCTCCAAGTCTAAAAATTTCTGTATCACATCAATGGGAATCTGATTGAGGAAAACCAGTTCTGATAAAATTACAAAATCCAGGCTTTTGAAATTTTTTTTTTTTAGTTCCTTAAATACCTCCATTAAGTGTGTGTCAGAGCCACTGCTGCATCTGCCACTGCTCTCTGTTGATAAGTAGGCCAAATCAGCGGGACAAGCAATCACTTTCTCCTGTTTTTGGATCATCTGCATGAGCTGAAAACAAGTTGAAAGGTAACATGAAATGTTCGGGATCAATGGTAAATCATATAGCATCCAAGGAAAATGTCTTACCTTTTAGAAATCAATTTTTGTCTTGAATGGCCACCCACATCCAAATATATCTGTGGAAAGCTGAATGGGTATTGACAGAAACTATGCTTTAAGTGTACATTGTAGCAGGAATACAGTTGTCTTCGTAATGTCATAATCTCAGTGAGTCTTCATACATCTGTTATTATCAAATCTCAAAGATTTTTTCATTTGTTGTGCTGTTTCTGATTTTAATCAGGTAGATGTATATCTGATGTGAATAAATTTTGTAACTTTTTGAAGCACTAGCATAAATAAATGTTGATTTTAATTGTTTTGTTGGTCTCTTGGACATGACATAAAAAGGAAGAGGTTAATAGACGGAAGTCAATAGGCATAATTTTATTAGCTTTATCTACCTTTTTGATGTCCATAAAAGGTAGACGAAGTTTGCAGAACTTAAGAGAACAGCTGATGTTCTGCCCGTCCACTTTGTCAGAGCACAGCAACATCAATCATTTAGCATGTCTGTCATAAGGGATTTCTATGGTCAGCTCCAGCTTGCTCTCCTCATACATCAGCAACTAGTTGAGCCGTCAGAAGTGGACGTTTACTGCTCATGATGGACAGTTGGGAAGATCCAGCAATCAGCACAGGATGGTGCAGCTGCTTAATGCCACTCTGTATGTGATCTGCTCCAGGGCATATAAAGCACGGAGAAAATGGATGCCACTGCCACATGACGGACATGACAGGGGTCAGTGGGCAAACTTTATCAGCCACTGATGGCAAAGGAGCAGAAGATAGTGGTGATGCTCCCTTTTATAGGGAGAGTGATGCATTCAAGTAGTGCAACTTGATGGCTGGCTACACGTGCAGAATTTTATAGAGGGCGATTGCCTCTATGCTATTGACAGAGAGCATTACCCATATAATCTAGTACAAAGCAGAGCCTAGTTGAAAAAGAACTAAAAGTCCTGTGTTGAATTACAATCATTCACACCACATCCATGTGTCTCAAGATCAGTTACCTTCACCCTAGTATGAGCGATTGCAAATCCTGATAATAACTGAACTAAAAATTGCAATTCACAACTTAAATGGTACTGGAACTGCAACTCTACCCCAACACTGGCATGGATAACTTCACTGTCTGTCACCAAAACAGCAAAAAGACACAGGTATATAATACACATTATTGTGAAAGAGCCACTTTCCTGCCTCAGAGTAGCACCATGTTGTATGTTGCCATTAGACACACCACGAAGTCTTGGTCCATCCAACATATGAATATCGTATATGTCAAAATGTGTTTTCATGAGTAGGAAATATTTGGTATTTAATCTAAATCCTCTCCTTCTATTTTAAAAAACGCCATATACTGGTCAAAATGAATACCATGCATGATGCAAAAAAATAACATGAATATGAATAATGTATAAAGCACATAATGCACAATTTGAAATGCTGCTGTTATATTCATATCTACCAGCATGTGCAAACCAGCGGGATGGACACAATTTAATTAACACTGGTTGTTTTGTGACTATTAATATGCTATTGTGTGTTGTGTGTAACTTTATTATTGCTGTTGTATGTTTTTTCCGGTGTAAAAGTGCCTTTCTAATAAAAGAAGCTGAGCTGTTTCATACATTTTTAATATAAAGACAACAAACATTTCAGTAAAATTATAGCACAAACAGAATATAAATTACCATTAAAAAACAGGGGATGTACAAATCAAATAATAACTTAAAGAAAATCTAGAATCTTGTCGACTGCAGCCAGTCCTCTGATAACAGACATTATATATATATGATAAACTGACAAACTGTACTTTCTTCTGCCATGAAGACAATGCATTTCAAAATATTGGCCAAACTTACAAAGTACAAGATTTATTAAGTTAAATCTCCACGGGCCAGTTGTTCAAAGGTAATCCGATCGGATTTTGGTAATCGGATTGGATCAAATCTTGAAAATGGGTTGTTCAAA
>JAQMCX010000029.1:14837761-14878597 GCA_029814765.1 Acanthurus leucopareius
TACAGACCCCCCCCCCCCACCACCACCACCACCACCACCACCACCACCACCACACACACACACACACTTTTGGCAAACAACACATTGCTAGTTGAAGTAAAACTCATTCCTGTTTGTGCACCATAACTGGAAATTCCCCACAGACACTGGATTTAAAAATGAAACTAAAATAAACTTCTGTAAAAAAACAACATGATTTGTCACCAGTGATGAGCTTCATCAACATTACGTGAACTGGTTTGGCAAGGACTTATAATGGACATCAAAACATGTAGAAGTCCCAAATTCCAGCTTCAGCTCCAGCTTGAACCTCACTCTCACCCCTTTTAATGATGTCTGTTCTATCACTCCACCTGAGTGTGGTCATTTGGAAGAGCAAAACACAATTTCCCTTCAGCTTATTTGGAGGTTACATAGTAACTATTATCCCTACATTGTATGCATTAGATTTTGCTTTTTGTTCAACCTCTACCTACAAATACAGTTGACCAATGCTAGTTGCAGAAATGGATTATTCACCATCAAGGTATGTACCATCACTAGTTTTTAAACATTTTTACTCCAAACTGCACTCTACTAACTACTTCTGTGTTAACAGTGTGTGTAATGGCTTAGCTAAATAATTACAGTTTTACTGACTCTGGACTGACTGACTGAAAAAACTAAATCACGTCCTTTTTGAATAGGGGATATTCCCTGTCCTGCTTTTACTCTAAAGTGATGCATCTCAACCTTTCCCTACACAGGAGCCACACTGACAAAAAACTTTTTTGTAAAATAGAATTACAAAAATACAAAAGCATCTTTCTTCCATGAAACCATTACGTATTTGAGAATAAGGATAATACTGATAGGTAATTACATGCCAGCAAAGGCTGCAAACACACAGACATGAAAGTCTGAGAGACTTTACCCTGTCAAGGTAAAAAACTTCATCTGTGTGGTTTGTGGTTGTTGCAGGATATGACACACATTGAAAGCAAGTGGGGTCATTCATACAAACATCTTTGCTGTTCAGTTCATTTTGCTGGTCAGAGATCACTGGAGTTGAACCCCAAGGGAAACCAAGAGGTGGAGTTGGTGTATGGCAGGAAACAGAATTTAATTTCCCATTTGTGTGACTACAGACTTAAAAATTGTTTTTTAAAACATTTTTTTTAAACAGGACTTAAAAGAGCAACAAGTAGACATAAAAGAGCCATGAGCAGCCTGCAAGCTGAGGGTTGAGTATCTAAGTGCTAAAAGATGATTGCTTCATAACCTTTTTGGAATAAATTCCAGCACATCGTTACCATTTACTTTAAGTGTTTATGTATTATTGTGTCTTGACTGACAAACTTATGAAATTCCATGAAACACTAGTGCGGACAGACAGCATAACAAACCACACATTCTAATGTATCCAGCATGGTGTGGAACCAGCCTGGGTCAAATGGATCTTTAAATCCGTAGAATTTTATTTTAAAATCTGTCTTCCAGAATTTTAAAGGTACAACAAATGCTGAGTTTCTCTTTTTTTGTTGTTGTTTTGTATTTGTTTTACGCACCACAGATGAAAATCTATTCATCTGCAAAATATATGAGTGGTAAACTTCTCAAATTTAAAAAAACTGTCTGCAGTGGCTATAGATAAATTAAAATGCTTTTACTTGCTGAACAAGAACCAATAAAATGTGAACTAATTTCAAGAAATGAATTAGTAAGATAAATGAAATGTTTGACGATCAGTATTGGTAAAATCAGTAAAAAATTGTCACTTTATCTGAGAAGATTTGAGGCAGGAAATAAGCAATGCACTGTTAGACACTCAATGAAAATTTGCTCAGCACTGACTAGACCAATTTTTTGATCAGAGTTTTGTGAGTCTTTGGAGTTGTAATGGACATACCTGCAGACAGCCAATTAGAGCAGAAAAATGTGTGACTTGATTTTTTTTATCTGAAAAGGTAACATGGGTCTTCTATGAGTCAATGCCCCACATTAGATAATGGTTATGAGTAAGTTTAAGTATGCGGTTCACAGATTCACCTGGTCAAAAGGCTACCAAACATTTGCTAACTTCAGCTCCTACATCGTGAGGATCTGAATATATTTTGAGTTTTGGGCTCTTGGACGAACAAGTAAGGAACTGTATAAAAATTACACAGAAAAGGAGGGGGGCTTAACCTCATATTCAACCCTTAAATAAAGCAAGACTCCCTCTAACTGTAAAAATATCACATTATACAGCAGCTCAGGCCTTTTTGTGTTGAGCTAACATGTTTTCCTAATGTCTGCATGGGTTCCCTCTGGGTGCTTCAGCTTCTGTCCAAAAATATGCAGGTGAGGTAAACTGGTGACTGTGAAATTTTCCTTAGGTGTGAATGTACACATGATTAGTTTTTTTTTTGTTTTTTCTTTTCTTTTTATGTATTAGTTCTGGGATGAACTGCTGACCTTTCCATGGTGCATCCGCTGCTGACCCAGTGTCAGGTGGGATTGAGTCTAGTCCCCTGTGACCCTGCAAAGGATAAGTGGTTATAGATAATGGACGTAATTGGTACTACCTTAAAGAATTTAAGACAGTAATAACAAACGCTGTTATCTAAATGCCCCAGCCACTTTCTAACAATGGCTAAGGGCTCCTGTTTTGAGGTCATTTTTGTTGTTGTTGTTGTTGTTTTAGAGGGAAGTGGAGTAAAGTGTAGAGTGTAGAGTGTAACTTTAAATTCTCAATGAATTTAAACCATTAGGTACAGAAGTGATCATCCTAGTAACTTTCCAAAGTGTAAACTGCCAAAGTTAACATGCTTACTTCTCAAGACAATTGGTGGTGGGATTGCTGGCAAGGCACTGTGGAATAATTGCATAATATATATATATATAAATATATAATAATCGTAATGGCTAGTAAAAAGAAATAAAGATTCAGTTACTAATATGACCCACATCGTGTTCCCCAAAATAAATGGTTATATTAGCTACTTATCTCGGTGTGATTTGGACGTAAAGCCCTGGTCAAGGGATGTAACTGTTGTCCTCCACATGTGGAAAAATGCTCCTTTTGACTTCTTGATCACCATCTTATTCATGTAACAAATACTAATCTTTTTTTTATATAATGAATCTCACAAGAGAAAGTGAAAAAGAAAAAATGAAGGAAAAAAACCAACACCCCTTTCAAAATTCCCTCTCATAAGACCCAAACTTTCTTTTCAGCGACAAGAAAAACTCCAAAATATATATAATTAATGACCCTCTTATTACCATCCTTCCCCCCAGTAATCATTTTGGTATGGTCCCCGAGACATTGAATCTTTCTGACATTTTATAAACCAGACAACAAATAGTTTATCTGAAAAAAAAATAATCACAACAACATCCGTAGCAAAATAAAGAGAACTACATACAAGTAAAACATTACTCGATACTGGATTAGATATAGTTCTAAAGAAGGGGAAGAGGCTTTCAACTTATGGAAACTAACCAATCAATAGGCCTACTTATCAACAGTCTGATCGATTTGTATGTTAATATGACAAGGAGCCGGGGACAGATAATCATTGATACTCTATCTATCGGTCTGTCTCAGTCCCCTCCGCCACCACCTGGAAATCAGTCCCTCTCCCTTTAAGTGGGAGGTTAGTGGCAGGGCGCTGCGGACGGTGAGTGTTGGGAAGCCAGAACAGTAGACAGAAAGTCACTGGGAGTGTGTGAGTGAGTGAGTTAGTGAGTGAGAGAGGGAGAGCGGGACTGCGCTCTCTGTCTCCAAAACATTTACGCATCGCAGCAGAATTCCGCCTTCTCTCTGAACTCCCAGCCGTCATCTTACCAGCCCTCACCACCTACAACCGGCTCTCTCTCCACCCAGAGGACCGGAGCAGAGAGGTCCGCGCACGTTACGCGCAGGCTTTGTCCCAAACCACCGTACTTTGCATGCGGTGAGGAATTATTGCGGGAGAAGAAGCGGCAGTTGGACGGAAGTTTTTGTTGTTTTTTTTTTTTTTCTCGAGGAGAGCTCAGGGCGCACCGGGACTGGTGAGTGAAGTCAACACGCTCGAAATGCGCTTCATGTGAAAACCAGGCTTTACTATGATGAAGTCCTGTAGATGTTAGGAGCGTCTGTGCAGATCAGAAGTCACTGCAAGTCTCGGTGTCTCGCAACTTTTGCCTTCAAAACTTCCAGAAGTCTTAACCTTAAATTTCAGGTGTGGATGTTTGTGTTTTTTAATTAAATGTGATCAGCCAAGCAGACACAGTGTTTTAAATTTCTACCCCAGCCACACATTTCTAACTCGACAAAACTTTAATGTCTGCTTTCTTGCATCATAATTCAAACACAACATACAGTTTATTCCGACTCGAACCAGGTCCACTCCACTGCCCTCCACCCGTCACTCCATCCACTCTTTAACTCTCCCGTGACATCTTTATTTTTTCCTCTGAATGTGCCAGAAATGAAAGGCTGACAACTGTTTTGCACGGCTGCTTACACAGTAATCTAGCATGGGGAGAGGATGGTGATGGTGATGATGATGATGATGATGAAGGTGACGATGATGATGTCAGTTGTGTTGGCAGATGCAAATGAGCAGATAACAGCAGGTTCACCGAGAATAGGTACAGGCGTCAACATTCTACCAAAGACTTCAACACCCTCTCTCTTCTGTTCACTTCAGCTGATATGTTAAAGTTTTAAGAAAAACAGAAAAATTCTAACTTCATCAAGTTTCAGAATGATTGTAAATGATGAAAAATTACATAGAGATGGCACTTTAATGACACCCTGTCATGTGTCATCAGTTTATAGCTGAATGTGTGTCCTGCTTAATGAAATGAAAAAGGTGACTCTCAGTACAGAATCAGCGTGGTCATACTGATCAGTGAAGTTGTAGATTTGAATGTATGTGTGCGTGTGTGGGTGAGTGTGTGTTACGTTTGTGTGTGTGTGCTTGCGCTTGTCTTTACAGTGGTTTGCTGAATACAAAGCTGTCCGTCAGTGGGGAGTCCCTGACCTTTCTTCCCGTCAGTCTCCTTTCATTCCTCATTCACTCTTGGCTCCCATCTTCACACCCCTCACTGCTGCCACCACTCTTTCTTTCTTTCTTTCTTTCTTTCTTTCTTTCTTTCTTTCTTTCTTTCTTTCTTTCTTTCTTTCCTCTCTCTCTTTATTTCTTTCCTCTCTTTCTTTCCCCTCTCTTTCTTTTTCAGGCTACTTAGATGGACAATAATGCTGCATGTCCATATCCTGCAACTTGCATGCACACGCACGCTCCCATCATGCTCTTTGATCTCCCCAGTGGGGACAGGACGGAGCAGTGCAGATGTAAAGCAGACAGCCTGTCTGTCAGCACCACTGTATAGTGTGAACTATACACCTCTCCTGTTTCTGTGACACTCACACAGACACACATTCTTACTTCAATACTCACATTAACAAACTATGTAGAATGCAGTGTGGCAAATTCTCAAGTCACAGATTTTCAAACAGTGTCGTTAGGTGTCCTGACATGAGAAAATAGTGTTGGAGTCTGTTATTTCTACATCTGAACACAGTGGAGTTCTTTGTAGTGAGGTCAGGGACATATGGCAAAATGAAAATATGATATCTATCTATCTATCTATCTATCTATCTATCTATCTATCTATCTATCTATCTATCTATCTATCTATCTATCTATCTATACTTTATCACAGTATAGAATTTGATGATCCAGTTTTTTGATTTTCCTGACAATAACTGAAACCTGAACTTAACTGGACGTTTTAATTGTCTTACTTTGGATTTAGAATTATTAACCTTAAAATAGAATAATTTAATTCAGCATTTTACAACTTAGCATGCATTGTAACTCATCACAATGATGATGTGGTTGTCAGGGGGGAACCTTTTCTGGTGATTTGGATGAAAGATTTTCCTGTTTCCCATCTTGTTAGGCACTGACTGATGCCATTTTCGTCACAATGTCTTAACTACACTCTATTTATTTTTATTTATCCAAACCATTCCTATATGATTGACATTGTGTTTCCTTATTTTCATCAGCTGTGGAGGATAACATCTGTCCATTTGCAGCGCTTAATGAGCATAACAAGTTGTGTGTATCTGTGTAAAACAAACCAGTTGTGTGTTCAAAGGGGGCAGCAAGTTACTGTAACTTCACATTATTATCTTAACCTGAAGAGTTTACAGTAACAACATATTCATGACATCTTAAGGACATTTTGAAAAAAATAATTATGTTAGTATGATTTATCTCTAAATTTATTGTGCAGTAGTCAAGACTGTTATAGTAACTAGGTAACTTGTTTTTGTATCTTCTTCTTCTAATTTGTTTATGTTTTAACACTGAGTGGCAACCAGTGTCGAGGCGCATTACTGCTTCCAGCATTACAAAGTGATAAGGAAATGGAAATAATTTCAAGGGGCGCTGGTTTATTTGATACAATATTATCATGTGCGTATTTTCAACATGTTATTGATATTTCATTGTTAAATTTTTCGTTATCATCAATTCCTATGTATTGAACCACCCTCATTGTCACCTGCCTAAGTAAAATGTACTCTTAAGGCTGATTCATTCCCTCCACTGTGGGCTCTGTTATGAGCTGCTGTCCACTGTATTTGTGTGTGTGTGTGTGTGTGTGTGTGTGGGTGGGTGTGTGTGTGTGTGTGTGTGTGTGTGCAGCTCAGCCATGCCCTCATGCTCACAGGCAGCAACACAGACACACAGAGAGCAGAAACAGAGAGGCAAAAAGTCACTTTTGTACCCCTCCATTTTACTTAACATTGTTCCTCTTGTCTTCACTTGTACCTCAAACACAGCTGAGCTGTGAGAAGAGGCCATGTACTCTGACATCAAGTTAAAAAATGGCAGACTGAATGACTGTTGTTGGGTTTATTTCTACTGTGTCGTCGATGTAAATGTGAATTTTATCGCAGTCTCCTCATGAGATTATTTCATCATTCAACCCTATTTATGGCATTTATAACATGACTGCTTAAAAAAAAATCATCCATTTGTACATTTGCTATAACTACATTTAAGCATCTTTTTTAAATAGGTACATGACAACTTTAAATAAGCCACAAGGTTGTTAAACACTTGCTGTTTTTCTAAAGTTATCTATAGACTGTTGTTGATGAAAAAATATTGAATCTAGATGGTCATTCTGAATTAAAATGGTGGTGAAACGGTTGAACACCTGCCAGCCAATAAAAAACTAGTACATTATGTGGCTGTGATCTAAGACATGATAGAAGAGAGAGAAAGAGTCACCTTCCTTCCAACATGAATCCATTCATCTGCTAGAGAAGGGTGGGGGGGCAGAGGTGAAGGGTTAAATGCCAAAACACTCCTGAAGATTATCCTGTGTGTGTGTCTGTGTGTGTCTGCGTGCACATTGTCATATTTAGACATCTCCAAAAGGGCAGCATAACAGACAAAGGATTTTTTTCCTCTCTCCTGCTGACCTCCTATATCCTCTCGACATTGTTCTCTGAATCCGATTGAACCAGGAGTCCACAGAGAAACACTACAATGGACAAGAATGGTGTGTCTGTGTGTGTGTGTGTGTGCGTGTGTGTGTGTACTCCTCAGTCTCTTCTTTAGCGCAGTGTGAGGCCAAGCCAGTCACACAGAACAATGCTGGGTTCGGGGAAGCCTTATGATCTCTTTAAATAAAACCCTCTGGCTGCATTGTCTTTTTTGAATAAATCACAAGAACTGTGAACATTAAAACACTCAGCTGGTTGACTGACTGATAAACATGCCACAGTTGTATTCACATGTTTCGTCTCTGACACAAACTTTAGTCTGGCCAGCATCGACACGTTTTACTATTTATTGCATACACGTTTTCCCTGCGCTGCTTGTTTCATAAGCAACCAAAATAAAGACCTATTGAGTGCAGGGCTGAAAGATTAGAATTAGTTAATACAAATATTGGCAAAAAGAGTTCTTGTATTTTTTTTTCAAGGCTAAAATGAGCAATTGGCTTGATGAGAATCAGAACAATTCAGATACGCAATTCTTCACTTGAATCACATTTTTTTGGCAAAATTCCAATCGTTCATCTTCTTAATATGGAATTAGTTGTTTTTTCTGTGTTATTGGGCAAATTATAACATCAGAAAATGTAAATAACAGTTTTCATTATTGCCAACATTTCTAAAAAATTAAAAACAAAAGAATCAGTAATTCAGGCAAAAGTTGCAGCTCTGATTTTGCATATATTTGCCATATTGAGATTTACAATATATTGAAAAACATTGAAATATTGAAAATTTGAATATTATGATGATATTTTTTCTCTCAAAAAAGATAGTTGATCTAAAGGGCATTAACCTGGTTAAAAGTTGGTTAAATATGTTGTGAGTCTAAGTTCACAGTCATTTTCCCATGATCCAACAAATACTCAGTTTACATCAAAATCCCTTTTTTAAAGACAGTTTAGGAATGTTGTTGTAATGTCGATTACAATGTAAACATTTGCCACAAGTTACAAGACAGCATAAATAATATCCAGTCAAGATGCATAAAGAGATGAAAAAGAGATGAGATGGGAGGTGAAAAAAGATTGATGAAAGGAGTATTTTAAAGAGAATTGACTAAAAGTAACCTGTCACTATTTTTTGCACATTTCAGAAGGAGGCTGCACATTTAAATGCCTTCTTGCACTACTTCATCAGCCAAATAGATCAGTTATCGACAGTGTTTGCTCACATGACTTTGTTGGTTTACATAGCAATGTAACATGTCTATCGGCTCCTTGATCCTTTAATCTGCCGCTGTTCTTTTAACACATTATTTAGTTTTTGTAAGCACAAATTTTAAACATGAATCAAAAATATAAGTAAAGATCTTTTCGGTAGATAATGTGCGAGTAACGAGGAAGAAAAA
Organism: Acanthurus leucopareius; assembly: GCA_029814765.1. Classification (NCBI taxonomy): domain Eukaryota; kingdom Metazoa; phylum Chordata; class Actinopteri; order Acanthuriformes; family Acanthuridae; genus Acanthurus; species Acanthurus leucopareius. The sequence goes on from JAQMCX010000029.1 coordinate 14,846,644, forward strand.
ACACCTTTGTCTCCAGACGAGTAGCTTATTGATGAAAAGAAAAACAGCTTTGATCATCACGTAACTGCTTTGTTCATTTTTCAAGCAAGAATAACAGAAATACATTTGTTCTAACTTCATGAATGTGAGAATGTAAGAAGAGAAAAAATACATTTAGGAATGTTAGCTAGATAAAACAACTGTTTTCAATGTGTCACCTTCAGCTCTGTGAAACTGTAACAGACGTTTTTCACCGTTCCTCTGATAGTTTACTGGCAAAGTGATGCAGGAATCCAGAGAATAATTGGCAGTTACAGCTGTAAAGCCTTATAAAAGCTGTGATGGTCTATTGCTTTGAGAAGCTGTGGAGGTGGTGACAGCAGTTTGATTCAAGTTAGTACTTTGTCAATTTATGAATTTATACTCTGTAAATTCATGGTTATCTTCAGCCTTTAAAGGTGGTTATTTCTCTTTGGTGACCTATCAGGTGGAAAATGGAGATTATTCAGGTTAATTCTTCACTACATTCTTGATAAGAGCACAATGTCCTCTTTTGCATTATGTAACGGCCTGTTCTCCTCATGTTGAGCTATTATGACCCCTGAATTCATAGTCTTTCATGATTCATCATCAGTACATCAGTATGAAAAAGACAGATCCAGTACATTTAGCCAATGTGCGGAGAAGAATCTTGACCACCTTTAAGTGTCAAGATGCACCTTGTCATCATTTAAAAAAAATCTTTGAGACAAACAGGGTGAGAGAGAGCAGTAATTATAAGCGGAGATGTTAAGCGTGTCAGGAGAAGCTCTTAGAACTGATCTTTGTGAAGGAAACACAAAGGTGGAGAGGTTCTTTGATTCCTGTTGCCTCATCTCAACACCTCTCTCATTTTTCAAGGGACTTTTTAAAGACACTTTCTACCTGTTGCCTTGGTAGAGGAAAAAAAAAAGATGGGCACTTTATAGAGGACGCACACGCACACGCACATGCACACGCACACGCACACACGCATACAAACTAGCACACAAGCCTCCACAGTGGCTCATGCTGGGCGGTGATAAAGTCTTATACTGGTGATGGGCCACTTTCAGAGGCACCCTAGAGACAACAGCAGCTGCACACACACAACCCTGCAAGCATCCACACACACCTTCAAGGTAAGATTCTTCCTCTATGTGCAGCAAACTCTTTAACAAAAATCAATAACATAAGTGAGATTTATGCCTCGCTGCCTACAAGGTTAAATACCTTTTAGGCTTTTCACGACTTTCATCCCTTTGTTTTTTCGTCTGTTTGTCTGTGGTGACAGTAATGTGGAATTCATGTTTAGGTTAAACAAGGATTTGAAATAACTATTCCTAAGGTCTTATTCTGTGTCTTACATGCCGTTGCAAAGTGCATTCGCATTCTGCCAGCTGTGCTATGAATGTGCACTCACTCGTCCATGAATGCTGTCATAAGCTCATAATAACGCACTAATAATGCAGAAGTAAAGCCTGCGCTTTCAGCCATGGCAGGCTATTTATCAACAGCTGTAAATCAATTTTGAGAAAGAAAGAACGGAAGCATCCTTGAACGGCAGCCTTGCATTTCTCATGCCACCTTCCAACACTTTCTAATCCCTAAAATAAAAAAGCACTTGAGTTTTCTGAACTCTTCTCTGTGTGTTTGAGAGTCCGTGTAAATGCTCGTGGGTTCATTCAGCACGCAATGTCAGAATACAAGCTCCTACAGGACTAAGGTGTGTTTCCCTAAATATAGAGCTGAGAGGAAGCTTTTGTTGGGAAGTATGTGTTTTTTTAAGTTCTGATGTTTGTCAGAATACCATAACTGCAGGTTTCTTTTGTCTCACTGTTTCCTTTATGCTCGCCACATAACGGCCCTGTGTTGTGTAGCACACAAGGCATGAACGAGCAGGTTTACACACTTTATATGTGACTGTGAAATACTGGCAAATTTTCCTCAGTTATCCTATAAGGAAAAAGAGTTAATTCTCATGAAAGCATTTTGTGTTGCAATGAGTCATGTGTCAGCAACATCATCAGCACCTTTGGACTACTTTTTTCTGTTGACCAATAGATTTGCATTGCAATCAGAGAAGGGGGCACGAACAGATGTTGTTTGTTTGCTAGGACTAAGGATAAAGATACTTTCGGCTCGTTGATATCCTTTTTCAAGCTAATTTGTTTATTTCTGTGCCGATCGGGAGAATTTTACAAACACTCCATTGATACATGAGCTCCGCATCCACATATTTAAAACATGCGAGTTTCCTGTCTCATTTACATGACTTTCCGCTGGGTTTAAACGTGGTGTTGTATAAAAATCTTATTCGGTAGATTTAAAAAAAAATGTATACTTATAAAAGAAGACTTCTTCACTATAGCTATATATGTGTGGGTGTGTGTGGGTGTGTGTGTGTGTGTGTTTGCACATATGTATGGTCATTTGCAAGTGACCAGAGATCGTTTGTTTTCTGCACAGTGGCCATGATTTGCATTTCCTTTCAAAATCAGTGGAATCTAAAGTGACATTATGCGACTGCTTTGTATAAGTCGATTACTTGTTTGACTTTAACAACTGTGGTATATTTGCCACAGATAACATGTGCGCTCTAACACTACTTTGCAGTGTAATATAAATTATCATTCATGGCGTGCTGAGCTGCTGACATCTCTTTCAAGGGACAAAAACAGCGTCTGTTGTGAAATCTTTTATTTCCCTACACATCATTCTTTGAGCGAGTAACCGTGTTTGAGACAGACCTCACAGGATGTACAGAAACAGCAGATTTTCATCTTTTTATCTGCCTCTCAGAAGATCTGAACTTGATAACATGTTGCGAGACATGCGATCACTTTTCTGTTCTGTGCAGTGAGACAGTGACATGTCTTAGTCAGCATCATGTACAACCCCCCCCCCCCCCTCCAGCAGTTTAGGCTAGATCCAAACTGTAAACTCACCAGAGAAACTTGTGTGATGGTGTCAAAAACCCCCCGTAAAAGCTAAGATTAATGGTAGATAGATGGCAGACAATCGCATCCTAGATATTTATCACACTTCCTCTGTTTGCTGCTCTCAGCAGCTCACTGTTGTTCCTCCATAGACAGATCAGATTTTTTTCCCATGTTTTAATTCTTTTTATGCATCTAGAACAAATCTTTTGCAGAAGTATAACACATGTGAAAGAGAAACCATCCAGATACATTTAAATATTAAGCATTTAACAAAGGCCCCTGAAACTGTGAGAGGAATTATAAACATTTTCCTTATATATATATAAAAAAGTTTTTTAATTTTATTTTTGTGTTTCACAGAAAAAAACATTTGTACATTTTTTTGGTTATAAACTTATTATTAAAGTCATCTTGCGACCTCTGTTGCTCCTGTTATTGAAGCATAATATGGAGTCAAAGCCCAGAAAGATGCCTGGCTTATTCTTCTGAGTGAACAGCTGTGGACTCCACAGATGTGTAGGTCTCTTTCTGTTTATCTTGTTTTAAAGATGAGTTATAGAGACAGATCTGTGCCGTCTCCTTGAATTAACTTCTATATCGAACTTGTTTTGGAACAGCACTTAGTTTTGAGAAAATATAATCTTGCCCAAACTAAGCGTTCGTACACAATATGGACATGTTAGTTAAAAATGTTGACACAGAATGTATCAGTAAAATAATTGTCGATAAGGTTTTTCACATTTTTCTTCCAAATTAGACCATCTACGGCATCGATCAGCATTTTATGGTTACATTTCGGCCCCGGCAGCATTTGGTTTATGTTTGGGAAAGATCATGGTATGTTTAAACCAGCAAAGTCAGCAGTAACTTGAGGAATTAGATTCCATTAACATTTAACTAAAATCAGGTTCAGTCCCAAACTTTAACCAAAGTGCTTTTGTTGCTCAAGCAGACAAGATGTGACCTCTGCACTTTTTATGCAGCACAAAATGTAATGTTTAATTCCCTCAACAAAACTCTTTTTCTGAACATAATCCAGACAGCGACTGTGTAAGTGTGAGGGAACATTAGCTTTTAAAAAGCCTAATATCAGGAAACGGTTAAATGGTAAATACACTTTACATGGTGCTTCTTTAGGCTACTGAGCACACAGAGCGCTTTTCACTGAACGTCAACAATCACACACACTAAAAGCAGGAGCGTACACACAACGCACCAGCCTGCTTATGAGAAATACACACACACACTGACAGAGGAGCCATTGGCAGCGATGTGGTGTTCATTATCTTGCCAGAGGACACTTGGACATGCAGACTGAAGGAGCCGGGGAATCGAACCACCGACCTTTTGAAAAGCAGACAATCTGCTCTACCTCAAGTCTGATTTCGAAGCTCACGCACGTGCTTTTGGTGCTGCTGTAGCGTAGTCAGTGAAGAAAATTAGAGGCACACAGATGTCCAAATAGAGCCTATGTGTACAACCTTATGTGATCAAATTTATCATAGATACAGAAATTATAAATTGTGCAACAAGTTTGCTTTTATGAAACATACATTTGAACCTTACAAACAACACACATTCCTGAAATTGCTGGAAACTCTAGTTGTAGTAAACATGACTCACACAGGAGTAAATAGCGAGGGGATAATTTTTTAGATGTGAATTAACACACATTTTGTGTTGTCGTGGGTATTAATGACAGCAGGACGGTGTCTGTGTGTGTGTGTGTTGGACGGACTCAAGATAAACCCAGTGAGACGTTGTTGCTTATTGATGTGTTTCTTAATTTTTTTGGAGAACAAGGAGCTGTCTGCCTGTTAGTAGGTTTATCGTGGTCTGTTCACATAATGTAGTATTATTAATATACAGTTATCATAGTATCAGCATCAACTTTAACATTTTATTCCCCCTAATATAGGGGCTAAAGATGGAAGGACAGTCCTCTACATGGGTTTTTCTTGTAAAAAGGTGTTGATTTTGTTTTAGGAAGGAAAGCGTTCCAACATAAATCTTAAATTAGGCAAAGAGAAAACCTAAAATCTTGCTCAGTTTGCTGGCTATCTGTCTCTAGCAGTGTGGTTTTTTATTAGATTGAACCAAAACAGTAAAGTTGCAGCTGGAAAGCAGAACAATGAGCTGAAACTAGCTAAAAAAGCAGAGGGGAGCTGCTGATAGCTCTCAGTAGGTTCATCACTAAATCGTTTACATGTAAATGATTATCAAATATCCATTACAGCTGTTTTAAATATATATTTTCTCATTTCCTGAAGAGTTTGTGGGGCCCTGATGCTGTTCTTTGTTAAAGTCGACAGTCCTGCTTTCGTCTTTCTTCTTTCTTTTCGTCTTTCTTCGTCTTGAATTGGCATTTCTATTTCAATTGACTGACTCTTGACATCTACTCTTTTCTAGGTGCTAACAATAGAGTTGATGAATTAAAAAAAATGTCCACCAGTGTTCCTCCTGTGGTCCTCCCATTTTCAGACGCAGATGTATGTGCTGTGTGGTCAGGTCTGAGGGCCGAGCCTGTGTGAGGAGCCGGGCAGCGTGTCATTACGGCAGCCAGCCAGCAACTTCAGACATGATCTCCAGCTTATTGGAGCTGGTTAAGACCTATGGCACTGAGTTGTTTGTAGCATAAGCAGCTATACTTGTCAGACACATACACACAGAGCAAAGACCTCCTGTGGTCCCTCGGTGCTGAGACGAACAGGCCCTCACCAGAATCACCTGTTGTGCTCTTTACTGCTCAAAGGCGTTTCCATAGTAACGCCTCAGAGCCCTGGCCCCTTGGTCTTTAAGACCCTCAGCAAACATAGACCCCCACTACCACCATTACAAACTCCATAAAGCACACACACACACGCACACACGCATAGGTTGTGCACACGTGGGTGCTCTCAAGGAGCTGCAGTGAATGGAGTGAGGATATAAAGTGTGCCGGGCTAAAGGAAAGAGCACATTGTGAGAGTCGGGCCTCCTTTGTCTGAGCTAGCCTGAAGGTGCAGGGGCTGCAAAGGGTGGGGGGTGGGAGTAGGGGGGCTTTGTGAAGAAAGAGAGAGAGAGAGAAAAAAAAAGTGGCCTTCATACACATCCTTTCTTCTCCTTCTCTTGTTCTATCTCTTTATTGGGAGTGTGTTTTGTCTTTTCCCTCCTCCTCCTCCTCCGCCTCCTCCTCCTCTCTGATAAATGCCACAGTAGCCTTTCGCTAGCCACCACAATAGACGACCTGTTTCAGAGAACGAGAGGGGGAGAGAGGGAGAGAGAAAGAGGGATGAGAGGGAGGGAGGCATGAAAAGAAAAATGGCTGCCTTTTAACCTGTGCCTCTGAAAAGCAGAAGAATAAAGCAGCCGTGACTAAAGCCAGAGTCCTGTTCTCCTCTCTTTTCTCTCTCCTTGGTGTCTTTGTGAAGGGCGCAGTTGTGTCATCGGCCTATTTATACATCTTATTTAGAAAGCCTCAGAGAGAGAGAGACAGTGGTCAGAGACAAGGAGAGAGAGAGAGGCTCATGAAGTGGACGGGAGCAGGAGGGAAACACAGCAAGCATGTTTTTCATGTCACTGGAATCACTGTTAATGCATCTAAAACAGAACCTACAACCAGTCTGAACTGTTTTTGAATTTTTTATCCCTTACTGTGATGAACTTAAAGAGATGCAGAATATCAGCTATCAGAGACTTATAGTGCTTTCATGCACTTTTGCAGTGATAGTGCAAAATGTATTCAGATAATTTATTCCAGCAAAAGTACCAGCACCTTAAAATATGCTATCACAAGTCTTGCATTCAAATTTTTAGATCCTCTTCACTCAAATATGTTTTTCTTATGTTTACATCCTCTATAATGCCAAAGCCAGACTATACTGACTTAGAGCAGTGCAACATTTGTCACCAGAGAGATGTGTTTTCACATTCCTCTTGTGAAGGGGGTCTGCGTCCCCACTCATAATCAAACAAACCCCAGGAAAGCTGGATTTGGTCACAGGTTTGAAAGACAATCGCAGGTAAAGGGACTTAAAACGTGTCAGTACAGATAGGACATGTCAGTGCAGAGAGTGAGAGTTTGTGTTCGCAGAGATTTTGCAGCAAAAGTCTAAAGTTTGAACAATCTACATTTGCAGATTTAAGTGCTGATGACCTCAAAAATTATGGCAACATAACTTTAAAGCTTGGATTAAAAAGCCTCAACAGAAACTTTGAATGTCAGAAAATGACATTAAATACAGCCGTAATATGTATGTATGTATATGACATATTTGATGTCATTTTGTCCTTTTTTCTTTTGCCTTTGCACTTAAAACAAGTTCCCGTAGCTGTAGAGACAGAGACATACAGTAATAGTGAAAACTGTGCCTGGTTTGTGTAACCAGGAGAACTTGTCCTGTCGTATTGTTTCTTGTCTTCTTGACAGTAAAACACTAACTCTGCTGAAAATCACAAACAATCTGAGCTTGAAAGCTCTGCATTAAAGCAGCGCAGCAGCCGCAGTCCGCAGCTTTCTAGAGAGGCTGTGAACTCCGAACTGTGCACTTACCTTAAGTCTTACACCTGTTGACTGTAAAAATTACTGAGCGTAGTCCTCAGAGTCTTTCAGATGCCACTTAAAAAGTGCTTGTTTTTTCTGTGCAGTGATATTTCTGTGCTTGTATAACCGTCACAAATAGCTGAGCCTCTTGTGTTGGACGAGCATGTAAAAATATATCACTGTGGCCCTCATACAAACATGTCCATCTGTCTGCTCTGCACACGCTGCTCTTCAAATCATCTCCTTGTCCTTTTAGATGAAGAGGAGACAATTAAACCATTTGCATGCCAACAGCAAAATCAAATGTTGTTTTTCTAATTACATGCCCAACATTAAAATTTCTAGCATCATGTGCTGTGGATACAAAGCCCCAAAGCTTGGGTTTGGTCTCCTTAGTACCATGAGGTACATAGTTGCATGCTGACTAGTGTGGGCTTGACGTGTGCTGCCTAGATGCTAGCTTAATATCAAAAGGAAAACCATAGCTGATATTGAATACAGCTGTTTCTATCTGTGAAGATCATTTCTGTAGAAATGCAACCCCATTGCATAAAAAGATGAACAACACTGAAACCACAAGCTTAACAACTTTATCAGGCAATAGAGCGCAGAGGAAAGTGCAGTCGTGCTTGGAACGAGTCAAAGTACGATTGCTAACTCAGACCTCCCTACACCCACACCCATTCGCCCTGATTAGGATGCAAATTTAAAACATTATCTTAGATTGATCTTTAAAGATGTTATAATCACAAAAGATATATTAACATTAAAATATTACAAATTTAGAGTATTTCCTGCCTTTCCTTTTTTTAAATATCACAATTTTGCTGTTTAAACATGTCCAAACAGAAGTTTTTTGAGAGGATATATGAGGGAGGTAAAAACAAAGTCTGATTCATTCCTGTCAAGGGCTGCAGCTTACAAAGAACTTTATCTAGATGAAATTGTCAACCCCAACCTCCTGAAAACAGATAAGCCTCAGTGGTTTTATTTAAGAAACTGAGCATTTTACAGTCTCTAAGCCCTTGTCAAAAATTTGGCTGATTAGTTTAGGATGAGATAATATTGCAGAAAAGAATGGTTTAAAAAAAAAAAAGGCAGCAGCTAGGGACGAAGAGGTTTTCACGGATACAAAATCTGGGCCCTTAAATAGAGACACTGACTTGATCAGCACCATTTTACCTTCATGTCCTACCTGATGTAACATCAGCCCTCTCTCCTGTCTCCGAGTCTCTGACTGTAACACACATGTTCCTTCCTTACTGCCAAGTTGGTGGATACGTCCATGTTTTCTGTCAATCTGTCTTGTTTGAAACTGTGGCTTATCCACTCCTTATTTTACCTGAAATTCATTTGCTGTCACATTGACAGATGACAAATGTGAATTGTGGTGAATTGTGCAAATTTGTGGCTCTGGAGTTTTCGTTTACCTTATGTCCTGGCCAAATTTTTATCCTTGTAATTTTGCAAGTTACAACAAACAGACAGACACACACATACACACACCCTCAGTGGATGTGTTATGGTCAGCGATTCTCAGAGTCACTCTGGTGTCTCTTATTATGTTAAACAGACCCAGGAGCTGGGGTCATAAAGAGGGACCAAACTCTGACCTGCATGATTGTATAAAACAGTGATCCAAACCTGTTTGGAGTCCAGGGTCAGATCTTAGGACCCCTTCAGGTTTGTGTGGATCCGTGAAGAGCTGCAGACAGAATCATTCTGGGTCAACGTGGCTATCTGTCCAGCTCTCCTAACATCACTGATTAATAATTAGCATTCAGAAGGGTGTTGGGTTTAAAACACCTGTGAACAGTGGAACAGTGTGTTACACCATGGTGTGTATTTTGTATGTTAACAAAAGCCAGGCAGGAAGCTTGATAATGAATAACTAGCTATCATAGCAGGAAAACATACGTCAGTGTAGTAAGCTAAAGTAAGTAAAGCAAGCTAAAGATGACGTCAGCTATCAGTTTCTGTAATGTTGTTACTTTCAATATGTCTCAATAACACGGCTAAATGTATTCAAAGCATTTACTGTCAGTATTCTAAAGGAAATTCTCATCTGCTGCAACGCTTCATGTTAGGATTCAAACTGTTTGTGATATGTCACTATGTGAAAATGCTTGGCTCCCATCAGTTTGAGCCAGCTTGCACAATTAAATGCTTCTCCTTTGCTGTGAAAAAAAAAACATAAAAATAACTGCCATCCTCTTCCTTATTTATCTGACACATAAAACCCCTTTTTGTTGGTTTGATTTACCACTGGTCATGCATCGCCCCAGGGTGCTGTGTTAATTAGAAATGGCAGATTAGCGATGACCCCCGATGGATGACTGTTTTAGAATAAGAAGCTCAGATTTAATACAGCTGCCCTTTTCAACACAAATGATCTTTTCATCAAAAACAGAAACTCTGGGATCTTATGGCAAAAATGTTCTCCGTCCATATCAATTCATTTGCACTGATAATGAAAGTGTCTGAGTCTGCATCATCCTACTTTTTTATTTCATCGTTCCTCATTGAGCCACTGATGGATGTAACTCCTACTTTGTCTGGTAATAATCTAACGTTTATGGCATTACTTTGTATGGGAAAAACTGAAAGTGTGAGATAGAAATGTGTTAGCTAAGGGTGTGTACTGATGTGTGTGTGTGTGTGTGTGTGTGTGCATGTGGTTGGTATGTCTCCATGGGGCTGTCCCTGAACTCCAAGAGGAAAAGAAGAGTTAAAATGTACTCTTTGTGATGGCTCTATCAGTCAATCGCAGCGCTGGAGTTCCCAACACTGCTCTTTGTGTGATGAACTGACCAGTGACCACAGAACAACAGGACCTTATCAGGGCTTGTAGCTCTGTGTTCTCAGCACACACACACACACACACACACACACATATATATAAAAAAAGAGGAACATGAGTGTGTATTCTTGATGAGCTTATTCTTTCGACTGCGTACTATATGGTTCAGTACCCTTGACATCAAAAGGCCAAGAGAACAGAGGAAGAGAGGGGAAGGAAAGGAGAGGAGGGCAAAGCTTTTGTGTCTCCGGTCCTGAGAGCTCATTCTCTAATGAAGCCTATAGTCAGCAACGCAAGGCAGCTTTGTTCCACAACCAAGTGTGTCTGTTGATGTGTGTGCATGAGGAAGTCTCACCTCTCCAGAAAAAAATACAACAAAAAAACAAGACCCTCAAAATAAACACGCAGTTCTTTAAAACTTCATCTGTCAGTGTGATCTCATTCATCGAGGCTGATCTTATTCACAGCATTCAGTGTAAGTGTTCTCTCAGAAGGCCTTGAAATTTTCATTGAAAAGCTGTTTTTGAACTTTCCTTAAAGTCATTCAGGTAGAGGTAAATAAAGGGAGGTAAACTGTTGGAAAAGCAGAAAAATACAGTATGAAAGGGTGTGTGAACAGAGCACAGACCTGAGTATGTTTAAGGAACAGGATTTTTTTATTTATTTTTTTTTTAATGTTGCCTCAGAGATCACCTGCAAGGCCAGGCTCTTTGTCAGCTTGAACATGACTGTATGAAGAGTTCTGAGTTTGGGCTCAGTTGATTTCTGGTTGCTATCAACAGCTGCTCTGAATTTTCAGTTTCATAACTCGAGAAAAAAATATCAAGTTTGCAATAATTCAGTCAAGTTTTTCACCAGCTTTATTATATCATTTACAAAATTTGTTTTTTTTTACAACTGAAAGGACCAGTAAGCTATTTTAAATTCCTGGCAGTCAATCGACCGTTACAATTGGCATCACACTTAACTGTTGTAAGTTTTCTGACTAAGGGCTCCTGATCACATTAGATCAATAGTTGTTCAATTATGTTCTCAAGCACACAGCTCAATAAAAAAATCAATGCCAACAAAAGGAGCAAGACGCACGCTCAGAGACTCAGACAGCAGATACGCATGTGATTCTGTTAATGCTACACCGCAAAGGTGGATGTTCGCAAATGTGCAGTCGATGCTTAGAATTCTTTTTACTGTCCTCAATCCCTTTACAGACGCAGGCTAACAGTGACATTTATGCTAGGCTGATTCCCTACGTCTATGCAAACATGGAAAGCACAGCCGATGACATGATGAAGCATTTTGTTGCAGGTTAATGTGAGAGTGTAGAATATTTGTCGCGAGCAGTCATACTTTCTGTTTTGCCTCAGAAGCAGCTGGTGCAGCTGTTGCCAGCTCAAGTACAAACATGTGGAAAACAGCCAGCAGTCAACATGTGCATGGCAGGAAAAAAGTTCGTGTTAATTCGATCAAGTGAAATCACAGCATACTGAAGTGTTTATACAGATCGCAGTTTGTAACGGCCCAACTTGTTTTTTAATTCGATTTTTTCTAAAACAAATGAAATAAAACAGAGTTTCATAAGATTTTTTTAAAAATTAAAGAATATTTTAAGTGTTTTACTGATTTCAAAATTGTAGTTTCTTCTGTTTTCAATAAAAAAATGTAATAACACAGTAACAATGGAGTCTGAATCTTCCTCACTCGGTTGTCCTCATGTTTCCTCATTTCCTGGCCTTCCCGCCTCGGCCCTTGTCCTTATTCTGACCTGGTTTTACCCCTGCACATGTTCAGGAAATCATAACGGAGGATGAAGCTGATTTGTCCGACACAGCGTCGCACCTGTGGGCAAGTCGGTGAACGATGCAGGCTGCAGTGACAGTTACCTGCAACAGCATGCTAATTATGCAAATGAAGCCCCTGTATGACAGGATTTGAAGAGGCTCTTTGTACTTCCCCTCTTGAGAGGAGGAGGGGGGTGGGGTGGGAGAAGGGGGGGGTCAGAGGTAACTGAAGAGTAGAAAAGACAGGCGTTGCTGGCGAGGTAGAACCAGTTTGTGACTTGTGTCAGCAGCAGAGATCCAGTCAGGGAGTCCTGTTGGATGTGCTCACGTCCACTCCTCCTGTCCAGGTCAGTAGAGAAAACTCCAGGTTTGATGGAGGGTGAGAGTTCTCTGTGTGCTCTTTTTCATGAAGTGTTTAGCCAATTAAATGATTTACTTTACTGCTTTAATAATTTTCCTTAGTCTCTTTCCTACAGAGATTTTAACTGAGTAAATTCAAATTGTTTGTCTCTGATGATCTGAATCCAACCAAAGCAACATCCTTCACTGGTTTTTAAAATAGAGAGGAGGCAGGTCAAGAAGACCTGGATGAGTCATTGGTGGATGTTCAGATGAGGTGTGGCGTCTTTCAGTGATGTTTCAGCTCTTGCTTGTAACAGTCTGAACCAGACCCTGTGGGCAGAGAGGCACTTGCTGGCATGTAACGTGGTTATATTTTATCATCCTATATGCTGCTAACTGTGAAACACTCCATCAAACATTCGTTTGCGTTGGTTCACACTTGTCTTAACACGTCTGCACAGCAGGTTGGCTTACTTTAACTGTGAGAATTTCTTTATTGTAAAAATGTTTCATTCAGTGACAAAGTGTAATGGAACAGGCTGTGGAAATATGCAAAGATCTGCAAGTGACATATTTTACATGAACTTTTTTTTTTCAGCTTGTTTGATAGATTGTTGTACTTGAGCCAGCTGACGAAGACGTGTCGTGATTTTCTGTCTTTGATTCATTCCTGCAGGGAGCCTTCTGTCATTACAGCTGTCAGTCTGGGGGTCGACAATGAGAATGTCTTTATTTGTTTATCACCAAGTAAACCTCTTTAGATGTCTAACACTTTATCCTGCTGCTCTCAACTGCTGAGACTGGCTCTTGGCACTCTCCCTCTGTCTATTGTGCACTCCGCTATTCTGCCTCAGGCACTAGTTGGAAAGCGACAAGGACGATATAAACCCAACAAGCTGCTCCTGTTGGGAGGGGGAAGAAAAACACTGAGAGAAAGAATACGGAAACAAAGGAAGAAAAGAAAAGAAAAGAAAAGAAAAGAAAAGAATAGAAAGGGAGAACAACAGAAGGGATTTGCATTGCCAATCCCCCAGAGGGGAAATGTTAGGTTTTACGTGTTATAACTTGTTGGGTAACTGAAGGTTTTGTGTGAAGTGATTCTTGTGTCGTGGGAAGTGTGAGGTTTCAGTGTTGTCAGCGCTCAAAGAGACGAGCTGATTTTTATCTGAGGGCAGAGGTATGTTCCCTCCATCCACTGTCATCCTCCATCGCCTCCCTCCCTGCTGCAACAGGAGCATTCAGTTCACAGCGGGGGGACAGGACAAGTGTAGCTCTGTAACAGCACAGCCATTACCGTGGTCACAATAACACTGAGCCACAATGGGCTTCTTTTAAAGGCTCAGTTCACCCAAATCAGACACAAAAAACCCCTTTCCCTCCCACATGCCAGCCATGATGACTGTTTAGGTTTTATTTCTGAAATTTAAAAGTGTCTTTTGGGGTGCTTTTCATGAGATTTCTATGTGGAGCACAATTATGAATCAGGTTTGGTAAAACAGAAAGACATATCGAAGCAGGTTTCCATAAAATTACTTTAAGTATTAACAGATGTAGTTTACAACGTCCTGCCATAATTTTTATCATATCACAAATGTAATGTGCTTCTCAGTTTTATTATACTACAATCAGAATGTGAGTTTTACGATCTAATACTGGCAATAAGCATTTCAGTGAGATACTGTATGTCTACAGTAATGCTGCTAATCCACATTAATGTTTCCTAATTGTATGTTTTACAGGAAACTACTGAAAAGTTTATTTTATATCATTATGGATACAAACTAGTGTAAATTGCAGACATTAATGGTATATAACATGATCTCCTTAATATATGTTGCCCAATTATGAAATAATCTGTTTTAAATTTAAAAATACATAGTCCATAAAACACCGAAATCAAAAGAGGAGGAGACAAGTGACAGCTTTATGATAGAGAACATTAATTAAAAGTCAGCAATGTATCATAGATTGCAGAAGTATTATTTGAACTTTAAACTACCCAATAAACATAACACAGATTCTGTCACATGACAGCAGTGTAACATAGACAGTTGCAAAATTACATGAAAAAAACATTAGCCTCATTAAACAAAGTAATGAATAACACAGATTTATGAAGCTGAAAGTTATCTATGGAAGTTAAGGGATGACATTCAGTTGTGACTGTTCATATGAATAATTTCAGTATGTGGAGATAAATGTGGTCATTTGAAGATTGAAAAACTAGTGTACTAAACATTAACCTGAATTAATCTAAAAACACCACACACACCCACAAATACTGAACATTAGCACTGTTAATAGTAGGAGGCAGTACACAGTACAGACACACTGACAGCAGGGTAAATTATTTTTTATATGGCAATATAAAGAATTAAATCAGTCTTAACAGAAGTTGCTAATTAACCTGGCCTGTGTATAAGTTACTAGGTCAGTGTGAGGTCAGAAAGTCCACACCTGATTAAAATAGATCCTCATTTACAGTAAGAGCTCAAAGAAAGTAAAACAAAGGATCTAATTATCAATTAGATCAAAGTCTCCTCCACTAAAGCAGTAAAACATGCACTTAGTTAATATTAGACAGATATATTAGCTTTAACTCACTAAATCTACTCAACAGAAAGCATTCATATAAAAGAAATCAAAACATGATGTCATCTAGTTTTCTTAATATAAAATAAATGACCTTTTTGTTTTTGAATCGAGGATAAACAATGAGTGTCAGATGATGATGGTTACGTGTGGCTTCTGTCCCTCCTTTACTTCTTCATGCTGTCATCATTGTTTTTCCCACTTATGTTCAGGGACTGCTGCCTGCCTGCCACCATTAGACTATGATTAGAGGAAACAAGTTATATATTGTATTTGCTTGCATTTTAATTTGTTTTTCTGGACTTCCCAGGAACACGTCATTGGCTGTGGTAGAATAGAAATATCACACAAACCCATGTTGAAAACTGACGGCATGATACAAATCACTAAGCTTCATTTTGCTTTCAGTAAAGTAATGCTTGACACTTGATCAGCTTAGGTTTTCATTTTTAAAGCTGTAGTTATTTAGATTTGGCCACTTGAGGGCAACAGACCTGGCCTAAGAGGCTATTATCAACTTGTAAAACTGTTATGGCTAACATGTTAGCAAACAGTTTTCTACCTATTTATCAAACCAGCAAACAATAACACTATTATTCATTTAGAATTCTTGCTATCACTTAAATGTAAAGTGAATATCTCATCTCCTTTTAACTTTTTTGGTTGAGATCAACTGTTGCCGCTGCAAAATGGAAATATCTTGGTTTTTGTTTGTTGTAAAAATAGTACGCTACCACTGAGTTTTTTTGCAAAAACGCTGAGTGAACTTCACTCTTATCTCGCTCAATATACGCCACTGGCACAAACATGGCAGTCACTTCAGCACAATTTCTTTCTTTCCCCCAGAACACATTAAAAATAAGTAATGCAGAACCTTCACTTCAAGCCACGGCTCTCAAATTACACATAGTTATTTGATGCCTTGTTAATGAAAAAATACTGATGAGAGCAGCTTTAAGTGCAGTTCAGCGGCTAACCAGCTAATATTAGACAGGGATTCCATTTAAAACAATGGATGATTTGTTTGCATTGATTTGCATGTGTTTCCTGTGCACTTTTGCTTATCTATTAGGATTTTCCTAGAAATAGGCACCAATATGTTCATGGACAGTTGGTGCAGAGCATATAATTTATTTGTATTAAAAGCAAAAAGTACTCTCGTCTCCATGGGCGGTTCATTACCTGTTTGAACTGAGCTCTCTACAGTTAGTAATTGGCTCAGTTATATACTTGTATTGTGAGAAAAAGTGTCGCAGTCTCCAGCAGTAGTTTTCAATCACTTTGTTCTATTTTGTTTACCTCAGCAGCTGCTCTGAGGTCTGTTTTATTGTGCTTTCTTAGCGACATGTGGTGGGTGCCTATAAAAACTAAATAACACTGTTGATGGTTGGAAAACAGGCTTCAATCAGATAACCTCGTACGAAGGCGACGCTATTCAAATCATGCAACACACACTACATACATGCACGCACAATGTCGGGTTCCACATGGGTGCAGTTGGCTGCAGATAGGCTAAGTGTGTGTTTAAGTAGATGTAGCTGATGTGGCGGAAAGCAATAACCTTGACTGGTTTACATTGTTCCAAGTAAGACGCTAAAGGCATTGTTTATTAAAACCCTTTGTGCTTGTAAAACACACACACACACCTTGATGCATTCCTCGCTGTCAACGGCTCGATGGGTCCCTGAGATTCTGTGCATACCTCTGCAGTGGGTGACACACACACACTAAACACACTATGCACACACACAAACAGAGTCTGCAGAGGCGTGTGAAAGCCACCTGTGGCAGCTCTACAGTCCAGCCTCTGTGGAACATGGAGGGGAGACCCAGGAATAACTTCCAGCGTGGGACAAAACCCGGTGTGTGACACCCCCCGCTGCCACACAATCAACCCCTCGCCGATACTGACGGGGGCTGCTGCAGTGTTGGCTAAACAGTTTCTCACCTCTCCATCCTCATCCCTCCATCCTCATTCCTCCTCTCTGCTCAGCAAATCCTCACACCACACCTGAAAATAGCAATCAGGATTAGACTGATACGGACCCCTGTGGGTTTAAAGCAGCTGCAAGCTAATATTTTATTCTGCCAGTAACCACAGATGACTGGCATCATTGTGTTAGTTGGAATCAGCATTTAGATCAATGGACACTGAAATTAAAGAGTAAAATTAAAACTTTTGTTGAGGAAATTTCAAAATGCAAGTCCTTTTCACTGACAAATAACCCCCCTCACCTGTTGCACACACCCACACACAAACACACTCACCTACACTGATAAATGAGGGTGATATTGTGTTCAAAGTCAACAGTAGTTAAGAATGTGGCCTCAAATGAGTCAAATAAGTGCTGCTGCTCCCCCTGCTTAAAGCTGTATTTAATTTTTTGCTGGGCTTTTTAGTTACCATCAGCTGTGTGAATTGGTTTTATTATGATTCAGAGTTTGAATACGCACACATGAGTATAAGCGCTCACACATAATTTGCACAGGTTTGGAGCTTTGGCAGACAGGTGGCTTTGTGTTGAAATGCAGTAACACAGTATTGTGCATTTGGCAGAACGCTGGCAGTTGAGGGTTGTTGGGTTTTTTTTTTAGTTGTTTTTTTCTGTGTTGCCTTGTTGTAGGAGAGCACCATGCCAAACTCCATGAAGCATGAAGCTGGCTCTCCTTACTGGTAAAGGTAAACACCTGGTTTCTTCTACCAAAAGGCACCAGGCTGAAAGAAACCTACAGTGTGAACAGAGTGTAGATCAGCTTGATTCTCATGGTTACTAAGGGTTTACAACGGGGTGACGGATGAATATAAGGGTAGTATAATCATTAAATCCCTTTCGTTTCAGCAGTGATTACAGTATTGTAGCAGCAAGAGTAGTAGTTGTGATTCAGTACAGATAGAGATCGAGTGGATCAGGTAGTGGCAGATGTATCAGCTGTTGCAAGATCAATGCTAATTTTGGAACAGTTCCACTGGAGGGCATTACCAAAACATGTGAGAAAGTGATGTCATTGTTACAAAATCTGAACACTGGAGACTGTTGGACTCCCTGTGCATGTAGCACTTTGTTTTATGGCCCCAGTTCTCCTCAGCACTTTTAATTGCAACGCTTCGTTGTTTCATATATCAGAGTGAAGTTTCTGGCCATTGGTGGAGCTATGAAACAATATTTTGATAAAAGGGTACATGTTTTGTTTGTTCAGCGTTCTTTGCTAGCAAGGGGACAATAATGACACGTACGTGCACAAGAACACAGGTGCTCATGCAGGTGAAGCTATTCCAGAAGATACTATTTTGTGGATTGGCAGCTAGCGGCTTTTATTTGCCAAAAGATGTGGCATTGCAATAGTTAAAGCAAATAGGCTGTGAATAGTGCTACCTAGCAAAACCTGGATGTAGCATAGAAGGTTTCAAGCAGCGTAAACAATCAGCCGTACATTTAAGGAAGGAAATACATTAAAAACATGTTTGTGAGGCCTCAAATATAAACACAATGTTAGTCAGTGAGAAACAAAGAATATAAAAATAACTATTTGCTTACAAGAAAACTGTGTACCTTTAATTCTAAGAAGGTTTTCAGAACAGAACAATAGGTTGATTGTTCTTAGCTGTCAACCGTCAACAGTCAATCACTGTGCATTAACTTAGTTCAGTTCAAATTTCTCTGCCTGTGGGCTTGTCACTCTTGCTTTGAAGACACTGTATGCACTACTTGATCCATGGATTCATCACTTCCTGTGTGGAGAACATTTCCAGCAGTGACCAAATGACCACATGAGGCTTAGTTCATCCAGTTTTGTAAAGGATGAAGTGGCTTTTACTGTTTTAGCCTGACTTTTGTGATTTACCCTGTAAATTACATTTATTGGTGGAGCTATAAACACACACACTCATAGTCACACATACACATGCATATATATCACTGAGGTATGGGGCCTTGGACCCTGGCAGACAGGTGGCTTTGTTCAGAATCACAGTATGCAGGCTGGGAGAGCTGGGTGAAGAGGAGGGGGGGCTCTAATCATTATTATGCTTTCCGCAGAACGGTGGCGCTCCGCATTTTTTTGCTGTGTTCCCGAGTTGGTCGGCACATTCCGCTGGCATTGTTATCCGGCCTGTTTCCTGCGGCCGGCGGCTTTTGTCAGCCTCTCCCCCATTGTCCCGGCTTCCTTTGTTCCCTGGCTCCAACAATGGCTTTTTTTCTGCCTCTTAATATATATGTGCACTTTTTGCCCTTGTGTGTTCTGTTTGTTTTGTTCTGCTGTCTGCTGTGTTTTTCTTTCCTCCTGCTGCAGAGCTGGGAAATAACACACACGTACACACACACACACACACACACACACACACACACACACACACGTATACAAACACGCAAACATACACACACAAGCCGGAGTGAACCACAAGTTCACTGTTGTTCAAACCTCTCTCACTCAACCTGTCCTCTCTTCCTTTCTTTCTTTATCTCCCACTCTGAGGCGTTGTCTGTCTCTTTTCCCTATAAACTCCTATCCTATTATTCTCTTTCTAAAACACACACACTCACACATGCACACACACACTCTCTGACAAGCCTGGATGTCACTCTAAGTGGTAATGACATACCACCATCTAACCCTTGACCATAACTTCAAAAGTGAGCATGAAACAGACCCTGAAAGACACAAATCAAAGCCCCATGTGAAGAGGTTTTCATAAACTGATCTGCATCACCTCAACATGAGAGTCCACTGTGATGGAAAGACGGTCAAAATTCATTACTGGATTCACCCATCTTATAATATGTTGCAAGGATGGTTAATAAAGTAACTAGGATTCACTAAATTAAATTACAGTTATTTTTAATTAGAGAATCCAACCTGATCTTTATTTGAAAAAAGCTTGTGTAAGACTATCTACGGTTTTATACATATGTTTGCCATCATTTACTAGTCAAGTGCATTAAATGACACATAAAGAGATTCAGTCTCACATGTTTAAGCCTCAGTCAACCCCAGATTTAAAGGAGGAGTCTGTTGTCCACCAAAATCTATGACTAGCAGACATATCAGAATGGTAATTGTTGTTGACATCTTTTTTTATGCTTTTTGTTAGCTTGTTGGCTTGTAACTTGGCAGTGGCTGACACATAGTTAGTGGTTGTGGTAAATGTAAACTGTTCCTCTCTGTACTGACACGTCTGCTCTGCACCGGAGGTTTCAGGTTTCTTTGCCTTCGATTGGCTTTTGAATTGGCGACATACCGATCCAGCCCTCAGTAGAGGAGGAATGTGAAAACACCTTCCTGGTGACAAACTTATAGAAGCAAGTCACTCTAGTCAAGCTCTGACATTTTTGTGGATGTAAACAAAAAAAAAATTGAGTGCAGGGGATCTTTAATAATTGAACACATCCGTTTTTATCACTTGAACATCTGTAGCTACAACTGCTTCTTTTTTGCAAAGTGTCTGCTGTCAGGTGGTAGTAGTCCAGGTTTGGATCAGTCAGTAGGTTGCCAGGCACATCAGCTGACAAATATGTCCAGTTCCTTTTGTTCATGTCCTTAAACTTCTTGCCAAATGCCTGCAGGAGTTTTGCACACTCACCAGCTCATTCAGGTGTCATAGCAGGCTTTGTTCTTTGAGAGTGAAAAAAATAGAGTTATATCTTTTCAAATGCATATGCCACAGCTTTAAATTCAGTTCAAGTGATTTCACGTTTGAATGCTGAGCTTGGAGTTTGAGAAACAGCTCTTGGAGGGACTTGCTAATGTCCACAATGAATCACACAGCCACTTGCTATCACTGAGCGCCACAACGGGTTTTTCCTCCTCCATGGATTCTTCAACACAAACTGACACGTTCACCTTCGTCAAGTGCAGTAAGGTCTGCAGGAGCAACAGGGCATTTTGCCACAAATTCTCCTTTTAAACTAGGTTTTAGCTTCTTCGCTGTTAACTTGCTGAAAAACAAATCCTGCCTGCATGACTCCTGCATTTGCTCTAAAAAATACTTGTTGAACAGTCAAACTCCGCCAAACAGCATTTCCTTTAGTCACGTGCATTTGCTCCTGCAACACATCCAGTTTAGCATGTTTGAATGTGTGCATAGTCACAAAAGGATTGACTTTTTTCCCACAAACACACTTTGTCACAGTTTTTTTTTCAACAAAAAAAAAGTTTGTTAATTGCTTTTAAAAAGCAACACTCCACCTCTACTTTTCTTGTACTTGACAGTTGAAAGTGATTTTATCATGTGAGCAATAATAGTGAAATATTTCTAAAAATTTTTTAAAACCAGGAATTTAAAGGAGGCCGTAAATGATATAGATCTGTTTTCATTGTAGTTTTTAGCCATGCTAGTGGCTAAGCTTGAGGGTTGGCAGTGCCTGTCTTTTGCTCTTTGTGATTCTTCACTTTGGTCTTAACTAATTTAAATGGAATGTGTAGCTATAAAACTAAATTAAGTCATTTATAGTCCCAGAAGTATGAATCCTACTGTAATAACAACATACATACCCTGACCTTCCATCTAATGCCATGATCAGGAAAAATATTACATTTTGTCTGTCCGGTTGGTTTTATTACCATATTTATGCAAAAACAAAGACATTTCCATCTTAGCCCTATGTTTTGTCTAGTGCTAATCAGCAAATGTTATTATGCTAACATGGTAAACTAAGATATTGACCATGATAAACATTATTTAAATCTGGCAAACATCAACTTGTTGTTTTATTATTTTACTCAAAGTAAGTGAGGCTGTAAAAGACAAACTTAGCGGTGAATACAAGGAAAATTGAGTCTGTATTATCATTTTGTCAGAGGGTTATCTGACATAAAGTTCACATGTCTATTCTTAATGTCTCCTTTTCTTATCCTGATCTTTGCTCTGAGTAGTACTGATATCAGCTACCAAATAAAAAATTAGCATGGCAAATGCCCAAACCTCACCACACCCAAAATGACACCCAGTTCAACAGTTTATGCTTGTCTTTCAACAGAATGGTTGAGCCCAGCCCTCCAGCGCTGCACCTCCTCTCTGGTGAGGATGTCAGCATGGCAGGTGTTGGCGTCAAGGTAGAGCAAGAGGAGACCGGCGGAGGAGGAGAAGTCATTACCAATCCTGACCTGCCGAAGATGTCTCCCTCACGTGAATGGTCAGGAAATCAGACACTGGAGGCCCGACAATTGACTCCGCCGCTCTCCTGCTCCCCTTCGGTAAGGATGCAAAAGGCATGACAGAGAGAGAAAGGTTGTCTTTAGGCATTTTAAGAAATGTGGGAATCGTCAAATGTTTGTCAAACAGGTTATTTTCTTGATCCTGCTGTGATGCTTTGTCAGCTGATGGTTCCTTTCTATGTCTTGACAGGAGGGCTCTCCAGGCAAGGATCTGCCTCACAGACAAAGCCCCATGGGACTGAAGGAGGCCAGGACGTATGATAGACCAGAGGGACAATCCAACTTCAAGGAAGGTATGTCTAAACTCTCAACATGGTCATTTTCTGCTCTGCAGTGTCAGAATCAGGGTCATAGTGCCTCCAAGTAATTGTACTTAGATTTGCAAGAGAAGCTGTCCTGGTATTGAACATTAAATGACGTGCACTTTGGTGCAATATAAAACTGAAAAATATCTCCTCTCTGTGAAACTGAAAACAGAACTCCTGTTATCTGAAAGAACTATGGCTGTGCAGAGTGTTGATTATGTTTCATTGTGCCTAATGTACCACACTGTTTTATCCATTAACCTGTTTTGAATATTTTGACAAAATAATCTTAACCTAAGGGGTCCTAGCTATTACGAGAGCTGTGCTGAATATTCTTTTAAGCATCAATAAATTAGACTGCACCTCTACTAAAAATGTTTTCTGTCCAAACCGAACAGCAACCCAACCCTGCTTAATCCTTATGAGTTTGGAAATCCCTTGACTTTTTTGCTCTAATAATAATAGCAATTATCATCAATTATGATAATGACAATTATCATCTCATATCTGTAAAACACTCAGGAACAGGTTTTTCTTTGCACTCAGACTGTATCAAACTAGTTCAAACTGTATTTGGATGTGAACTGGATTCACCTCAACAAGTGTTCACCATTTGCCTTAATGTTGGATGTGAAACGTTAGTGTCAGAGTACCTGCGCTGTCTGTCTCCTTTCTGAAGCCTATTTTATTTTCTTGTATGGGAGTCTGTCTCTCTTCCTCACATCCATACAATTTTCTCACTGACCAGACTCTGACGACTCCAAATCGTATGTGTTTAAATGTGCTGCATTCTGCTGCTATTCAACATGAAACAATACAGTCTGCTGAAAATCGATGCATAGAAGTGACGGTTTGTCTAGCGAAGCGAGGGTGTTGTTTTGGTTCCTGAATGGGTTCAGAGGGATCAGGGTGGTTTTTTTTGTCCGATTTTGTTCAATCTCTCACATGCGGAGTAAAAGGCTGCTCTCCGAGCTGCTCCTGAGACTCTCCCTGCCCTCGAGTCTTTCACCAGCCTGCACTCTTCGCCTTAAATTTTTCTCAAGTTCTCTCCACTGCCTGACCTTGGATTGTTCTCTGTCCAAATATTGATCTACTCAAACACTCAAAACTTCTCCCAGATGCACAAACAACCTATGCCCTTCGGCACCTCAAATGTCTTCTTCAATCAATGCCATTAGGAAGGCAGTGGAGAGGCTGAGAAAGTAGTTTGGTGTCAGATGGATTTTATTTGACAGAAAATATTTTTCATGCCATCTAGTGCAGCCCAGTGCGGTTCTGCTGAGTACCTGTTGTGTCCTGTTAACAGTAATGCCTACCATTGAGAAGCTGCTGAATGCTGACTGGAAGGAGAAACTTCTGGATAAAAGCACAGTGGGGGCAGGACAACTGAAAGGTCAGCTTTCAGACACCAGCAACACCTTTAAACCATTTATACACCACTTATATACCATTATTTCCAACACATTACTGTTAGATTTGGTAAATATCTGCCTACTTTTCATTTGCCATTGTCATAATTTTCTTTATTAATTAAAAAGAAAGTGAGCTCTTGTTATCCTTTACAAAAGAAATGCCTGCTTGTATGCAGTAATTTTAATAGACCACTGACTGACTGATTTTACTGTCAGAATTATTGGTGTCATCTACTGTTGTAAAATCAGGTAAAGATAAGACAAAAATAGAAATAAAACAAAAGGATACATCTGCAAAAAGTGACATAAGAAAAAAACTTGCCTTGCCAAATTATGTACATTATAACTATTCAACAAACAATCAAAAACCAATGTTCACAGGAAGCCAGCCTCCACTGTCTTTGTCCCTGTTGTAACACAATGAGATTTCATAGTGTTATGTGTTTATCTATCAATTTATCTTTTTTATTTCACTCTTTATTAGTTGCCCTTGTTTATAGTTACAGCTAGTGATAAAAATGCTTCACTATAACATGGTAAAGACAGTTTCCTCTTTTAAAAATGAGAAAGAAGCAGAATTTTTGAAAGTCTTTGCTCTTTTTCTTTCTGAATAAAGTTGTCTTTAATAAGATTAGGATAGATGTAAAAAAGAATATCATAAAATTGGAAAATGTAACATATATGTAGTACTAAAAATTAAGCTAGACACACCAAAAGTAAAGATTTGAAGTAGGGGCAGCAGTAAGCAGTTGTAAAAGCAACACTGACATATAATTACCTTTCAAGTTGATATTGTGAACTTTTTGGCAAACAATTGCTTATTTACACATCAAACATTTACCGAGCAAAATTAACATTCATTTGGAACTGTGTTCATGTTCATCTGATGATTGTATAACCAGAGTTCGCGCGCTGTTTTTGGTCTGTGCCGTTTGGTGCTCAGCAGATAGTTTTCAGTGGTTTCTTAGAGCGTTTTTCTCCACAGCTAGAACGATGCAATGAAAGCTGTTTAAGTGAAGAAAAGCAGGAAAGTTGTGGCCGGCAGCTGAAAAATTAACTGAAACTGACCACAAGGCTCAGTAAAGGCAACTGAAGTTACAGATTTGGGGATATAATTCTGTAAAGGGTCCATCAGATCATACAGGCTATAGCCACTTTAAAATGTACATGTTACACTGCTACACAAATTATAAAATTGTATGAAGATCATTTACTAACAACTGTTCATGATCATAATATGTAATGAAATATGAGCGCTGAGCACTCCCCGGAGGAACCTGACCCTCTGTAACCCCCCAGGTACCCCAGAGTCTCTGGCAGAGAAGGAGCTCCAGTTGTTGATGATGATCAACCAGCTGAGCGGTCTGAGGGAGCAGCTGCTGGGAGCTCACTCTGAGCAGAGGAACATGGCTGCACTGCTGCTGGAGAAACAGCAGCAGCAGATGGAGCTGGCTCGACAACAGCAAGAACAGGTACCACTCAGAGGATCCATGCATCTCCCATCATTCTCATCAAAGCATAGAAATATGATGTCACCTCAAAAACTGTTTCTGTCTGTGCTGTCTGTTGCTTTGATTAAAAAAGCAGAAATTGTAACTGGCCTTTTTGACAAATTAGACCTGGAATTTAAGAAATCCCACAAACTCAACTAAGTCTGTCCGCCATATACAGACTTGATGCGTGTGTTAATGAACATGTCTTTTGTCTTAGATTGCCAAGCAGCAGCAGCAGCTGATACAGCAGCAGCACAAGATTAACCTGCTTCAGCAGCAGATCCAGGTCAGCTCCTCTCAAGTCCTGCAACATCTTCACGTTCTTATTGCAGATCAGAGATCTGTGTTTCAGACGAATGAGGCAGAAAGGTTTTTGTAAGGTGTGTTTGTTCTGCCTGGTCCCAGCAGGTGAACATGCCCTATGTGATGATCCCGGCTTTCCACCCCAACACCCAGGCCCTCCCGGTCACCTCTGACCCCCAGATGACTTTGCCACTGCAACCAATCCCCTGCAAGCCAGGTCAGTCATCAAGCTAGCAGACCAGCGAAACACTAGGTCCTATTCAACCATAAATCCAAGGTTAAAAGGAAAATAAATAAATAAACAGAACTACCAAAAAAATTAACTCACATTTATTAAATATCTGTTACATACTACAATCATTGACCATCACACATTTTCAACTGTGTAAAATAAATAGCTATTAACAGGAGGTTAAAGAGGAGATAATTTCATCTTGCTCACAGGCCAAAAGCAGCACAGTATCTCAATTAAGCCAGTACATGTCTAAAACTTTTACAATATCAGGATATTAATTGATTTTTGATTCAAAACCACGTCTTGATCAAAAAAAATGCTGTGGTAGTTGCAGGCCCTCACTGCAGAACGTGCTCATTCACACAAATTCAGTCTTCTAAATCCCCCTGAGACAAAGAATTGGCAGCAAAGTTAAAAGTCTTGAAGGTTTTATTCAAATGTAGCCCAAATTTTAAAGGAATTTCCAGAAAATAAGCAATAGCAAGTACAAATGAATGCTCTTGCAATGACATCCACTAAAATGAACACTGGGTGTTGAGATTAACAGTTCAGGGCTTATTTGTCTTCCATTAAACAATTGCAGAAGAAAAGGACACAACAAGATGGAGTTACTAAAAGAGACCTCAAACCATAGAAAACTGTGTAGGTCAGATTTTTTTTAAAAATACACTTTACTTCACTTATATTAGTTTCTCAGTAATGGTGACTAAAATATTATCAGACATTATATTCATCAGACAAAGCTGAAGTCTTTCTTTGGAAATGACAGCATTAGAAAAATCTATTCAGAATTACAAAAGATCAGAATTGTGCTTAATACATGTCCCACTTGTTGAGGCATTGTGTTGGCTTCAGTAAAGGTCTGCATTCTGCTGAGTTCGTCTTTACTAACCATTATGATCTTTTGATAATCTATAAGGTTTCTCTCCACCAGTCCTTCAGTGCTGAGATCAGTGGGGGTTTTTTTCAGCTCTTTCATAGTCTATTCTTACTTTTTGTAGAAAGCATGAACACCCAACTTATGTGACAATGACTGTGCGCTTTGAAACTTTTTTGCTGAAAGATCGTGGCCATCACATCCATGAGTTGCAATCCATACTGACACATCTTCCCAGCACTTCAATCCAAGGCCTACTTTATAGAAAATGAGAGACATTAGTGAGATACAAATGGAGACTTTAGCTGAACAATATGACATGATACCTTTCATACACTCATACTTGTACAGTTAGCAGGCTATAGAGGGCAGCTTAGAAAGCCACAGCTTTGTGCAGTCTTGCTTTCACAAGTCTCAAAAGCTGTGCTAGTGGGTGACCTTGTCTTCTCTATCTTTTCAAACCTAAAATGCACAAGGCCAGTCTTTAAAACATTGTAGGTGGATTTTAAGGATAACTATTCATTTGCTGTCTTTATTTGAAGAACTGTGTGTGTGTGTGTGTGCGCGTATGTGTGTGTGTGTGTGTGTGTGTGTGTGTGTGTGTGTGTGTGAGTGATATAGAATGTTTTGACAAAAAAAAAAAATATAAAAACAAGTTTTACGGAACAAGTCAACCAGAAATATGAAGATATCTTTTCTCTGAAAATATGGACAAAATAAGGAGCGATGCTCTTTAATTTCATTTTGGGAGCATCCTCTATTTGTTTATTCATGGAGGTATAATATTAGTTTACCTGGAATTCTTTTAACCTTGCTGTAAATTATGCTAATGCTATCGCTAATGTTTTAATTCACACTTCTCTCAGTCAGAAGGGGCTTCGTGGCTGTCTTTTTATCAAGAAATCAAGTTCATTTTTTTTTATATATTTAACACAATATAAGTCTAATCCTAAACTGCACTATTTGCAGTGCTCTCTTTTACGGTTGTTGTGTCACATAAATGGGAAATTGGCTGAATTTATCAAAGAAGAGCACCATTACATCTCTATATTGATCAGCAGGATATTTCTATCAGCCACTCAAAGTACTACACACTGCATGACAACCCTCACCCTTTCATTCTGTAATGGCAGGCGCGTCCATACAAATTGCCAACCTGCTCATCACAAACAGACTCATTCGCACTCACACACTGATGGATCAGCCTTTGGGAGCAGTTTTGGTGTTAAGTATCTTGCCCAAGGACACTTAAAAATGCAGAATAGAGGAGCTGAGGATCAATGCACTTTTTTGCCATCCATAAAGCCTGATCTTAAACTCATCCACACATTACTTTCAGAGTCTGGTGTTCACAATGATTTGCTAATTTCTTCCCTTTTGTGCTAACAGATAAAACAACAATAGCATAGTTAGTGATAAGACAAGGCATCCTAGTCATTACTAGTGCTTATACACTGTGAATTAGAGTTACCTGTTTGAAAATATACTGAAAAGGGACAGAAATATCAATATGAAGATGTGGCTGCAGACAATACAAAAGGTGTGTGCTGCCATCAGTGTTACTGTTAGCTAACTCATGCTAACAGTCGCATCTCCATAGCCTCTAAATGTTGCACTCTCTGACACTTCAGGTGTGTGGAGTGACCACAATGGTTACTGAGTGTTTATTCAGTACATTTGAATCAAGTCTGAGCTCCAAACAATGCTAATGTTTTTCATGCACAACATTTTACACCTTCTACAGCTGTGGACTATCCCATGCAGCTGCTGCAGAACCCACACCCCACCCCCGTCAAGAGGAGCAGTGGTTCCTTCCGACAGGTACAATTTCACTGCTGTATATGTAATGTGTGTTGGCCATTTAAATATTGATCGCAATGTTACAAACTCATTTCCCCACACATTTCTTATTCATACATCTATATTGCATAAATTTAATCTTCAAGCAGCAAACATCAGTGAAAAGCTATGACTTAAGGCAGTTTGTTTACGGTGCAAAGTGTCTTGTGTGTGTGTACTATATACCGTATGTGTGTGTGAGTGGTTTAAGGGACATTAAAGAAAGTGACACCCTCTCAATTAAACAGATAATGTACTTTTCTTGTCCTTGGAAGGCTGAAAAAGCTTTTGAATACACCACACCCTCTGTTCAAAGGTTTTATGTTTGTGGTATATAGGTGTGTGTGTGTTCTTGCATTTGTGTGTATGTAGGATGAACTGTATTTGCACTGGTTCTCAAGCAGAGATAGATCAACACAGCTTAAATAAACAAAAGGAAAAAGAAGATGAGGTGAACAAGAAGACAAAAGACCAGAGAGGCTACAAAGGTGTGACAGATGTGTTCGCACACGCCGAATCTGTTGTGCATAACTGGAATACACACACACCCTCGCCCTTTACAGTTAAGCCTGAATGTGTGTAAGGGGCCCCACCCTGACTCATCTGCTTTGCCTGTGTGTTTAGGAAGCTAGTCAGCCCTTGAACCTGACCTCCAAGCCAAAAGGGCTCGAGCTGGGGAAAACACCCAGTCCACAGACCCTGGAGCTGGGATCACTGGCGCTACAGGGCGCCTACAGGCCCAGAGATCTCCAAAGAGAGATGTCCCACAGCCCACCACGATCTGCCCTCAGTAAGTTACACAGTTACACATCTCTGATGGAAATGTGCATTTGTGATCCCAAAAGGGTGAAAAAGCAGTCAGTGCTTGAGTAAAAGTTAGTATGAGACACCCTCTAGGCTCTGAAAGGCCTTCTTTGAGCCTGTCAGATTTTTTCTTAAAAGGTAACTGTGGAGTTTGTCAACAGGAGTAGTTACAGACAATTTTTTTGACGGTGGGTGCTCAATTTTGGTGCATGCATAATGAAGGTTAATTTATGGATTTGACCTTTTTTTCTATTTTTCTATAACTATCACAGTATCATTTTTTAAAAAATTTTAGGCCATGATAACGTAGCTTGAAAATCTGATATTGGGACAGCTCTTATAAGACTGCTTCCCAAAGAAAAGCTCAGCTTCCAAAGAAGAAGGTATACAGTCCCAGTGGTTGTCAGTCGATCTTCATACCGTGCAGACTCACCACAATAACGAACCCCTGGTAACAATAGTGCTGTAGTTCAATTAAATGAGGAATTTTTATCACTTTAGATATGTGAATCTCTGTTTTGTATATGTAAAAAGTACATTAACAAGGTCATTCACATGTAAAAACTGTCATGAGACAAACTACAGAAATGCACCAAAAATGAAAAATTGTGAAATGTATTGTTTTTAATATTAACATAATCTATTCATCTCATTTTCCAAAAGAAACTGAGATGTTACATTATTAAACTGTCTCTCATTTCCACCAGCAGAGTATGAAGTTATTATATTCTGCAGGTGAGGGAAGAGGTTTGAAATAATGTGTGATGTGTTTCAGATCTAACACTTTGCTGTCCTCTGCCTCTTTTTTGCCTTCATAATCATCTTGTTCCTCATTTTTCTTCTCCTCCTCTGTGTCCTGTGTCTTTGTCATCAGGTTTCCTCGGAGATGGTGACGTGGTCACTCAGGCTATCCATGATGCTCAGCTGCTCCTGAGGGGCCACAGCACCGGAGGGCGAGAGAGGGAGCGAGGGGGCGAGAGAGACAGGGAGCGAGAGAGAGATGGTGGAGGAAAGATGGTGAGTTTATACACCAAAACCGTCAACTGAACGAAGTGGACATGGGTCTCTTTCTCTGACTGACATCCAGGGGTCTGATCATGGATGAGAGTCAGGTTTAGTGTTACAGGGAGTCATGCTTCTCCTGAGGATTCAGCCAGCTGAAAACTATCCCAGCTGTGGTGTAACCATACACAGAAGCCCATTGTTACAACTCAGTATTTAAGGTGTTGCCCTCTGGTAAAAGCTGTTTAGCAAACACAGAATAGAAAAGACAAAGTTATGTCTTTGTTGTTTCCAGGATTAATAACTGAAGAGTACATCCAGTATGCCAGTGACAGAGACAGTTTAAACTGAAGCCATGTGCCTCACTGAAAGAGTATAAGATGTTGTTATATTTACACATAGGCTTTTAGTTGTCATTTAAAGCAAAAAAGAAACATTGCATTCAGAAATCTCATCTTGCATCACCGTAAATGAAATTATTTTGGGGTGCTAATAAAACGCCATAACATTGCATACTCAATCATGAACCCAGCAGTAAAAGGCTGGTTGTTTTTTGTTTTGTCTTCTATTCTGGTCTGGGTTTTATATTCTTTGAGGTGGCTGAAGCTTTGGTCTCAGCCTTGTCCTGGAGCAACAGCTGTTGCAGCCTCACAATACCACAAAGGCCTCAGTGTGGCATTGACTGAGCCACCTGCCCTCTCTCTTTGTCCACAGTAATACTGTACTCAGTGGCTCTCCTCCTCCTCTCCTCCATTATCCTGCTCCATCTCATCTCTGCTGCTGCTTTACCACTAATACTGATGACTGACCTATTTTAGTCTGACACTTCCACTGCATGGGGATGAATAATGTTTTACAGCACAGTAACGGATGCTACATACGCTGATTGTGTGATAGTTTTGCAAATTCAGTCGGCGCATTCCCGACTCTGCCTTTTCCCCTTCACCTGTCCTCCCTCAAACAATAAACACCATTCTTCCCTCTGTGTAGCGTTGTATTTTCCTTTCTTTGCATTTACAGCTCTGCTTTTAAACGGCAGCTGATATGGCACGCGTGCAGCGTCTTTACCTTAAATAGCATTCTGTGGAACACATGTGTGCCTCCAACACACACCCCTTGAATATTTGGTCATCTTTTTCCTGCAGTCAAAGTTCAAATTGTCCCTTCGTGCTTGAGTGTGAATATTTGTTTGACTTAACTGCATATCTGACTTAATCCGCCTTTGTCTTCTGTATGTCTGCAGGAGTACAAAGAATCTCCCCGCAGCGAGAGAATTTCTCACCCCGAGCGGGCTGAGGACAGACATGGCCTGCCGTCCACTGAGGACCACCTCAGCAGTGACTCTGAGGGTGGGTGACCCTGAGGAGTCAGTTTAATAACAATGGCTTTGTCTTCATTATGTGTTCATTATGTGTCCAAATGTGTTGAATTGCATATTCATCCCATTAATTACTTGTTTAACAACCTCCTATCTCAAAGACAATATACCGTATTTTCCGCACTATAAGGCGCACCTAAAAGCCTTTAATTTTCTCAAAAACCGACAGTGCGCCTTATAA
>JAQMCX010000029.1:14878697-14908920 GCA_029814765.1 Acanthurus leucopareius
GTTTTAAAATAGGCCATTCATTGAAGGTGCGCCTTATAATCCGATGCGCCTTATAGTGCGGAAAATACGGTACTTTATTAGTTATTAGAGGGACAAAAATGTATTATTGCCCCTCAGATTATCTGATTAGAATTTGAATAACTCAAAACAACTCCCACCACTATTTCCATGTAAGTGTTGTAGCTTTACTAAGAAATGGAATAAAAGTCTCTGGTACCAATGATGGAGAATGTGGGTGGGAGGGCAAAGTGACTCAGGGCTGCATGTTTGTGACTGAAGGGAAACTTTTCCTGCCATAAGTAAAGGTTAATCCTTAAAAATATTTGCCAATTTTAGTGTCAATAACAAGAGATATTAAGAAATTAGATGTGTTCAAGGAGGATTGAGTAACATATTCCAAACCTAGCAGTTTGGTGCGACTCTCTGATTGTAGCCCTCTTCCCTGTAGGTGCCCTGCCTGTCTCAGTCCCAGGCAGCTACGCTGAGGCCAGGCCCCCTCCCTCATCGGGCCACATCAAGAGACCCATGAATGCCTTCATGGTGTGGGCCAAGGACGAGCGCCGGAGGATCCTGCAGGCCTTCCCTGACATGCACAACTCCTCCATCAGCAAGATCCTGGGTGAGCCTTGCACTGGGTCGGGGTGGGTTTCACTCTGTGTCTCTATTCTGAGACGTTGCCTGGCACATGAACAGCCACCTGCTTCTCCTGCCAGACACAAACACACATCCACACCCACACACTCATGCACACACACATGCACAACGTCTCACCCACAGACACAAAAAACACACACTGGTCTGATTCCCTTCCCTTGGACCAAACATTTACATTCCATTCTATTGTGGAGAGCTTGTTGTTGTGAGCAACACCCTTGACACAGACACACACACACTCACACATGAAGACGTGGGTACACACATGCTGGCAAATTATGCAGTTATATGCTGTATGGAGATAAAACCATTAGACTGTTGGAATACACAATACATTTCTAATTACTACTTAACAACCTCAGCGCATTCTACAGAGAAACATTTTGTTCAATAAACTCATTGTGATCCATGTTCAGTCAGTTTCACACCAATTACTGAACCTGTTTTCTCACAACTCTGTAGGTGGAGGTGTGCTAACCACACCTTCACCCAGGAACACATAGCCAATCAAACCCTCTATTACCAGTTTTTACAATTACCACTTTTAATGTACACATAGAGAATGATGAAGTGAAATCCATCAAAATGTAGTGATGATTAAAAATAAAATAGAGAAGCCATCTCAAATATGTCAAAATCTATTTTAAAGGGAAATTCCACCCACTTAAAGTAAGACTATGTAACTTGAGTAAAATATAATTGGACAATATCCTTTTACAAATGAAAAGTTGATATTAAAAGTAATGAAACACATTCTTGCTCAGTTCAGTCTACTCAGAGGTTTTGCTGCTACATTCTCATTTGGATCTGTGGATGACAGCTCCTAGGGGCTAATGTCAACAGCTGTAATCTTTGCCAATTTTTGCTTTGTAACCAACAATAACGGGTGAGTTTGCTTAATTAATGACTACACCCAAAAAGATTTTCCTTTCAATGGCTCAGTCACAAAAGTTTTAAAAAGAAGCTACCATTGTGAATCTCACCACGCAGCTATGCTGAGGCTCTCCTCTGTGTTCCTGTCTGTACATGTGTAGCATTATGACTCAAGGCCCAAGAACCGACCCAGTTTAAAGTCTGGATTTAGCCAAGTTTGGTCAAAATACACAGAAATTTTCTTCCTCTGCCCATTTCATCAATTATGCTCTGTGAGGTGACCTGTGCGGAGTAAGGGTTGTCATTTATATATGACTGTTCGATTCATATTGCACTACTAGAAAGTTGGGACAGAAAACAGAAGTAGAAAGAGAGGCTGAACATTTAACTAAGATTTACCAATGACCCTAAATTGGAGATGTTGCTCAACCACCAGAACATCCCTTGAAAGAATTTAATTCTAATTATAAAAGGTAAAAAAAAGTCTTTCAAATAGTTTTTAAAAGTGAATTTGTGTTAAAAATAGATAAAAGATGAATAAAATCTAAAATCTTTCTAAAATCTGTGGATGACGAAGACTAAAGCTAACATGAAAATCCCAGCCAAAACTAACACTGAAACCTGAACTAAACAAACTATTTAAACATGCACTCTTCTTCACCTGACTTGCTACAAGAACACTTCTGTGAACAAACCTGTCTCATTTTTGCATTTCATCTTCCCTCCATCCTCCTTGTGCCAATGTGTCCTCATCTTCAGGCTCTAGGTGGAAGGGCATGTCCAACCAGGAGAAGCAGCCTTACTATGAAGAGCAGGCGAGGCTTAGTAGGCAGCATTTAGAGCGCTACCCCGACTACAAGTACAAACCCCGGCCCAAACGGACCTGCATTGTTGAGGGACGGAGGTTGAGGGTGGGCGAGTACAAGGCCATGATGAAGAG
This sequence comes from Acanthurus leucopareius, assembly GCA_029814765.1. Taxonomy (NCBI): domain Eukaryota; kingdom Metazoa; phylum Chordata; class Actinopteri; order Acanthuriformes; family Acanthuridae; genus Acanthurus; species Acanthurus leucopareius. Next base: position 14,881,165 of record JAQMCX010000029.1, read on the forward strand.
CCGGAGACAGGAGCAGAGAGTGACCTACACACACAGGTAGAAACAAATGCATGCACAGACACCAACGTGCTTCACAGGGCTTGGAGATAATGCTGTTGTTTGTCCCTGTCAGAACACACTGACAGTTCACTCTATTGACAAGAGTTTGCTTTGCACTTCCACACATTGTATGCAACGCCTGCAGCTCCCAGAGCTCTATTTTATTCACAAAGACATTCACAAAAGTAAAGTATTGAGCTGGGTTATTTTTCAGTTTGTCCTCGATGATGAATAGCATCCCTCACCATTGTTCCTTAGAACTTCTCTAGCTTAACTAGTTGGAGGAGTTAGATGGAACAATGATAAGGGTTAAGAGTGAGTGGGTATGAGTCTTTTTCAGTGGTGTTTTTCTCTTTTCCCTCTTTGACACTGATTGATATATATACATGTTTGTATGAATGTATGTATGCATGTATAGATAGATAGATAGATAGATAGATAGATAGATAGATAGATAGATAGATAGATAGATAGTTATTTGTATTTATATTTAGAAAGATATAATGTGCAGATATAATATAGAATATAGCTGCACACAATTTCTACTCTTATATCTTAGAAAAAAAAAAGAAATCATGGGGCTGGTGTGGGCAAAACTTCAGAGAGGAATTTTTTGTACACTTCCGTGTCTAAATACTACAAAACCCATGAGCCTCAGCCTAGCTAGTTAATGATGTGAAGTCAAATACTTTGTTGATTAATTGGTGAACAAACTGAACAGTCTTAGTTGCAGACTTCATCTAGATTCACCCAGAATCCAACAGACAGCAATTAAATTAAGCTGCAGATTGTGTTGTTTTGTTTTCTAAATACTGTGGCTTCCACCTGCTGTAAGTGGTGCATGCAACAAAACTGTGAGCTTGGTGATATGTTTCTTACTGAAATTCACCATAGAAACTGTATTTATGATAACTATTATCCCCTCAAGTTTTAATAATCACAAGCTTGAACCTTTGACTGTCTATCAAGAAACTATTTGCATATTAACAATCAACATGATGTATCAAGAGAAACAAACTTAAATCAACTGTTATAATCTAATTGTGCACTCTTCACTTCGTGTCTTTCCAGTCAAACAGAACCACAGCAGATCCACTACTCCCACAGTGATGGCCAGTACCCAGGTGGCGCCAGCTCGGTCTCGGTGGCAACCATGCCCTTTCACCCTGCATTGCTGGAGCATTACATGCCGCAGGTCCCGCCTGCACCGCGTCGAATGGAGGGCCAGGCCACGCCTACTCCCCTGCACAGAGAGAAAGAGAGGGAAAGAGAGAGGGAGCGGCCTCCATACAGTGAAGGGGAGGAAAGTGACGGAGAAGACAGGAGTGAGGGTGAACTGGTTCTCCTGACAGACTGAAGGGGGGTGGAGAGAAAGTAAAGAGGAAAATGGTAGTAAGGGATGAAAGGGGAGGGTAGTTGAGGAGGAAGTGTGCTCTTTGTTGACTGACAGTCAGAAGGGAAGGATGAAGGATGAATAGGAGAGACTGGGAGCGAGTAATTTGTCACTGAATGAGAAAATTGCCCCTCTATTAGGCAACAGTTAAGAGATTTGGTGATCCGTCATACTCCCTCCCTTGTAAATTAGTTTTCAGTGAAACCTTACACGCTACGCTCACACACATAAAGGCAAGCTCTTACCTTACTCATTTCCCTTCATAGACATGTCATCAGCTGCTTTGTTGTAGAATACAGACTTAATAATGAAGTTATAATGTAGGAGGTTTATCGTTTAATCCCTTATGCTTCTTGTTTCCTCCCATGTTGACTTTTGACAAACAAAAAAAAAGCCCTACAGGGATTGGGATTAATTGGAGGAAAGTGCAAAAGAAGTTCAATAGAATCCCTGTTTTCACCTGTTAGACAGTGAGGGGGCTGAACAGTAGTGGAGCAACTCCTTTCTGGTTTGTGCAGCAGGCCTATGATGGAGCTGTGTGAGTAATAAAGTATATTAGTACTGCCCCCTTCTGGGTAAGGTTGGTTATGACTCAACAGACACCTGGAAGGGAAGACCTTCCACTAAACTTTTGGTTCCTTTTGTTAGAAAAGCATGCCACCTGTTATTAGGCAAATTTAAAAAACAAATTCAAAACAAAGTCAAATTAGATCTTAAAAGATTGATAAAAAGAAGAGATTAATTGTGTATTTCAGCTATTCAGTTCTGCACTTCAATTAAAGTGGGAGACTCAGAAGAAGAAATCGACAGTCAAATTGAAAGAAGCAAGTGCTAAAATATTCTGATTTTTAATCCCTAGCATCATTTAGGCCCCAGAAACACTGGATCCCAAACTTCCCATAATGCAACTCAATGATATTTTTGCTTAGACCCTCCATATCTGGTGAAAGCTTTCTATGTTTCAAACTCTGACATCCTCTGGGCTATTTTTTAAGGAAGTTATCTCAGAGGGATATTAAATATGAACCTAGAGGGTGTTTTACAACTGTTTTAACAGGCTGAGGAATAAACTGAACTTGATATTTTATACCCAGAGCGCCCCTTTAATAAATTACCGTAAATTGGAATCACATCACAGCAGCATCCAGGAGCATTGTGCACTTTAAGTTGATACAATGTATCTTTTAAATTGTTACTAAAAAAATTATAGTTGTAAGAAACTGCATTTAAGTAGACCATAAGTTTGAGCACTAGGTCATATCTTTAAGTGACTTGTTTGTAACAGAATTTTGTTAGTCACCACCAGTAAAGTTAATGTTTTAGTTGAGGGATGTCTCAACCACCTACGTGTTTTTAACCACATGTCAGCTAAATTAGTTTTCAGAAGTTGCATCCCAGAGAATACACAGTAAATTAGCGATGAAACCCTCCTCTCCCTCATCCTCCCACATCACACTGTTCAGTTGAGCTGTGCTGTATATGCTGTATTTGTGTGTCTATCAGTTCCCTCTCCATAGCATGGTGGGTTGACCTCAGCCTTGCCTATTTTTTATACAGCTGTGTTTGCTTTTTTGAGTGTTAATTGATTGTCGTGTTGAGCACTATTTGTGTATCCCAATGTCTTCTGGGTTTTTTTTCTTGCTACTTTCCAGATGCAGCTTCCTGCAGCACTGCAGAAAATATCCACAAACGTGGACTAAGTTGCCCATTTAAAGACTGAAAGTGAAATTAAATGACATTTTTGCAGTGACAGATCATTGGGCCTTTTATTAGAATTAAGGAAAAGTTCCTTCTGAGCAGGCTAAACTGTTGTCCATTTATTTTCCTGTTCCACAGACATCTAACAGTGATGCGAAGCAATCCAAAATTACATTTAACTTGAGAGTGGAAGCTGTTTTGCATTAGTAGGATGTTCTTGTAAACCTGCTCTTTAACAGTTCATACAGAGATGGAGAAAAAGTCCAATTATGTTTATGAACTACTGACACTGAGAGAAATATACGAAAATTTTGGGTGATCGGCCTACTGGTCAACTCAAGGAGAGTACAGACACCAAAGTCATCCATGAGTCTGTAGTACGTCATTGGCTATGGTGCCCTATGCTTGCAATCCAACATGTGAGAGTTCATGCTTGGCATAGGCCTACATTATATTCTTTGATGGCAAGGCTGCATTTTCTGATGGTTGGAGTTGTAGAGATGTATTGACATGCTGTTTGCTTTAGAATTCTTCTGAAGTCTGTTTTTAAGGAATTCAAGCTTTTAATATTTATGTGCTGTTAGCTGTGTAGACAGACATGCTTATCTGCTGACTGAACAGTATCTCTGTTCCACTTTTCCTTATAGGAAATAGAAAATTCTTGGTGCTAATATGGCAAGCTCTGTGCTAATGATGCTACAAGTAAGCACATACTGTCTTTAGTGGTTGTAGGTTCCAAAATGATCTGAATAAGAAAACTTAGAAGCTTTAAATTTAAATGCTGAGTAATCTTACAAAACTAGCTAAAGTAGCTTTATTTGTACAGTAGTTTTATGTCATAAATTGGTACAGTTTAAAAAAATGTTAGACAAAATATGTGCTATCAACTAGCTAGCTTACCCTTTTTCATTGTAAGTAAAATATGGTGCTGGAGTTTTGTAGTTTTATGTGATAAATTGGTATGGTTTTTTCTCTTTTTATTTTGTTTTTTAAAAAAAGGAAGACCAAAAAAAGTGTAAGTAGCTAGCTATCTTACCTTCTCCATCCCAAGTGAAGAAAGTGCTAGAGTTTAGAGACTGTTGCTAGCAATCCAAAATCACTGCTCTGCTGACAGAAAAGTTTTTTGTTTTGTTTTATTTTTTTAATCAGATAAACATTGCTGGAAATAAACCTTATAGATCCTCTCTAGTATTTTTATTCAGTAACACTTTGCTACTAGCCTGTGGCTAACACTTCAGAGCACATGGATTGTTTTGGTGTCCTTTTTCTCATCTCTGAATGACCATATTGACCAATAGACAATGACAACAAAACCATAGAGCACCCAAATAACACTGATGTCAGTCCACCTGTAGCTGTATGGTTGACAAATTGCAAATGCGGGAAAAGACACATTTTAGACCTCGGGGTTGGGGTTCACCCTATACAATCATGAGGGCTGTGTAAAGATGCTAGTTTTTTTGCACAGAGATGGATATCAGAGGAAAATGTTTATCTTTTAGAGACATGCTGAAGAGTCACCTGTCGTTCCCCCTGCTGATGTAAATATAGAAAGATACTATTTTGTTTATAAGAGCCTGTGTAATTTAAATCTGTATGTTTCTCTATGTTTTCAGAGTTTTGTGTTGTTTTTTTCTTGAAAGACAATAAATTGGTTGTGTTAACTGTGTTGTTTTCATTTTTAAATAAGATTGAGTGTGCATTTGTGTGTGTGTGTGTGTGTGTGTGTGTGTGTGTGCGCGCGCGTGTGTGTGTCTCCTCACAGGCCATGGATGGTTTAGTGCCCTAATTATGTTGCTCTGTAATTCAGGTCTCATAAAGGTCTTAATATTCAAGAATTCTGTTTTGCATTTAACATACAATGTATTACATTGAAAAGCCTAGGTAAATCTGATTGTTATATTTAAATTTTACTTGCAGCAGGAAACTTATAAAAGGTCTGTTTAAAATTCAAAGGCTCAGCTGTTACTAATGACTCTGATTACAGCTGTGCTTCAGTAAGACAGTCCAGCTCCAGGCCCTGAATGTTCTGCATGTTGACTCGCTGAAACTGACACAAATAAATCAATCACAGTGGTCGTTAGTGTTATTAGTTTGCTTTTTAAGTGTCAGCTTCTGCCATTAACAAGTCTGGTTTAAAATTTTGGTCTAAAAGGGACACTTTACTGCAATGCGGATGCCTCTTCTGAAATATATATTTTTTTATTGTTAAACATTTAAAACAAAATAAAATGCAAAATAAAACTTATACTCGGAATACATGTTGCTATGAGAGCTGAAAAATTCTGTAACCTTCCTTTGATGCTATTTAGTGGCTTTAACATGTCATATTATCAAACTGTTTACAGAGAACTGAGTGAACTGTCTTCAACAACTGTCAACTGCCTTCAATTTTTTGATTTAGCTGTTGTTAAAAGCGTGATTGGTCCAGTTTCATCCATTTTACACCAGAAAAAACCCCCCACCGCTGATGGCAATTTCTCAAGTGAAACTACTGGATTAAATATCTTAACTCCTCAACAAATTGCCATGAAAGTTTGTGTCTCAGGGTAAATTGTGATGACTATGGCATCTCTGAACCCCTTTTCTTTTTTTTTTGGTTTATGATCATTAGCTGCAAAATTGAATGTATTCCGCTCAGCCTCAGCTTGAGGCTCAGGGGCTCACAGTTTACAGAGCAGATTGAATGGCTAGAGACTCTTAGTCTTGTTTAGATGAGTCAGCCTTTCATCAAAAAATAAATTAATAAAACTTTTCACCAGTCAGTTGGTAACTCCTTCAAAAATGCTTTCATTCATTAATGTGGTTTGGCATAAAAGTAATTTTAGTCACTCAGGTGGATGACTCAGTGAGAAGATAAAGAAAAATGTTTTACCTATTGGTGTTACAGTTTGACTTACCACATACAGAATGTGTCCAAGCCTGCCATTGGGCGACTGCCACAGGCGCCAGTCTGCTCACCATCCCTGTCTCTGCATTCTTGGCTTAGAGCCAGCAAGACAATTGTGATTGGTTTAAAGAAATACAGACAAGTCAGAGTTATTTTCCTCTATGGCTGAATGATAATGGGTACAGTCACACCTTGCTGATAGGGCTGGCTGTGAAAGACTGTTGGTATAATAATCTTTTAAACTCATGTCTTTACCAATTTCCTTTTTACTGCTTTATGACACATCTTCACCATAGACTAAAGGTATCTTCCTCTTTAAATGTAATTTTTTTTCTGGCATCCAACTCAGCTTTGATTTGAGTGTTTAAATATAACAAGGTCATAATGTGAGAGTGACTAGAAAAGGACCGATAAATCAGAGACATGAAAACCTATATGCCTAGTGTACAAGGAGTCACCACCACGGTTTGTTTTAGCCTGCGTGTGTGTATGTGTGTTTTAGCAGGATGTCCCACAGCACAAGTTTCCTCATCCTTCCTCTTGTTAAGGCCAAGGCCCTGGGTCAGCTGGCACACAGCAACAAACAGGAGAACACTACAGTGTCAACAGAACAAAATTCAAACATTGGTGGTTGTGGATTTCATCAACTTATAGAAAAATCAAAAAGCATTCAGGAATTTTTATTACTTTATACATTTTAATGGAAATATTTACTGACAACTGTTAAGTAATTCTTCTTTCTACTCCTACAGAGGTGTGAAGGATCACTGTACAGTAAGCTTTTTCACAGTATTTCTTACAGTATTTACATCCTCCATCTCTGCTGACTGCACACATTGACGCAGCATCTGCTGTTACAGCGAATGAGTACATTTACAAAGTCACATCTGCAAGCCAAATGCTGGGTCCCTTTACACAAGCGTTAAAAGCATTTACAATCAGTAAATACAGTGTCTGCATACAAAGGAAACAAAATCAGTTATCTGTACAGTGTTTCTTGAAATGAAATTAGTTGAGTTAGTACATTCGCACACAAAAATAATTCATCTCAAATGAACTGCAATGCAAACCCACCGACACAAATCATTTTGGTACAATTAGAAAAAAATAAAACAAAAAGAAAGGTGTGAAATGCACACACACACACACACAAAAAAAACCTGTTTAAAACTGACCTAACATGAAGAGAGTGAAACATTTGACAGCCAGCCAGGAACAGGACATTCATACAGCCTGTCTGTGGTGGTCAATGGTCATCACAAAAACAGATTAAATATTTATATTTGTCTTAAAACAGGAAAAGTTGTCGATAACTTACTTATGTGTCTGTATGTTTGGCTTATTTTCACCTTACCAAGTGTGTAGCGTTTCAGGAAAATTATCAACAAGGTCATTTTTGTGACTAGTGATAATACGAGTTTTTTTAAAATATGAAAATGATGCCTTTATACTTAATTTATTCTGTGGTCTGTGGATCTACGACTTCTGCAAAAGAAAAATCAGACTTAATTGTCAGTGCAGTTAACAGTGCAAAAACTTAAGCTAACTTCAGCTAACTTTTTGGTAAAAATGTCATTGGTCTCATTTTTCCTATGAATTGTAAAGGCCCAATCCCTATATTTTTCAATGATAAAATCTTTGAGGGATAATACGCATATGACTTAAGCACTGTTGGATTAAAGATAAAAATAATACTGAAAAGTAATTTATGTCAGCAAACTTCATTTGTTTACGGAGCTGAACAAAAAGAGCTGGCATGGGATCTTAAAATTAACTTAAAAATTTAAAAAGCAACTCAACACCTACCGAAAATCTTACCTTTGCTGACCTCTAAGGCCTTGCTGCAATGATGTGGATGTGTGCAGCAGGATGTGTCAGTGCACTCTGGCATCACTGTTAGGTAATGTTACAAATGCAAGGTTGAGCAACTGACCGTATAAAGTTGTTACAAACAGCCTGGTATCAAGTTACTTTTTGAAGACCTGTTCATAATTCTGAGACTGGTAGAGGGTTAAGCTCACATGCTGATTTTTGATGGAAGGGGCCTCTTTTGATTATGGATTGTGCCTTTATTAAACTGAACAGTGCAACAGTTTCATTCTCAAGGGGATAAGAATGAGAAACAGGATAAGGGTACATCAGTGCTTTGAAGACACAGTGTGTGATACCTGTTGAAGCCCTTGGAACACATCTAAACTGATTCATCAACACTGACTTTTAGGAGCTGAATTCCCTGGAGCCATACAACACTTTGGGTAAGGTGACCAATGGCCCAATTGGCTGACAAAAATATTAGCACACTCATGGATGAGTGTAAAGATTTTAGGACAACTTCAATTCTGTGTGAAATGTGTTCAGGGTTGAGGGTTCAGTTCAACCCTACATGTAGTGCTAGTCTTTATAATCAGAGACCACAGCGGTGTCAGACATCATTTAGGAAACCTGCCCCCCAGACTTTTCTCTCCCAAAATGCTGACTTGTGTCAACAGATGAGGACCACTCAAGTGTAGGGTTCTATGTCAAATAAATGTAGGAATTCATTCATGGAGTGCAAATAGTTTTTTATCGTGGGTGAATTCCTACCAAGGTATTAAAATTGTGTATTCAAGCAGCAGCTCACTAATTTGGCCTTTGTCTGCAAATCTACTGGACAGATTATGCCATTTTTATTTTCCTAAAACAAGGTATTGTTTATTAATCTTAAATTTAAAATGTGTGATGGACAAGGGTAATCAAAGCTTTTTTTTATTTCAAAGATGATGTCATCACCAGACAACAGTAGCTTTATGCCCCAAAATATTTGCCATCACTTAAGTAATATTTCTCCAAGCACTTGTGAAAACCAATTTAGCCTCACACAGCCCCTGAGTTAAAATCCACATTCTGAGGGCTTTAATCAACATGTTGAAGAATCTAAAAACAATTAATTCATTTTGGATATAAATTTCATCCATCTAAATGCACTTATGTTGATCCTTGGGATATCTGCCCTGACCACAGCCGTTAACATCAGCTCTCTGTCTCTTGTGCTGTTCTGAAGGGGGTGCTGCTCACTTGGTGAATTATTAAACCTCAGTTACATGAGACCGGCAGTAGATAACAAAGGTCGGAGCTCAGTGTCTCTCCCTGCTGGGCATATAGGGACTAAAGGGACTATAGGGACTATTTCAAAGACTGAATTTGAGAGCGGGAACACATCCCTTTTCCAGTTTTCCAGAGCCAAGCATGTATGAACAGCTTCAGAGGACGTCATCTGAAGATGAAATCCATTCCTGAGTGTGAAGAAGTAAATCCTGTTCTTCAGAAGGGAAAGGTGGTGAGATTTCAAATTATCTGGTCATTTCGAAAGGCCAAATACAGAGCTGCTTACGACTTTTAATATATGTGCAGAACTTAATTTAAGGCCAAATGAAAGAAAGCTGTCGATGTTGGACTAAATCTGTTCATTATAAAGGCTACTAAACTAGAAGTGATCACAAAAACAGAAAAGGTCAATGAGAACAAAGGGCCACTAAGACCAACTGTCTGATTGAAGGGGCACTTCACTGAGTTTAACACATGGAGATCAGTTCACTGGTCATGCTTACTAATACACAGCAATTGCTATAGTGATTGTTTCAGCAAATATTGTTTTAAAAAAAAAAAAAAAGAAGAAGGGAACAACCATTTTGTATTTGTAGCTAATATAATTGGGGGTTTTGCTGCATCTATTTGCCACAGATCATTAAATCAAATAGACTATTTGGGGTTTTGAAATGTTGATGTACAAAAAAAAGACTGTTAAAGAGCAAATATTGTGCTTGAGGTATTTTGATGAATGTTTCTTAATTTTGTTCATTAATTTCATAGATCAAACATTATTCAATAATAATCAAAATTCTAGTGGAGAAAACTGGTTGCAGCCCTAAAATAATTAGTTGCAGTCATAGACTTAAGTGACATCAGTGAGTCATTTCAACTTAGGCTTGTAGACTGAAGATGTACAAGGGAAACTTTGAATTGTAAACTGCAAGTGTCAAGTTTGACAGACTTATGCATATAACAGTCAGGGAGGTAATGAAGGAGACTATTGCATTGCATTATGGGAAGTGTAGGATCCAACATGTCTTATGTTGGATTCATACTGGGGACTAAAAGACTGGACAACTCAGCTTTTAGTGCTTCAGTTTTGACCATTTTTATCTTTCTGTCTCTTATAAGTCTTCCTTGACGGAAATACAATACTTAATTGCTGGAGTAAAAAGACAGACAAGATCTGTGCTTTAAACTTCAGCTGTAGTGTATTAACCTAAGAATTGACAAAGTGCAAAAAGTCCTAACGTCACAACACCATTTTTTTATTTTTTTTTTGGTGGTTGTTGTTTGTTTCAATCTTGTAGTCTTCAGACCCAACAAACACTGATCCAGGTGACATCACTTGAAAACATTTATTAGATACTGGATTTGCAGCGCCCTCTGGAGACAAAAAGGCTTTTGGTAACTTTTTCCAATAGAAGCATTAATACTCCCCTGCACTAAAGAGACTTTAATGTGTAAACTTGGTGGAGAGCCCCTTCAAGCTCAGAGTTCATGCATTTTTACTTTGACAGATATGCTGTCAGGGTTTTTTTTTTCCATTTTCAGATGCCACCTTTTCCCATCCAAGCAAAGGCTGATCACATGACATCAACACAGAAATCCAGGTGATAACCCATTTCTGCCTCTTTTGGAAGCCAGAGACTTGATGTGACCCTGGATATTAACTTATGTAATGTCTGATTATGAAACAAAATTTGGCTCCAAATGTGGTGTGTGAGCAGAAATGGATTTCAACATGAGGTTGAGAGCAGACTGATGCTGTGATATCTTGTGGAAACGGTGCTACTGCCCAAGTATGAACCAAAAATGGGATGGGAGGAGAAACAGGAGGGCATAAAAGAGGGGAGGAGAGGATGGCAACGAGGTCGACCCAGGTTGTGATTTTCCAAGAGGTCTGGAAAGTTTAAATGGAAAGTTTAACAGAGCGATTCACTCTAACCATAAAAGTCAAGAAGGTGGAAAAAGGTTTGAGGACAGAAATGCACACAGAGTTTAAAGTGACATTTACTCAGGTCCTCTTTTATAAACCAACATTTATGACCTTCCACCTTTAGTGTCAACTCCAAATTTAACAAAAAAACAGCACTTACTAAAGGAAACCAAAATGCCAGTTTTTTTTACCTGAGATGACAAGTAACCCACTATGTCTACATATAAATAAATGCACATATAGCCTCTCTCTATAATCAATTGCTATAACACAATAGTAATTTAACCAACACCCATTCCATGAAATGCTTTCACATTTGCCCTTTCACACACTCAAGTGTCGGGTTGGTCCACTAGTCTACAGAAAAGTTGGTTTAACATTTCTGGTAGCAGCAGCAGTTTGATTGAAATTACCAGAAAGGGAACTGATAAAAGCTCGAACTGCAACAACCCAAGGAAAAAAAAAGAGAGACGGCAGAGTACCATCCAGTGTCTGATGCACAGGTGAGCTCTGGGAAGCGCAGAGCAGAACTTGCACAGCTACAAGAACTTAGCACCAAAGATGGAGGTGAAAAAAGGATCCCACAGATAAAAATGTAAAGGCCTAAAATATCAGCACATGGAGGAGGAATTGGTCTGACCATACACACTACATGCATAATCTGAGGAATCCAAAGTGAAATGCTTCTGTAGTCAGTGTCTAACTATAAAGAGCCCATGACACTGAGCCATAGATAAAGCATACAGAGGACAGGACAAGCTATCTGTCAGTGATGTTAGCAACAAACCCTCCTTAACAGCCTCATCTGTCTTTTGACCTTTATTACCAGCACTGTGGAACATTTTGGTGCCAGAGTGACTTAAGATAAAGCAAGTTTGGAGTCAGTAATCCCTACCTTAAACTCTGGGTCTGCTGTGCTCACTATGCCTGGCTCAGCTGCCCTAAGAGGGAAAGCACAACGTTGGGTTTCAAGATAAATAAAAGATAAATTAATAACACACTAGCATACATACACACATATATGCAGGGAACTCTTGGGTGTTTTAGAAATCTTGAGCTAGAGTTGCGACGGACACAGAGCTAAGTTGGAGGAATGAATGAGTAATTGCGCTTGTTGTTGAAAAGGGTGCCAGGTAGACCAAGCAGAGGTCCATCAGGTGCTGGCTCACAGGGAAGGGTTCCCATCCTACACAAAGCCCCACCATCAAAGTTGTTCCCCTCTTCTTCCTTTCTTTTCTCCACATTCTGTCGGCCTGTTTCTTGTCATTCTGGGATCTGCAGGGCCATCACTGAAGGTTTGGTCCTAAAGTACCAATTGAAACGTAGCACAGCATACCTGCAAGATATAAAAGAGAAAAGGTTTTATAAAAAAAAAAAAAAAAGGAAAAAGGAGAAAAAACACTCTCAATGTCCTTGGTAGTTTACTGTTCAGTCAAATAGTGACCTGTATTGTAACCAGTTAGCATAGCTTGAAACACAGTATCAAAATAGTGTTCCCTTTGTATTTATTCAATCTGATTTGAAAAACGATTCTAAATTGAATCTTTGTAGGACTCTGATAGATTCTTACCTCATTCTCACTTTTCTTTTTCTGTGCAATTTTTACCTAAGAAGTATACGACTGAAAACAAATATCACAGGTATATGTGCTTATATCTGAACTAAAATGAAATTTTGGCATCAGTTTGAATTTTTAATCCATCATCTTTCTTTGCAACAGTTTTCTTATAAGCAGAAAGGCTCTTTATCAGTCAAAAATACAAAGTATTATTAAAAATCCACTCTAGCACTGCCTCTGTGTGAGTGAGGCAGGAGAGATCAGGTTGCCACTCATAAACCTTCTCATGTCTACTTCCTCTCTGTGGACCACCAGGGGAGGCAAGGGTGGTAATACAGGTGTGTGGGCAGGAAGTGTTAAGTGACATGGATGCTCACAAAAGAAATGACAGACACTTTGGCCTTTGGGTTTTTGGTTTCAGCCTTTCATTACACCCTCTTTAAACCACACTGACAGATTCTCCAGACAAACAGACGGATGTATCACTTGTGTAATATCATGTGTAGAGGGTCACCACACACAGTCTGAAAGTTCACAGCGACTTACCCTAGGAAGTCAAAGTCGATGGTGGAGTATTTGGCCTGGATGAGCGCCCAGAAGCCCCAAAAGAAGTGAGAAGCCTTACGAGAGATAAATTCAAAGTCAGACAAAAGTAATATGAGAAGTGTGGGTGCGAGTTTCGAAGAAACAGAGTGTATTAGAGTGTCTTGACTTATTCCTTCTCACCAAAGCAAACTTGTTGACCTGTACATAAAGCGTCTCCAGCTCTCCCAGACTGACGTCTTCTGTTTTCTTGGTGAAGAGCTTGTATGCCTGCAGGTACACTTTGAGCCAGTCCATCTGTATTTCTCGACTGGGATACAGCCCATAATCAAGCTCGGCCATTCCTGACCCCAGACACAGACACACAGTTGTACAATAAGCCGTACTGTACAGACATAACATTAACACTAATATACAAATCACATTGCGGCTCAACAGACCTGCAAATTCATTAAAGTGGTTGCCGATGTCAAAGGCCTGGTAGTTGTAGCTGGAGTATTCATAGTCTATGAAGCGAACATGACCTGGAAGACAAGGGGACAGAAGGAGAAAAAGTGTAAAGGTGTATGTGCTCAAAAACAGCTGATCTATCTCCTCTGGCCACTAAAATGAAGATGTTTCAGTCTTAGGAGTGTTCAAGTCAGGGCAATGACATCCTGAAGTGCTAAGACATGTCCCTCCAGCAACAGCACAGTCACGAAATGCCCAAAGTTCAACAGCTTTACAAAGATGAAAGAAATATTCATACTTGACCATTATTGGGATGTACGAAGAAGCACAGAGAAAATTCAAATTAATGATTAAACAGTCATTCTGCCTGAGGGGATATTTATCTTTCATTCTTCTCATGTCAGCCGATGTTCCAGCCAATCTGCCAGAAACAGAACCTAAGATTCGTGCCTGTTTTCACAGACAGTCATCTAATCTATTGTAACAGTAAAAGAAGTATGCCTGGTATGTTTGTAGACATGTTGACAAACCATGTCCCAGGGCAACAGTGTTTATACCTGCTCCAAATGGTCACACTCACACCACTCAAGGGCAGCTTGAAATGGCGTGCGAGCAGATGTTATTGACATCCAGCTGAGGATGGAGTGTTCAACTGAATATGTTTCTATCCAACAGCCATGCAATGTTTTTCATGTGCCTGCATTAGTGTGTGTTCTTCCTTATCAAGATGAGATATTCAGAAACAGATGACATGTTAGCAGTCATGGATGAAGTCAAAAATATAGCTTCAATGTTCAAGGATCAAATTTTAATTAATAGAAAACTGTTAGTAATTTTATAGCTGTTAAATTGTAATATTTGTTATGCTTAATAATAATAAAAAAATCTCACTAGCTTAAGCTTTAATGTGGATATTTGCTGTTAGTTTTTATTTTCATCGTTAAGTCAAAATCGCTGCTCCGAGAAATGGGAATTAGCTTTTTTTTTTTTTTTACTTTTTAACTTTCAGACAACAATTCATTAACAAAACAACAATTATTTATAGCCCTTGTCTAAAAATATGTTACTAATCACATCGCATATATCTATCTATCACTTTGCAGCCGACTGAGATCAGTCATTGGATGGCAACAGTGTAGTGGACAATTTAATCAGGGTTTGGCAGAGGATGACAACCAGACCAGCAACTTCCTATTAAGGCAAAAGGTTCCTACCCTCTTTGCTGTTGTGAATGATGTTCTTGCATAGCAGATCATTGTGACAGAGCACCACAGGGGAGCCCAGTGTGGAGAGATGCTCCTTCATCCACACTATCTCCTCCTCCAGCACAGCCTTGCTAGGAACCTCTTGCTGGATTCTGGACAAGGAGCACAGGGAAAGAGAAGGGAAGGGGGGTTCAGCTTTTTCAGACACATTAAGTTTCTTTTCTCTGACTTTTATGATGGTGCTGAATTTCTACAAACATATCACTGGTTCTTGTAGAAGAAAGTAAGAGAAATAGTTCTAAAAACTTTAACTGATCAAAACAGTTCTTCATTGTTTTAGTATCATCACACAGTATGTGGAATATATAGCATGTGAAGTGAGGAGACCTGGGACCAACATACAATGGCAGTAAACGGGGTCAGTGGGGATGTAGCTTGCTGTCTCCTAGCAACATAGAAACAAGCTCTCGGTGGACATTTACAGTACTACACTGTGTTTGTAAGTCACTACACCCACCAAGCTGGGTCTCTCCCTCAGAAATGAGTTTAAAGATCAAACTCCGAACATTTGATTTATTATTTATTTAACCATCATTAAATGTTAGCCCTTTTGCATTTTTGTACATGTGTCACAGGCCTACTGAACATTCCTGCATGTGTTCAGCTTCCGTCACATGATGCATGCCAATTGTTTCAGGTCATCAGCATGTGTTGGTTGGAAAAAGGGTATTATTGGCTAATGGAGACAGGGTTGAGTCACTGACTTAGCGTCTCAGCCAACTGTATGGGCGTTCTGAGCAGAGACCCCTAGGCTGACTGTAATGGGCTTATGTGGCTTAATCCAAAGTGAGCCCTGTAGCAGGAAATGGGAGTGAGGTAAGAGGAGGGCACACATACACATCCTCCCCTTGGAAGTATCTACCTTGTTTACTGCCTCTGCCTCACCTGTTGCTGTTCAATTCTCCCGTCGCATAGCATATCACACTGATGATCTCCGAGGTGGCCATTATTCTCTTTAATCTCTACTGAAATCATTTTACATCATACTGGAACATTACAGATCACATGTGTCACAGTCAGCTTAGTCTTTAAAAATGGCCATTAACATCTGTGCCACTACAAAGTTGGCTTTAAACCACAAAAAAACTAACTGTTTACTGTCGTGGACAGGACAGTCCGACTGGCTGTGTAACCAAGGAAGAGACTAAAGTGACCTGATACACTGAGTTAAGCAAACATCTGCTGGCGCTGCATGCCTCAGACTCCCTAATCCAGTTGGCTATTACTGTTTCAGTTATATAAGCCACATGCTGGACTTAATCTAACAGCCATCAAAACAAAGACACCAGTAGGGACTCGGCAGCTGGCCAGGTTATGAAATAGTCTACCTTTATCTGCTCAACAGGTCCAGTGCCAGGATGCGAACAGAACCATCCTCAGCCTGAACTCTTGACTTTAGCCTCCTTTTTTCGAATGCATACAAATGCATCTCTCAGCACCAAATGATCTAGTCTGACGGCCCAGGAGTGAAACACTATTTGGAGTTTAAGAGGGTATAGACTTTACTTTTTAATCTTTACTTTTAAACATTACAGTATCTTTATCTCAGAAGCAGCCTGATTTAAACATCACATCCGCTGTTAATGTCCCTTCTTGCCATAATTGAGCACACTTTTTCAATAAAGCATTAGTTTGCCTTCAACCTTTGGATAGAGATGATATTTTATGCCTGGCTGTAAATAGTAAGGATACATTATAATTATTGTGTTAATGATGGGGGATTGGTATCATCATGTATAATTCCTAAAATAAAAGAACTGCAGATAAATAGAGCTAATGTGAAGCCGAATTGCTTTCATGACCTCATGTACTACTAGTAGTATGACTGCTTCCCATCCCTCTCCATTTCTTTAATAAGCTCAATAGACTACTTCATGACTTTGTCATTGTGTTTTGTCAGTAGTCTAAGCTGCCACAGGCTTTTCGTTCTATACATGCCTTTTTAGTGTTAGATTCAATACACTGACTACATTGACTCAATATCTGATTTGACAGATTATGTCAAAGTATTTCATTGGATTTAACTCTAACTCAAATTCATTTTCAATGCTTAATTAGAGTGAAAGCATATTTATTAAGCTATTGATAAAAAACAATGTGAATGCCCCCAGCTGTGCCTCTTAATAATTGCCCCAGGTCAGAGAAGAAAACCAACAAAATTGAACCAGAGTACTTTTCCATTATTCCCAGCTGCACTTAGGGTTAGTCAGAACTCTTCAGTATCAGGCAAAGGGAAAACTAACTTTGTCATAGTAGCTCATGTTACAGGCAAATCAGGTGGTGCTTCATGAACAATTTGCATCATTATCCCTGGGTGTGTGCTGAGCTCTGAGCAAGAGCAACAACTAACAGCTGCTGAGGAGCCGGATCCCACCTGATGTTGGAGGCTTGGTCGGTGAACTCCGTGGCCACAAGGGAAAAGTATTTTCTCATCGTGATCCAGAGGTCGGGTTTGGGGATGCAGCCATTGTGTGCATGGATGGCATGAACACGAGCCATTTCCCTGGCTATCATTCTGAAAGGTGACATACACACATAAAATTATGTCAACATGAGGTACTTTACTGACCATGCTGTATTAGCCTCCAGTTTTAAATGAACCTAGTAGTCAATGACAGACAGACACTTCAATCTGCAATCTCAGATGAGGGCAAGTATATCTTGCCAAGTTCCTGAAAAATTCCAATAAACAACTCAACACATCATCTGACCACACTCAAAGTGATAACAGATAATGTGTGCACCAGACTGAATATTAATATTGACACATATTTTTGCAGCATGGATCTTAAACCAGCCATCAGTTGGATGTGATTCACAAATGTTTGCTTTCGTTTCCCTGTTTCCTGTGCAGCTGAAGCATTTGTGCATTGCTAAGTGTCTACATGCAGGATGTGATAACCTGAGAATTTTATGAGCACACTAGTACAACACTGCTTTGCTCAGGTTTGAATTCAACCTTCTCTAAGCTAAGAAAGTAAAAATTCTTAGTGATCACATGATTCGACCATGTACTGACCTGAATAAGGAAGGATCCCTGACATCCTGGGGCCCCAGAGCATCCCCCTGCATGAACTCATAGCAGATGCCATTTTGAAATGTGCAGTAGAGGCGAGGAGCACAACCATTAGCATGTAGCACCTAGAAGACAGACACAAAAATACATAACAGATCCAAATTAGATAGTAGAAACTACGTAAAAGAACTAACTGATTTACTGGAAAATTACTGAAAACTTAGAGGAAAGCACAATTCATTTGACTTATTTGCTTTTACACTACCTGAAAACTTTTGAGCTCGTTGTCTCTGTCCACAATCAGCTCTGTCTTGTTTCCATATACTCGGACCAGGACTGTGTCCTCTGGACTTTCCTCGATGTAGCAGCCTACCAGCTTGTTGGTGGTTCCATCAGTGAAAAGCTGAAATGTAAAGAGAAGAACTCATAACCTCTCATGAAGACACAGAGGAATTCTCCCTACTTTTGGAAATACATCACCATGTAGTGGTTTACACACAATTTGGGTGTTCTCTGGTCATTTTGGTAAAACTTTAATTAAGTATCAACAATGTGGGGACCATGCAGATCTGCCCTAAACAATATAAATGCATCACTGAGCAGAATTTTTTAACTTATTCACTGTCATTAATTCTTTCAGACAGCTGCATCAATGTCAAACAGTTTTTTAGCCCTTAGGAAACATGGAACCAACGACACAGAATTTCATATTCTCTTAATGTAAATCAAAATGGATTTTTTTTTATGGAACACATTTAGTCACATAAATTAATATTATGTATTAAGTACTGAGTATACGTATATTGATATGATGATGATGCTGTCTGTTTTATTTAGATTATTTAGATTAGGTTGAATTTTTAGTTTTGCTTTTTTCAGTTCATTTTGTACATGTACTTAAATTTTAAATTCATTCAGGTTCAGGCAATACAGCTCTAAAGTCAAACATTTTTTACACTTTTTTCTTGGATAGAGAGGCAGACTATCTACAGGGCTGCTGTTTTATTAAAAAAAAGTAAAATCAGTGTTATTATGGTCAATATTTATATCATAATTATTTAACACTAGTATCTGTTGACTTTAGAAACAATATGCATTTATCAATAGCATATGAGTCATCTGGAAACAAATTAAAAAGTAAATTTAACTTGTAAAGCAGCATCATGGGCTGCATGTTATTTTTTTCAGCTCCATCTACAGAACTAACAAAACACAATAAGCCACTGAGAGACTAATGTGGCAAAATAATTTTTTTATCTAGATTAACTCGTTTTCATAATTGCTGAAAACGAAAATTGTGACTGAAATTAAAATACAATTAATCACACAGCCCTATTATTTGATGGCGATTATCGGAGGCTTAAATCAACCATTAATGTTTTTCAAACTCAGAGAGAACTCTACATACTACAACGAAATAGGTAATTATGACAAGATCTCTGAAATCACTCACACTTGCCATATAAAAATGACAATTTGTACCAGTCGTTCTTCTATCATGTTTGATGACTCAGGGCGATGTTGTCCTTGCATCAGTGAGTCAAAAAGTTAAGTAAAACACCTTTTCTACTGTGAACAGTAGGCAAAAAGCCTCCTGTGTCTGAGGCTAGCCTGTAAATATCTCAGTGAAAACATCACTCCAGTGGAAACCAGTTTGCCAGTCCATCCCACTGCAGCGAACTCAATAACAACATACACACTGCCTGCATCTCCCCAGACCTAGACGCTCACTCATACATATCTGGCATTCCACACATGGCTGACCACAAAGATGGGCGTGCAGGCATCCCTGTTATGACCGTACGTACACAAACATACACGCCTTTGCTACCACATGACTGATCCCTTCTACGCGCCACACAATACACCGCTAAGACCGGCGATCAATACATCGACAGACAGCGATAAGCTTGGACCCAGACAGAGGTAAACATTCAGCTATACACTGCCTGATGTTTGACTTCTCTTTTTTTTTTTTCCACGAGTTTGTGCTCTGTGGTCCGACCGTGCAGGGGGACCTTTCTTTGGCCAGGACGAATTGTACCGTCTTCATCGTGAGAAAGTTGTAAGAGGAGAATGTTGCTCTGTTGCCTTTGGCCATCTCTGCTGTTTGCATGAACCCTGCGTGTGTGAGGGATGTTTGGAAAGGGAGCGGATGTATTTACAGTAAAAGTCATCCTGTCCAGGTGGTGGGGTTAATCAGGTGTTTTCTGTCAGCAGAGCTGCCCTGCTGTTTTTCACTACATTTAGCGCTTTCTGCTCTTATCTAAACAATAGTCTTGCTGCTCATGAACATCTTCTTCAACTCAACAAAATCAAATTTTTTTTTCTACTTTAATCACAAACTATCCTCACTCTACTTTCTGCTCTAAACTGATTCATGTCATGCTGCTGCACCACTGCATGACTTCTGTTGGACAACAACATTCAATGAGACAAAAAGCTTGTTTTGGTGGTGATCTGCTGGTCTGGCCTGTTGAGATTAGTCACAGTTCTGATCTCAGCCTCAGCTTTTTGAATGAGTAAGGTAGAGCATCCAGAAACATTAGCCAGCAAAATGCAGAATCATGGTTCCCTCAGCTGTGCTCAAAGCTTGTCAATGGAGAGTAAGAGCAGTAAATGGTGTTAAAGTGTTCTCTGTCAGGGCCGATTCAGAGACTTTGACCTGGTCATGAAACATCAGTCACTTGATCCTTTTACAAGGAATCAGTTACACTTTTTCCTCTACTGACAAGCTGAGTCTCTGAAACGGATCAGTTCACAAAATGCTAGTGTGGTGATGGGAGCTTACTACACCAAGACTCCATGTCGTAGTTCCATAGTGGTTGGAACTCAAAATTTATACCATACAAGAGTATGATAATGGATTGATTATGTGTTGAATGCATGCCCATTCAATCTCTTTTAATTCATGAATATACATATTGTGAGTAAATACTGACAATATTTTGACTGCATACAAACATTCTTGTCTTCCTTAGCATAAACAAACAGAAGCCAACTCTTGTAACAATAGTAGCAACACAATTTTTACTAGTGTTTTAAACTGCATGACAAATTATTCAATTTAAGTCTCAGCAGGGTCAGCAAATTATTATCATATGACTGTCTGTTGATAAGCTTTAAAAAGGCTATTTTTAAACAGGATCTGGTGCAGTGTTCCCTCCTCATAAAATTCAGCAGGGTTTTATAACATTACTTCCAGCAAACTTCACAGAAAACACCTGTTAGAGCAAAATGGCATCATTGACCTGTTACACAGAAGAGCCTAAAGTCAAGTTTAAGACACATGATACATCAGTAATGTAGTGGGTTGTTTACTATCAAGCCTGTTTGTACCAGTTGCTGAGTTTACAGAAACTGAATTGATACCAATTTTGTTAGCACTTTATCTTAAAGACTAGTCAGATCAGAGTAGAAGAGAGACTGATTATTCCTTTCCTTTGCTCTGCTCCATCTGTTAGGGGTTAGGCCACCAGTGAAATACAACAGCAGAGGATATTATTGCTGGTGTAAAATTTCTGCAGTGGCCATCATATTTTGCAGCAGCAGTGCATCACTACAAAATGAAAGTTGGGAACACACTTACTACTAACTCATGTTAGTTTGGAACAGATTCCTTTGGTTCCTATCAGACTGATTTATATCTTTATCTATATTTATATCATTAGTGTTCATTAGTGATGTAAAAACTTGATAAATAATAGGGGATATGCTGCATGATAGTATCATTGTTTCACACACTAAGGTGCTGTAAAAAGATAGGTGAGCTAAAAATTCTAACAGCTCTTTTTCACTGTGAGACTGATTGATTATGGAATCAGGAATTTTTTAAGCATTCTTTCATGCAAAAAATACAGTAAACCCATACTCCCTACTGTATATGTATCAATTAGGAGTACCAGAGATGTGACTCAAAACCAGTGACTTTGGCTCAAGTCAGACTTGAGTCACAAAACATGGTTACATTTAGGCTAAACTAGGGTCGTCACAAAAAGACAGTCAGATACTAATGGATAGTAAAAATTAGTTTTGAATACAATACTCACAGTATCAACACCAACAGTGCCTTCTTCACCTCCTCCAGCTGACACACAACCATCCATAGCACCTCAGGAGACAGGCAGGGACACAGCCCGTACCCTAACTAGCAGCTGGATACGTTTGCTGTCATGCACAACACCGTCAGCTGTGCTGGGTGGCCAGCATAAAACTTAATTAAAATGGCAAGTACTGCTGCTGCAGGGTCCTCGCAACCAGTTTTAGTAAAAAATGAAAAAGCAAAAGTGCCATTTGGAAGTATTTTGCATTCAAGGTAAACGACTAGGAAAAGACTAAGGATGCAAATAATGCTTCCAAGTGGTGGCAACATATTTGAGATACCCTAGGCTCTCTCTTAGTAAAGCTCACATTTCAGCCACATTAGCCGTCTGCTAGCTTATCGTTAAGCTAGTGGCTGGCAACGCTGACTAATAATAAAACAACTACCATTAATGTGCGAGCTAGGTAGACAAAGTTATCAGCCCTGCCTGTTCGTCCTGTTTCTTGCACTGCCTCAGTCGACCTATGAATATTGTTGTCATTAAAATCTTACTGTGAGGTTGTTAGGGAGGTTTTTAAGACAACTAAAATATTTTTTGTTATTGGTGTTATAGTTTGTATTGTTGTTATCTTTATTAAAAAATATGTTTAATGTCTCTTAATTTTGATTTTTTTTTCCTGTGGTATTAAGAATGGTTTCCAGTATGGAGTATTTTCCTAAGTATTGAGTATCCGGTTAGAAGTTCTAGTGCAGTGTATTATTTTATTATTTGACTATTTTGGTACAAATAATTAACCACCACTGTGGCAGATAACTGTCCAAAATTGACTTGCCAAACAGAGAATTTACTGACATTTATCATCTAAGTAGGTATTAATTGTGACCCAGCAAGACATTCACAGAAAAAAAGCGTTTATAGTTAGAGGCCAATCTCTGGATTATAACCCACAATGATAATCAATTTGATTCAGAATATTCTTATTGAACCCAGTCTTACTGAATTGTATCAGCCTACATCTGTCATTACTACCTTGTTCTTTTGCAGCATTTTTAACAATTATGAGCTAAACACATTCATATCCTGTTCATTTCTACATAAGTATGGTTAGGTTTCTAGCTTTCATTGGTTTCTACATAATATGAATGCAGACCATTTACTATTTGTGCATTTCGGACTATTAAAAGTGAGAACAACTGTGAGGCTTCTGAGGGAGAAAATTTGACCCAAACTTGGGTATGCTGGCAAGTTGGCTTTCCAACATGACAACACTCTGCTCAAAGCACATTGGAAACATGCATCTTCCTAGACATCAACACTATAGTCAACACTCCTTTTTCCAAAAACTGCACCAAGACTGAACATGCTCTATGTGTGAGAGCCAAAGAGGTCATTTATAGTGTTGCACATTATTTTTTTTTTTTCACACACCAGCTTCAGCTCTGGTAGAGACGATTGTTGATAGTAACATTTTGTTGTGTTTGGAATAATTGTACTATTCTTTAGTAACAGTAGCATTTTGGGAAAGTTTGATCTTTTTTTATAACCCCGTATCTCTTCTATTTATTTTGCTGCAGTGTACCACCAAATGTTAAGCACTCCTTCTTAAATTTCACATCATTATCATAATATCTGTTCTCAATGCTTATATTTTTACCAAATGCTTAGCCCTTCCACCCCCGACGCCAATATAAACTGTGTATCATAGAGAGAGACGTCTCGCAGAGACGCTACAAGCCTACTTGTTAATAGATCTGTCCAGTTACTGTGCATTGCATATGAGGTGGAAGTTGAGAAGTAAAATCCGGGAAAAGTCTATCACTATGCTTTTGCCTTGGCAGTGGCCGGACCACACCTTCAAGGTCCACTAAGGTCTCTAAGGTCTCTATTACAACTAACATTTAGTGACCCTGGATTACTACAATTATTATTATCTGACAAAAGAGCAACAGGCAAAATAAAAAAGCCAAACTGAATATTTTAAGGTGTGTCTGTTTCTCTTGACAACCATTAATTGCCACATTTCTCAACCAAGCAGGCTGTACATCACGTCAAAGACACTTGTGACTTGACTTTCACACTACATTTGGTGCTATACTTGGGTTGAATGGGCATGTAATGCTATCTGTGGTCGAAATATCCTGTTAGATTTCGAGCTGTCTTACATACCTACTGTCGTTGGTGACCAATGCTCAACGGTAGCTTACTTGGAGTTAAACTCCGAGAGCGTCTTACTAGCTTCATTACCTTATCGTGTCATTATCGTATAAAGGATACAACATAATGTCAAACACAAGGCGTGTTCATTCCACAGTTTGTGAAAACCTGTAGTAAATGTTGTTAAAGACATTAACCGAGCCAACGGATAACGTGAGTGTTCTCACGGCCCTCCTCCTAGCTTAGAGATGCTGCAGAGCTGCCAGTCTTAGCCTAGCCTAGCATACTCTGTTCAGCTAGCTTAGCAGCTAATGTACCTTAGTTTTGACATTGCATGGGTCCCACGCTGGTCTCAACTCTTTGATGAGCTTCATCGCTCCTTCCGTCACGTTGTGTTCGTCCACGAAAATTGGAATTTTTCTAATGACCGGCGACCCAACAGGCACATGTATCTGAGTCTCCATCCTGCAGCCGTTTATCTGTGACACTAATCTCCAAGCCCTTCAGTTATTTCTAGAAATTGCAGGATGCAAGGGTTGCTTGGTTCATAAGTAACCAAATGTTGATGTCTTTTCTGAATGACTGAGCCCTTCCTTTGTGATTTATCTTGCTCGATTGCTCCTGCAAAAAAGACAAGTTGAAAGCTGTGCAGAAGTACACTCAAACTGCCGGGTACGGATGCACGTCGCCGGTTTTCTTGAGAGCAGTCAGCCAACGAGACCATTTTCTCCTTCTTGGCTCCGCCCGCCCGGGATCATCCGATTGTACTGAGAGTTGAGACCACTGACTGTACGACAACCGAGCACGCCCCTAATTTCCGAGTGTGTCCGAGTGGAACCCGAGTGCAGCCGAAAAAAGAATGGCTACTCGACGAGCTGCTGGCTTCATGGAAAATGCAGATTTTAAAATTAAATATATATTTTTTGTGAGTAGTACGAGTGGTAAATATTTAGCCAGCAGCAGCAAACTGACATTAGACTACGATCGAATCTATATAACAACTTAACTCTGAGTAACTTTTTTTATTATTATTTGTACTGCAGAAACAAGGACAATGCTCCACTTGTTTGCACTTGGATGGGTAGCTTTCTTTGGGTCATAGAGTGTCTTATAAAGAGATTTAGTAATGTGCTGTTGTTGATATACATCTACTGACATTATGTTATACTTTGAATACCTTCCTGTTTCTGTGTAGGCCTTTAAGGCCTCTTTAATGCCATGATATTTCCCACTTGAAAACAACTGTATATCACAGCACTGCCTATCAGGACTCAACCCCCACACATTTTTAAAACATCTTTCTGTGTCTGTTGAGGCTTTGCGCTTTTGTTCAGTATATATTACTGTTGTCCATGAAAGCCCTGAAAGCCAAGTAAAAAGAATATATGGTGATCCATTTTTAAGTAAAATTTTAATTGTTAATCCTATGTTTGGGACTTAAAAACAGGTGAGAAAAAGCAACCTAAAGACCATCTTTTTAAATTCTTTTTTCTCTCTTGTCTGAGACACAGGTCAGACAAAATGTTTTGCCATTTAAAAAACACCAGAAGATTAAGTTTTTTGTCAATCTTGCATGAGGCATATTTATATAGTTGTATACAGTGAATTGCACAGAAAACCTTGTTGACAACATTCCTATGACCCCATGACTTTCCTCTTGCACTGCCAGGAAGCAAAATTTTTAATCTTGCATAGGAATTTCTCAAAAACTACTTTTGCAGCTTTGTTGCAGTGAGATTAATATATAGCCCCATGTTGGCTTCAAAATAGAACCTGGCAGTTTGACTCCATGACATTCCCGAAGAGTGCTCATGAACTGTATAACAGCATTCATGAAGAGGTCTTTAACCCAACAAATCTATACACATCAACTTACTGACTGTTATATGAACAAAGCTATTTTTCATGATTTGAATTTCATTAGATAACATTGTTGTGTGTGTTCTTTACAGTTGTTCAAGACTATCACTTCCCTGCAGGTCAAGCTATTGATGTGAATATGGTTAATTTCAATGAATCTCATTGGAACAGCCTGTGTGTTTCAGTTTGTTTTTATTAGTATTTTAATATTTCAGTATTTTTATTCATTATTCTACTTATATTTTTTCTGTGTTTATTACTTGCTCAGTTTTCTACCTGTACTCTTATTTTTAGCTGCTGTAACATACACATTTTCCTGGTGCCCGATCAATAAAGTCTGTCTTAATGGGAGAGCATCACTCAGCTTTTTGTCTAACACAATTTTTGACTACACAACTAAGGTTCCAGTAAATACTTCTTAAAAAATAGGGATAAATTTAGACATGGATCTGCAGCAAAAAATCAAAGCAGTAGGTTTCAAATATATATTATATGTTATGTTATATTGGTTTCAAAGTACCTGACAGCTTTTCTCAAACACTTGGGCTTAAAACAGGGTTAACATTCTTCAGATTGTAGGTGCAATTGTCTTATCTGTTTCATGGGATATCACGACTCTTGTGTACGACAAGTTCACGGAATATCATCTGATTGGTTATGATCAGCAAAGCATGTGGAACAAATCATTGTGTGAACTGTGGAAAATACTCTTTTGCACTTGAATCATTTTCTTGAATGAATGATAACTTTTAACCTGCTGTGAATAACAAACTAATTAATCAGAGATTTGAACTCTTTTTATCAACTCCTTTTCCTTTAGGAATTGAGCCAAAGTGAAAAAAAAACTGTATAAGGTTCTGAAATTGTTTTGTGCATGTTTAAAGGAGGAAGTTTTTTTGTGGTTAAAAAAAAAAAGGCTTTGAAACAAATTTTCCTTTTACTTACAGATGACAGATGCTGGTATGTTTTGGATTTTTAAAATGAAACAACTGAACTTGGAGACTACCTCATTAATGCACGTTGTCTACATTCCCTTAGAAAAGTTAAGCGACATTCTGATGTTTCCAGTCCATCAACCACTTGAAAGGTCTGACTTGCTCACCTCTCAAATAATCAGTTTTCTTGGTACGCAAAACTAGATTCCAAAGTATTTTTTACTTGCTTTCTGGATTTGTTTGCATTTTAACACTTGGCTGCTAGGAAAAGATACAGAAGTATCCAGATCCAAATATCTAGGCCTGCTGTGCGACAGGCTTATTAAGCTGACAATGCATATTTGGACTATCTGTGTCATGTAAAATATTCCAATATATGGAGCAACAGGATAACTACTGATGACTGTGCTGTGAATTCTGAAGGAATCTAAAAATAGTAGAAGTAGAAGTAAAACAGTACTCTTACCTAGGAGGTGAGAGCTCTGCTTAAACAATTAACAAAACAAGGGTTGTGTGCTGCACATGGTTGCAAGCAAAGAAAACTTCAGCTGCGCTGGTACTACTATAACTGGCACAGACTAAGGTGTGAAATTAAATTTATTTAACAATCCTACAAATAGTATAGGATGCATAGATAGATAGATAGATAGATAGATAGATAGATAGATAGATAGATAGATAGATAGATAGATAGATTTGGATGTTTGGATTGATGTTGTGTCATTAAAAAGAAGGCATTTTCTATTGATGGAATGAGTGTAGGATTATAAACTTGATCTGCATTCATCACCCACTTTATTTGAAAAGGTCCCTCACATCCAGTGTTGATTTTGACAGCAAATTCTGATTTAGTCTTAGTCTTTTGAATAACACATCATTTAGTTTTAGTCATATTTTAGTCATC
>JAQMCX010000029.1:14909020-14951745 GCA_029814765.1 Acanthurus leucopareius
CCCCCCCCCCCCCCCCCCTTCCCCCCCCTGTGGGTGTGGGGGGGGGGGGCCCCGTTCATGGTGCATGGCTTTTTTTGCACAACTTTAGAGATAAGATGATAAACTGGAACTGCTGCTCTTCCATTGAGAAGAGACAGTTTAGCTTGCTCAGGTATCCCAGCTGAATTCTTTGCGGATATCTCCCTGTAGAGGGATTTCAGGCACATCCATCCAAGACAGGGGTGGGCCGTTATTTTTGCTGAGGGGGCAACATACAAAAAACAGACTGCTGCCAGGGGCCAAAAACTTTGCCATGCCCCAACCTCTAAATCGATCACTAGATTAAATCATAGGAAATATACTTTAAACTTATTCTTAAGCATTTTTTACTGAAAATTACTCCACACCTTATCTTATTCAGAAAAATAGCATACAGGAGTTCATGAAGTAAATGTACAAAACAAACTGTTCTGGGTAACAATGTTGCCATTAAATATATACAACACACACACACACACACACACACACACACACATATATATATATTCAGCAGCTCCAAAAAAGCAGGGGAAAAAATAAAACCAAGCAACCCGACAAACCTAATGAACATTCAAATTCCAAACCAAACCAATACAACTTTTGCCCTGTTCACATATGTAGACGTTGTTTTTACCACTATGTATGAGAACATGAGTTTGTTTGATGTCTGCATTTTTTGTGTTTTGTCTCAAAGTGGTGGCCTAAATTGTAATCTTTGAATACAGCCACATGTTCACCGCAAACTATGCAGGCAGCTTTACCGCAAAGCTCAGTCAAAGAAATACTTATCAGTCTTTGACTCACTGAACACTCCACATTTGGCATCAACCTCACCCTTTTGTGCTTATTTTTAGCAGGTGAGTCCAAATTAAACCTCGATTGACTGTGCATGAAAAGGGAAAGTCCCAACATCTCCCACAATATGTCAGCGGTGACAGGAAGAAGCAAAACACACTCATGAAACCCACGCATTAAAAAAAATCCAATTTAAGTCATTTACTTGATTAAATATTTTAGCTTCAAAGGTTTAAATGGTGTGACTCCCTTGGCCAGGCAGATCATATGAGCCAGTTCCAGGGCCAAACAGTGTCCAAGTCTGGTCCAAGACACCCAGACTGCAAAGGATTAGAAGTCCCATCTAAGCTGGGGAAAGTCGGTGGGTTGAGGTAGTGCCTGAGTTGGTTCATGTATCCTCCTAACATGATAAGAGGTGATGGATGAATATATTGGACCAAGAGGTCTCTGCAAAACTAACCTTATGAGACGACATTGGAACCACCCTCAACCAATCTTGTCTGTCATTTTTTTTATCTGCTAAAAGGAAGTGTAACAGCCTGAACTTAAGGAACATCAAAGGCTGTCATTTCAGAATATGTGCATGCATGAAAGGCTTGCATGTTAAAATCAACCTACTTCTTTGTTTGTATGCTAGAAAGATAGTGATTACCTCTCATTTTGGGGCCCCAGTAAGTATCAGTTAAGGTCAAAGCTAATGAGATGCAATTCTCAGTTGAAGTGTAGAAGAATAAATACTGTCAATACATCCACAAAATTTATATAATTTGTCAGATTAACTTCAGACAACCTCATTATTTCTTCAACTAAGTAAACCTGCTACACCTGTTTTCTTATTCCTCTGTTTTATTCAATAGAGAGCAAGTTGAGCTGTTCTTAGCGTCTCTTATCATTAGCATGGATGCATAAGTGGAAACTGCCCCTTTCTAGGCAAGCAGAACTATGTGTTTCCTCTGCTTTCTACTTGGTACTGAGATGTGAGCCAGCCTGTCAGCTAGTCAGCCAAATGCAGAGAAAGGCAGACTTCGAAACACACAGAAGTACAGAACAACCATCTCGCCTTACAGCAGAGACCCGTACTCAGATGTAAAATAAAGGTGAACATGGCTAACATCAGTGGCACACCATTAATAAAACCTTAATTGTCCCCTTCCTCTAAAGCCCTACCACCAACCCTCCATAGATTCCACCTTTTATCCCATAAGACTGTGAAGGGGATACTTTGGGAATGGCTAAACAGCAGAGAGAAAACACACACATCATGTTAATCTGACAGGCTCGACAACCTGGGTAGCTCATATGGAAACTCTCAGGCTTCACCTGGGTAATTATGGAGCATCAGTTACTGGTCAGTCTGTCTGGAGGGAAAGAGAAGGACCAGAGGAAGCAGGTGAAAAATGGGAGACATGAAAGGAGAATTGAGAATTCAGACCTACATGAGGACTTAAACCAGAGTCAGGTTCTTTCTGTCTCTCCTCACCTGTCCTCGTCAGATGGCTGGGACAGCCTTTCACGTCCCTCGTAATCCCATTATGTCACAGAGATCAAACAAATATATTCTTATATCATCTTTCAGTAAGGGCCGAAGTTCACAAACACACACTTTGCAGACTTTTCAGCGCTGCAGTATCAGAGCTGACATGAAATGTGAGCGCTGGCGTTTACAGCTAACATAGCTAAAGCAACGCAGACAGTTCCCCTCTTTTCAATTAAAGGCAGTTATTCAAGTCTGCTTTCTATAAATTCCACAACACTAACTTTTCCACTGCCAAGTCCTTCCTTCAAAAAAAAAGCCACAGGAAATATAATACAATATTCAATTTCCACCTGCCTCAGGTGGGGCTCTCCTTTAAGACCAAGTTTCTGTCAGCAGGCCTTTAGCCAGGCCTTGAGATTGCTCATTATGTGGTTAGTCAGTTTTCCCTTGAATTCTTCTCCTGTTAGTTGCTAATAGGCTTTGCACTTTGTTGTTACATAGTTATATTGATGTGGGCTTGCCAGTTTGTTCTTCAGCGCTGCAAGCCTTTAATGACATGTAAAAGGTGGTGTAGCGGATGCTTGTATCCAAGTGGAAAGTTTTGGCTTTATTTAAAAAATGAGCTCATTTCAGACAATCTGGACTTTAGTACCATGAATGACTGGATCGAGCTCTAGGTAGTCCTCCAAGTATTATGGCTCACCCTGTAATGTCCTTTAACTCTTCTCCTTAAGTGCAGTGATAGATTTGCCCTTTTGGCACATGCTTTATCCTTCTCACACCTTGCTTAGGGTCCACATGACCAATGAAGATCACAAAAAGGAAATTGTTCTGAACCTCTTACCCTGCTGCAAAAACCCTCTGTGGCTCATTGAAGCCCCACACCCTGTATGCGGCCGTAAAACTTGGTTAATCGTCTCTGGTTCAGGACTCAGCCTGTAAATGTATACCACCTCAGAGATCCACATGCACTGTCTGTGGTCAACATGTCCTATGCACTGGTTGCCTCTGAGGCCTGTACTTATAATTTTGGCAGAACAGGAACTCTCACAAGGAGTTAACTAAATACCTGAAGGCTGCTTTAAAAAAGGGGGCTCCCTATCTTGGAAGAGATGACCTTTATATTCATCTAGCATCCTTAGCAACTGAAATTGTCAGCTTAATGAAAACTATTGCATTCTAATAGAAAATCCTTGGGGCTTTGGTATGGCAGTGATAACAAATTAAAATACTTTGCATGGTCTTGGTTTACAGCTCTGTAACTTGCCATTTTTTGGTAGGAAATTTTCTTTCTAACACAAGCTGGGTGGTTATTTATGGTTTACAAACCTCACTTGAATCTGAAACGAATCCCCTTTCTTGTAATGCTATACTCTGCACACAGGCTACCTTCCAAATATTTTCATAGGAGTTTAATGGTCCACTATAGCATAATGTTGAAAGAACATGCTCAATATCCACAAATAAGCGCCCTCTGAATTGAGCCAGAAGAACTAGACGAAAAGACGATGGATGAAGCCAAAGGCAGAGTTGTGATGGGGACAGGGGAGAGGAGGAGGGAAGGTCCTAAGCCCTGCAGACAGGCTACAGCATGGCCTGTTACTGAGTGACCTTAAAACTCACTGTCTTGAACCATGACAAAGCACGGGGGGGGGGGGGGTTGAATACAAGGAAAGGCCTACAGATCCACAAGTCCCAGTTCGATCAGTCAGATGTCTGTATTGGTAATCAAGGAAAGTTTTCGGGAGGGATCCTACAACCATTATTCCAGGTCACTTTGGTTGACCCCAATTTTCAGGAAAAAAAGGGCTCCAAAGTGAAACCAGAAGGTCTACACAGTACGAGGCCAATCTTAATAGGACATGGAGCATAGTAGAATTACACAAAGTATGGAAAATTAGATTCATGGTGCCATATAGTGTACTTATGTCTCCCTTGTGGCCTGAGAACTGCCTGAAGACATTGTAGGTTCACCTGGAGCCTCCAAAGATAATCTTAACAAATTTATATGTTGAATTAACTGCCTGAAATTATTCAAATCAGACTGATTCAATAAGTCATTGCATTCACCCTGTACATTGTCCTGCCTTGTCCTCATATAAATGATCTGCTTGAGCAATATATGCCATTTCATTTTGTTTTTGCAGGTGATAATTTGTACTGTGCAAAGTAATAAACTAAAACACAAACAGAAAACTTGCTGGCAGATTCAAGCTGTTTCTCAAGATGGTCATCATCTTGGTTCTTTACAAGTGACTGTGTCCTTCACTGTCTTAGCTTTACAGAAAACATGATGTCAGTGAAGGTGCATCAGGGGCTTCTTTCCTCACTTTTCCAAGAGCTCCATAAGGAAATGTATTCCCTACCTTAAGGATGTGGCTGTCATGATTCTTGGCTTGCTGCCTTCGTCTCTCTCTCTCTCTCTCTCTCTCTCTTTCTGTCTCCATCTATCTGTCCATCTCTCTCTCTCTCTCTCTCTCTTTGTCCTTTGGATCTACTTCTAATTCTTAATTAGCTGTCACATTCTCCAGGCCTTTTCCACACCAAACAAGAGCTGAACTCAGACACCAGACCACTCTAAATGGGGTCTTGGTCATGAAATGGTGCTGTTTTTTTGTAAGAAGTCTTTGCTTAATGTTGCAATTGATATTGTGCTTGGCATATTTTTAAAAGCTCTCAATACACTAAAGTCTAGTTGAGGCTAATGCAATACTGCGTGGTATCACGTTTTTCAGAACGCCGCAGAATAGCATTTGGTACAACGCATTGAAGTCAACTGGATGCCAGTTTACAAACAGGAGAGATACGCAGAGACTACAGCCGTCCAAAGGTTTCTGTGAAAGTGTGAGTGAAAGAGTGAATCTGTCTGCTGATCAACACCAGTATAAATTTGTCTGATGGTAGATGTGCAAAACAAGCAGCAGCCATTACCTTGAATGTGATAGCTCAAAAAATACCTAACTGTACCGCTAAAAACAAAAATGACACCATACCAAAAAAACTATATGATGGTAATGCAAATAGTATTTTTGCTTGAAATGCCCATCCTTGTGGTGAGTTCTTTGTGAAGTATGTGGAAACAACATCACTAGCGATGAGAGTATGAAAGTTCACATCAGAAGGAGACTAACAATCTTGCAGAGTGGTGCACAGACAGACAGCAAAAACAGGGAACTTAGAAAAAAGGAGGCAAAGATGGACACCTTTGTCTATATACATGGAGCTAAGATGGCACAGGTGAACAATTTAAGGTTCCTAGGAAACAACATCATAACATCCCTGTCATGGATTTGATACATTTTTACCCTAGTTCAAAAAAAAGTAGAAGCCAAGAAATGAATTCATTTTGCAAGAAAACTTAAAAAAGCAAAATTTCAGTGACAAATTCTTTTCAACTTTTACAGAGGAGCAATAAAAAGCATTCTGACTGGAAACATCACAAACTGGCAAGGGGCTGTGCACAATCCAGGACAGGAATGCTGTGCAACGGATGATTAAAACTGCCCAGAACATCATTGGTACCCATTTACTGAGCACCTGTGATGGAGAGGTGCCTGCAGGCCAAGGGATATTAAAATACAATACCCACCTCAGCTAAAGCCTGTTTACCCTGCTGCCAACCGGCAAGGAATATAGGAACATCAGCTGCCATATCTCAAAACTAATTAATTTTTTTAAAATTAACTGTTTATACATTTACATAAATATCTTGTTTAGTAGCAGCAACTGTATTTCGTTTTACCACCCTGTGTTAAAATGGCATTGAAGTTATCTTGAATCTTGAATCTTGAATCTTAGTGTTGACAACACAAATAAAAAACTGAAAGCCATGGTAGACCTTCCTTAAAGTATTTCTGTTTTTTTTTTTTTAATGTATCCTAATAAAATCCAACTTTTTAGTAGTAGGCCAACCACCTCAAATTGTCTGAGACAAGGTTTCTGGTGTGGTAGATCAATAGGAAATTGTTAAATTTGCTGTCCCCTGTGTAAACTAAAAAAAACACTGGAAAAAAAAGTTGACTGGATGCTGTCAATTCAAATATATAATGACACAGAGTTGAATGTAATTTTGACTTGCGTAAACTTATTTATAGGCCAGTATCAGCCTCAGCGGACTGATGGGAAATGGCACTGTCATCTGCCGGATTGTTTATGAGCTACAATGTACAAAACCTGATGCCATTGTGCCAGGGCTAAAGCTAATACTTTGTAAGCTGATTTTTCGTCGGAGAAGAAAAACAGATATCATCTTTTCTCCCTCTGCTCCTTGAGTAAACATATATTATTTCACAACCATTCCAGTTAGACCTTGTGTGTCTGTCTGCAATCCCTTACCGTTTCCCTAACTTGGTATAGTCTACCAGGCCAACGAGCCTTGACGAGGTGTTCTGGATCAAAACAAGAGATCGACCCAGGTGGATTAATAGAATCCTGATACTAAATCCGCCTCCATTGGGTTTATATAGAAACAGCAGTGGGAGAAAGACTGTCAACTGGTCCAACCAGAAGTTTTCTGGAGAGTGGACATTAACCAGAGACCTTGAGCCTCTTTGAGGGACTCGGAAATAGAAACTCTATCCAGCCCTGTGATCTCCAGACCTCTCTATCTCCTTCAATCATGGACTTCTTCATATATCAAGCTTTTGCTCTCCTGCACACTGTGTCCCTCTTTCTGTGCCAGACTTTGCTTGCTCAACTGTGTCTGGAATTAGTGTTTGTGAGGGGTGTTTTTTTTTCCTCGACTATACCTCCACAATGACGATTAGTGTTCAAGTCGGTAATTGTTCTTCTTATTGTTGCGTGCGCTTTGATTATAAAGGGAGCATAAATACATTTTAAATCCCTGGATTTTGTAAAAGTTTTTTTAAATGTCTCTAAGGTGCTTATCCTTAACAGTGATCCTGAGCAGTAGTTGGAGCTCACGTCTGATCAAGATGAAGATTGATGTTGTGTTTTTGTTTCAGTCCATCCTTGTTGAAACTTTTAAAAATCAAATTCTTACCCGGGTTTGTGTTTTTCCTCACATTTTTTTCTCAAAGTGTTTCGCTGTGTGTATTTTAAGCCCGCATGGTATTTCTGAAAGCAAACACAACTTAGTCTGAGGCCTCTGTGAAGACAGGACACACACTGCTTCTTTGTAGATTTTTTTTTTCATGAATAAAGGTGCACATTCATTCATCTTTTCTTAGCTTCTTCTTTAGGGAGTTTTAAGCGTTTTGATCCCGACTCCTCTCCCATATTTTTTACGTAGCACTACATTTCTCATTTGAGAAGATTCAGAATCCCTTTCTTTGATTATGCCGTATGCCCAGCAATCGCGATCTGGTTCAAGCTAAGCCCTCCTTGGTTGCAGCACATCGTTCTCAATGTTTTTTCATTTTTATTCCACCAGGCCACTTCCTCTGTTTGCCAGGAGTGCTGCTGCCTCACCAATGAGACAGAGAATGTGCTAAGCAAAAAGGGGGGTAATGACTTTAAAATACATTACTGCGTCATGGACAGGCACTTGGAAGGTGTCCTGAACTGTAAATAAAAGCATTTCAATCTTGCATTTGCTCACCGAGTGGAGAAGAAATTCCACAGTAACTAAGTAAGCTGGGGTGGTGGAGCTACAACTACCTAAGCAGATGTCACTAGGACTTAGGTATGTTGGAGCACCGGAGACACTGGCAACTTCTCTCATTTATTTCATCTGTTTTCTTACAAAGATGATCCGGACAGATGAAGTAACCAGAGCTGCCTGCCTGTCCTTTTATGGCCTTCTACTGTAGAAGAACAGGCAGAGGAGTCAGAGCACAGGGTGGAGTTGTTGGGACTTTATGAACAGTGGAGAGTAACTGTTCAAACATGACGTGGCTATGTGAATTTAAACAGATGAGGATGAAAATTTCCAGGAATTGCCTTAGACTGGCAGTATTAAATATGATGCCATAAAACATGGAACACATTGGCGGTTTTGTACCTCAGTGCCACTTAAATAGTGTCAATTCAGGCTTATGCTATCATGACTCCAAGTTTATACTAATTTTATGTTGCATTCCTAGCCCGTCACTTGTATTGTGCAGTTTCCTGTGCCTCTCCGTGTCAGTGCAAACCTACTAAATTGCATGCTCCTTCCGGCATCATATATCTGTCTTGTTCTGGGGTCCCAAAGTTGCAGCTTTTTGTCCTCTGCAGCTCTACTGAGCAACTATCTGCTTCCCTCAGGCCTTCAACAGATTACCTCCACGACACGCCTAATACACCATGTTTTATAGCC
Organism: Acanthurus leucopareius; assembly: GCA_029814765.1. Lineage (NCBI taxonomy): Eukaryota > Metazoa > Chordata > Actinopteri > Acanthuriformes > Acanthuridae > Acanthurus > Acanthurus leucopareius. Next base: position 14,917,570 of record JAQMCX010000029.1, read on the forward strand.
GAGTAATGTCGGCTTTACACAGGGATTTGAACCTTTAAGCTGACCTTGAAACATGGCTGCTCTGTTGGCTAAGATGCAGTCCTAACAGGTCATGATTTATTACAGGAGACTGCATGGATAAGTCAAGCTGAAATGACTGTACCTATTTAGGGCCAACAGTCTAGCTGGAGTTTTCCTGGGTAGAGAGGGACAAACATATGCAAAGACATTTAACACATAGTTCCGTTGCATTTTTTCTCACCAGAAAGTCATAAAATGCCAGTGGAATGCTGCCTTTAGTGTATTTGTATTGCATACTTTTTCCTTTCTTTCGTTCTCTCTCTGGTGGTTGTCAAAGACAGAAAACAACTTTGAAAAATCTAATTGAACTTTTCCACATGTGGCACAACTTTGCCCATAGGAACTGCCTTTTCTAGAGCTGAAATGCAGAAAAAGATCAGAATTAGAGAATGTCATCGGTAGGGACAGATTCCTTTATGTGATTGTGTCATCTCACAACATGCACGTCTCTCCAGCTAGCATTCTTGTTGTCCACCCGGGCTGCTACTGTAGAATGCTGTCTAGTTAAAAACTGCGGTTTGTGCAGTGAGGAGGAAATATTATGTCTCACAATCCAAAAACAGATGTTTCAATTCCAGCATCTGTGGCTGCTCACAATGTGACAGCAAACAAACTGCTTTAAGTAAGTCCTGAGTGACTTTCTGTCACAAACTGACACAGCTCCATTTGGACATGTGTGTGTGTCAGTGTGAACACCCACAGGAGAGATTTTGGCCTGATGGACACCAAGTCGGCTCAGGGGTCCCTGTGTCAATCTTCTGTCCCCTGCTAAAGGGTCTTCTGCTCCACTGTCCTGCTGGAAGATCTTGGAGGACACCCAACTCAAGGCTCCAGTCCCATCAGTCAGACCGATGAGCTATCTCCTCTTCCCTTGTTGAGGAGGAGGGTTGAGGAGGGACTCAGGAGGGTCTGCTGGGAGGATAGTCGTCCCTGTCTGTACTCTGATGGGACCTCACAGCAGCCTGTAGACTGTCAACACATTCTTGCACAGCTGCTCTTAAATCACAAATGGTATTGCTATAGTGCTCTCTGTGTATACGTCTGTGTATGTGTGTGTAGGCTAGAGCACAATTGTGGAACTGTATGTTTGACAGCATGTGTCTGGGTGTAAGTGCAAGGTCGTGTGTGTGCGTGTGTGTGAATAATTCCTTCACTTTGCCACATATCCATTTTTGAATGATGAAGTGTTTTTGCGTGTGTAAATGAGCAAACGTTAACACACGATTCAGGCCTACTTTCCATTTTAGTAACTCTCCAGAGATACAGCTTTGTCTCTCAACATTGTGCAGTTGCAGTGTTGAGGCTGATAAGGAAATGTTTAGCCAATTTAACCAGACTGCTGAAATGATTTGGAATCCTCACCAGGCCACTAGGGCATATCAAATGCATGGTGGAAAACTGGATTGTTTGTACAGCGGATAAGCGAGCTGAAATACTTAGAAGCAGTCTGTTGTGCTCAGTCTAGGGAGTTTCGTGTGAAGGACTTGTGTGTGTGTGTGTGTGTGTGTGTGTGTGTGTGTTTGTGCTTTTGGTGTTTGAAAGTGTGATCGCTTGTCATTTTGATCTGCCGTGAGAGTTTGCAGGTGAAAGATGGTTTGGATGGAGGCTGTGTATGTTTTCATACATGTGTGCTTGTAGCAAAGCACATGGACTTTTGTGTGCACACTTTGAACGCTGGTGTGTATGTTTGCTCTGGGAGGCCTTGCCGTGACCTCTGCAGTCGAAACACTGACATCTTTCCTCTGTCTGTCTCGCTCACTGATGAACACAATCTGTCCTTTCAGATCCATGAACAGCTGCAGCAATACGAAGAGAGCAAGCCTGTCCCTGTCCTGGACAATGCTGCACCTCTGGCTTGTGAAGTAAGTTCCTTTTTTTGGAAGGAAGGTGTCTTTTTTACTTAGTTGCACATGCAGATGGGTGACAAATGGAAGGAAAAAATCAATACAAAGCAGAGATTCTTCATGTCTCTGCCGCTCTACAGAAGGGATCAACATTATCCTTCCAAAAATTGTTCCCTGTTTAATGATGATGTTGCAGAGTGCTATCCAACATGACCTTTAAAAACCCCTCATAAACAAATCTGACAAATGTTTTGTTGACTATGTTCTCCTACCAGGAGTCAGTGTTAATTTTGACAGCAAATTATGACTTAGTCTTAGTCTTTTGAATAACACATCATTTAGTTTTAGTCATATTTTAGTCATCTGAAATCTTTTAGTCTTAGTCTAGTTTTAGTTGACTAAATATCATAAGAGTTTTAGTCTTAGTCTAGTCTTAAGTCTAAGTCTAGTTTTAGTCTATATTTTAGACCAAATATTATCAGATTTTAGTCGACTACATTTTTCTACAGAATATGCAATACAGACACAGATTTAATGGTTGCAATACAAAAAATGTATTTTATTTTATTCTTGATGTCAAAACATGACCATGGCTTTTTCACAAAAGATAATCTCACATATTAAGCAGAAGGGCCTGCTCTCCCTGAAAAATATACATGCTCCCTGAAAAAAGATATGCATTCTCCCTGAATGATAAGCAATGCATGACATTATTTCAAGATGAAGTACAATATTATTGAAATAGATAACCACCTAACTCTGAACTTATTGTCTTCTAATTTCTGTGCAAAATCAAAAACAGAAAGAAAAATAAAGTGCAATTATCAAAAATAATATAACTATTGGTTGTAATGTCATTGCACAAGGTATCTAAATACAGAAAATTCACTGCTGTTAATGTTCATGTACCTCAAGAGAAGTTAAATAACTGCTAGGCTACAATGCTAACTGAAATCAATCAAAGCTGTGTAACTAAGACTGTGCAGCTAAACACAACTAAATATAATGTAGGTAAATAACCTAACTGTCGTGAAAACGTCTTCGAAACTGTGCGAAGTTCTACAAACTCGTCTTTGTCCTCCTCCTGTGAGAGTGTCGTTGCTGCTGCTTGTAATTGTTGCGCCTGCACTTGCAACGGCTTTTGAAAATAGCTCTGCTGCTCTGTAGATCAACCTACCCTAAAGAGATTCGCTCTGATTGGATTTCTTCCTAAATTGTCCCACAAAAAGAGTAGTTTTGATTGGATCTCTTCTCCATTCGTCCCGCCCCAATATTTTCTTCTGGTTTTTATTCGTTAACTAAAGTGTCAGAGTTTTCGTCATCACATCTGACTTTTTATTTAGTTGTCGTCCGTCAAAAAGGTTCGTTGACGAATATTTTTCGTCATAGTCTTCGTCAACGAAATGAACACTGCTCACATCAAATGTGACAGTAGTCAATATCATAGCTAAATTATATCTCAGGCTACTGTGTCTGAATCTGTCGGAAAAGCCAATACAGAACTTATTCCTTCTAACACTGCTTGGCCATTTTAACTCTGCCACTGAAGGACTGTTGCTTTTAGATAACACATTAACACAAGTTTGTATCTGCCAGGTAAATATCTGATATGAACACAGAATAAGATGATATGGTCTAATTCTTCACTCTAAGTTGCTGAGTTCAAGTTTATCTCTTTAAAATTCTCTGTATCTGTCTGAAGGTTACATGAGCAGCACTGCAGTGAAACCAGAGCCTAGATATGGAACTGTGTGGGAGGTCAGTGACAAAACCCATGTGGCAGACACAGGAAGTGACTGCATGTGTTCTGTTGACTTCAACTCATTTCTGAACTATCTCTGACTTAAGACACTACACCGTAGGTTGAGGGGTACATCAGGCAGACAAAGTGAAAGCACAAATGAGCACTGAGATAAAACTGTGACAACACTGTTTATATGGAAGAACACTGTCTGTACCAACTAGCAACCTACACTATTGCAGTACCAACTCTCAGCCAAGTGATGGCAGTATAGTGATGAAAATGAATTTGTCAAGTGCAAGCATGGGAACAGGTTACCCTAGAGGATGTCACAGAAGTAGGATTACTCCTAGTAAGGATTAGTATATAAGAAAATACTACAGCTGTCAGCTCTCCTGTTAGAGTGTCTCCTGTTACTTGTTTGAAGGGAGTTTCCAAACACCCAGTTTGTTCCAGGTTACATATTAGATACCCATTCTTTTGACAACATAAATTTTCAGTCATTTGGGTTGTAGCAGAGATTAAAGTCACTCTCATCTATTCCCATATAATCTAGCTTCATACTGGAATATGTTTTTGGAAGTTTCAAAAACAACTGAAAAACACAGCTCAGTACATTCTGTACACAAGCTATGTTATGTTGTGATGTTTGGACTATTGAGTGTCATTTGCTTTTATAGCAGATTTTGGGCTCAAAATTCACAAGATCTTAAAATTTCAGTTAAATTTTCAGAATCATACCTTACACAGAAAGAAAATCTAAGAAGTTGGACTTCCAAGTTTGTCAGTGTCCTACCAGTGCCTCATAACTGGTCCTGGCTTTGTGTAAATCTAATGCTTATCATGACTCTACTGTTTGTCACTGGAACCTTAAAAAGGCCAAGCAGAGCAGAGAAATAAACAACCAACTCAACGAACAGCCAAATTAAATCTGATCAAACTTGTTGTCTACAGTGTATTATTAGAGGCAACCACACTGTATTACTAATGTGTATGTATGTGTTTACATCTTGTTTTACTCATGTTCAGGGAATATTAATCTGTTTACAAAGTCACAGTGTGAGGACTCTGTGTCAAAATGCATGTCCCAGTAGTATCAATCATTAAATGTTACTGTGAGGACTTGGGTTGTTTAGGTAATGGTTGGGGATTTGATAAAGGTTAGGGTTGAATAGTAGAGGTTATGATTAGGGAGGTGTTTGGGAAATTAGTGGAAATCTGTATAATGTACACTGAAGTGATGGAGACACAAACTCTGTTTGCATGTGTATGTGTGTGTGTCTGTGTGAGCACACTAAGCCAGAACTCTTTAAGTTTTGGGAATATGGCCTTTGATGTTTAGTGTTTGGGAGCAGAGAGCCATTGGTCCTACATAAATGAAAACTCTTTCTCATCATTAATAAGAGTCCTTATACATAAATACAAGACTGAACATATAACAGCATATTCCTTTCTGGGCTCCTGGTCCGCTCAGTGGCTTGTGCTACACAATTTGTGCATTTTCAATGTATAATTCCGTCAGACCTCTGGTGATTGTTCTCTTAATGGACCAAGAATAAGCTCTAGATTTGGTTGCTCTCAGTTTTGGTCCTGTTCTCTGACACAAATTGCCTGACATCAATCAGAACTGTGTCTACATTAAAAATACAAAAAGTCAGCTTTAATAGCTTAGGGTTAGTTACTGTGTCTGTGAGGTTCATGTGGGGATAATGTAAAAAAAAAACAACCTTTCCTTGTTAAATGTGTACATTTATTGAATACATAATTATTGTTCTGCTCTACATGTCATTTGCTATTTAAGTCAATTAAGTTTACTTGAATTTATAATGTACTCAATAAAAGTGCATCGCCTGCCTTGTGTCAGTAGTCATGAATTTTGAATTTATAAAGTTTTTATCTTCTAAACAGATAAACAGATATCTCTTTTTTTATCTGTCTAAAATTTTATAAAATTCTCTACCCTTGTCTCTGATGTTTAATGAGAGAATGACATATCACTGTGTATGAGATATAGTGCTGTATATAGTTTATGCTCTATATGCTCTCTATATAGTACCGGTATATCTAATTTTTTTTGACAATCATTTATTAATTTTTTAGCGATATCAATTTCTGCAGTAATATTCAGTATTCATCAAATAGTAAATAGAATGAGATACAGGCAGGGGTACATGTGTATGTGTTATATGTTTGTGTCAGTTTGTGCGTGTTTGAGATGGAGGTTACTGATGGTTTTTTGAGGAAGCAATGTATTGTGGGCATCAGGAAATACAATGAAGAAAGGACTGCTTTGTTTATGAACACCAACTAAGCATTGTATTTGTTTGCAAATGATGAAGGGCGACATTTAGTTTTACAGGCACAGCAAGCAGCAAGCTCCGTTGCTGGGAGCACTCACACTCAGGCAGTGTGTGTGAATGTAGGAGCTCAGGGCTGAACTCTACCTGTAGCCACATGCCTTATGTGCTCTCTTAATGTAGGCTCTTCACTGGCTTTCAGGAATGCAGTTTCCACATTGTGTATGCATGTTTTGGTGTGAGACTGTGAGGTGTGGATGTGTCGGTGGGTGGGAGGCCAAATGTGAGTGCACATGCATGCGTTTCAGTCATGACCTCGTACACAGGTGGGACAGCTCTAGACTGGAGCCCCTTTGATACCTCAGTAATGAGGAAGTGTTTGCAATGTCTCACTATGGAGTGATGTTTACAATGGGACTCTCTCTCTCTCTGACACACACACACACACACAAAGCTCATAAATCACAACTCCATTCAAAGAGCGAACCCTGCTTCTTGTCTAAACTAATTCTCATGTTAAGGGTTATATTGACACACTCCTCATCTATCACAGATTGCATGATTAGAATGAATCGGGGTGTTTGGAGAGAGAGGGGAAGAAGCTCTGTGTGAGGGGTGTTTACTTTTACAAGTTCATTAGATCTACACAAACCTGCACAGAGAGCATGGATTAGTTGGCAGATGCTCTCTGAGTGGCTGAACAATGTAAAGTTTATGATCTACAAGGATATAACTAAATGGAAGGTCAACCAAGGACATCTGGCCATCTGGACAGTTAAGAGCCCACTGGAACAAGAGACTGAGACAGATCTCACTGTTTGCTTGCTGTAATGTCTTTACTGTTTTCTGATTGTCATCCTTTGCTAATGTCTAAGGTGAGAGTTGTTGGAAAAATGGCCAAGCATGATACTGTAGCGAGTCCTTTACTATGGTAAAAACATTGTAAACAAGCACATTTTTTAGCATAATGTTATTCAATATCATGTTATTCAATATCAATCACTGATAATGAAAAAAAAAAAGCAAAAAAAACATTTATTACAGTTTCCCAGTAACTGTCACTTTCCTGCAAAAATCAAGCTGGTACACAACACTTGCACATTAACACTTTCAAAGTTATCCAAACAGTTCAGAAAAAGAACAATATGATTATGCCATATTCACATTCCTTTCAGCTCTTGTGATAGCTAACCTGTCTGGCTTCCTGTGCTGCTCTGTTTTGGTTTTGCCAGAGCCTGGGTGGGTCGTTAGAGCAATTGTATTCTTTATGTACAAAAGGACAGCATTAGTCTTGGTTCAGGTTTACAAAGGTTATAACACTAAAAGAAACACTGCCGTTTATCCATACTTAGCTTACACAATACTGTAATTAAATTGATTATACCCATATCCCGAAACTATACTTGGTTTCTTAATTATCAAATAAAGTTATTTGACTTTGACTATGTGTGTGTGTGTGTGTGTTTGTGTGTTGACTTCCTCTGTTGTTACAAGTCTGAGCCAAGTTTGAACACAAGTTTGTCTCTCAACCTCTGAGAAAAATGCCTGTGTCTTTAGATTGCTAGTTCTTTCCTCACAATGGAGAATATTTTTTTTGGTACTATGATACTATATTGATACTAGAGCGTCCACTAAGGTTTGGTGGAGGTAGTTTTTTTAGTTTTAACATCTGCCTGCTGAAGCTGGTGGTGAAATGGTTAATAAGAACAGTGAGACTAAGATAATCATTACAGTTTACTAGCTAGCTAGCTAAAAGAAGCTACAGCTTAGTGTTAGTGAGCTTGTCCCTGTGAGAGACCCTTTTCACATTACCCCTATTTATTATTTTCAGCAAAAATTATAGAAAATGGGAATGAATGGACCTTGAATCCATTTTAATCATATATAATAAAAAACTGCACTCATTTATAGTTGTTTGCAGCTTTCTTTAGGCTAGTTTAAGCTACTCTACATTTGGACTATTGTTGCAACATTGCCTGTGGTGTTTATTTTCATCAAAGTCATTCTTCTTTTCTTAATTTAATCTTCCCTTTTTCCTTTCTCCTTTAATTCCTCCTCTGAAAACAGCTTGTCCATGTTAGCTGTCTTATTTAAAGGCTACATGACATTTCAGAGTTCAGGTTTTGTCAAAGATGTAGGTCAGAGATTGTCTCATTCCAGATACTTTAGATAGCCACACCTGAGCACACAGATTATTGAGATCACAGAGGCACTGATTGCACCGCTGATAAAAGATTGTTTGTTCTATCACATCATAAATCTGGATTACACATTGAGAAGCATACAGTGGGGCTTGAATTTTGTGCACAAGTACAAAATAACCTCTTAAATACTGTGAAGATGTAGGCCATCATTAGTCATCCATTGTAAACTTTAAAACCCAAATTAAATAATGATGAATGATTTAAAATGACTGAGAAAATCTATTGTGTTAAAGCTCCATTTTACATTCCCAGGTACTGCTACTGAATATGGCGATGAGCAATACCTTCATATCAACTGGATCTCACAACTATTTGTATGTGTGCTTGTAGTGATGAACCTACAGAAAATCATCAACTGATTTTCCCCGCAGTTCGTGATATGTCTTAGTTCATTGTATTGTTTGTTATGGTTTTGTTTTACCCGCGTCACTAATCAGCAGAGAGTCATGGTCAGTGACTAACTGGTGAACATAGTGGAGCATTAAGCATCAAAAGAGACAGAAGTTTGTAAAGACCAAAACAGAGCTAAATTATTCCGTTTTTGTGAGTGCAAGTCCAAAGGTTATGCTAGTCTTTTGTAATCTGTTGCATGCTTCAACTGATCAACAAGCTTGCCAAATCTACTGAAAAGGTGATAGTAATTTAGAAGTCTTCTTTACAACTTGCTCTCATAACATTGTTTTCCCTCACTTTATTTGGCAAATGGAAATAATTTTTCCTGCTTTTCTCCTGTGCATGAAGCTTTATTTTCTCTCTCATAAACTAGTCTAAAAATATGAAAACCCTTTAAAATTGAAAATTGGAACAGAAAACTGAAATTGGGCTTTTTTTAAAGCTTGACATTATACTTTATTCAATGTAAGGCCTACCATGTAAGAAAATAAAGAAAAGTGAGACAGAAAGCAGACAATTAAGTTTAGTTGAACAAACTCAAGATTTTCCAAACAACTCCCCAAAAACTGAACACATAGCATAGCTAGACACAGCTAACACTGTCTCATTGCACAACCACATATACTTCTGAATGGAAACTATGCAGGAAACTTTTTGAAACCGTCAAACATGCAAGTAATAACAGGAAATGATCACACATCAATAAAGAAGTGACAGGGGAACCAGTGCTGGCAAATAGGCTAACATATGTGACCTCACGTTTAGAGACCTTTACACCCCTGCAGGGTTTAACCAGGACGGGCCCTCAGTGAACTGACACAACATATCGGTCAGTGTCACCACTTCAAAGAGAGCACAGTGTGTGTGTGTGTGAGCGCCTGCGTATGTGTGTTGGAAGGGTGTGGATGTATTTGTCTTTTTGTTGACCCTCAGTGGAACATATGGCAGCCAACACAAAGCCTAAAGCCACCTCCTATCAATACTGATACTGCCTCACTCCTCCTCTCAAAGGTGAACGACAGGACACTCAGGCATGCATGCATGAGCACACAGAAACACACACATACATTTACTCTCACACACACACACACAGCTCTAGAACCCCTACCCCACTTTATTTATAGCCCTCTCTTCTTGCTTCCTATCCTTTCATTTTCAGATCAGCTCCTTTCACCCAGAGCAGGCAGCAGCTGGAGGGCTGACTCTCAGAGGGAGGCAGCATGACAGCAGGACTGAGGGGACTAGCGCTGAGCCACACATTAACTACTGGGTACCCCACGCAAACACACGTCCAAACACACATTCACAAACACACAAAAGCACACATCCACATATGCCAACAAACATGCACACACATAGGAAGAAATGATAAAATGAGCATTTGCTCTCACCAAAACACCTATTAAATGATTAATGTAAGCCTCTATTCTTTATGGAAGCATCTTGTTGAGAAAACAAGAGCTTTAAATCCAAGGCAGTCAGGACTGATGGAAGGTCTCACAAACAGCTACTTGAATGATATTTATGAAAAGCTTCAAGTGGCGACTGAGCTGCACAACTCTCTGTTTTGTTTTGGGGTTTTTTTTGCTGCTGCTGCTGCTGGGGGTGGATGTGTGGCTGCAGGTTTGACTGTCCCTCTGACAGCTGACAGTTAGCTTTAATGACAGCTCCAAGGGCTTGTACTTACCCACTGTGGGTGGGCTCTGTAAAAGTTGGCAGGTTTATAGTGAGTAGCAATAGAAACTTACATAAACTCTTTTTTTAATAGAGACTAAATAAAAATATTATAGGAAATAATATCATCACACACCTATGAAGTATTTCTAAAAACTTCTATTGAAATAGCTAACTTTTGCTGCATGATGAACACAAACTTAGTAGTATACAGTAATGGTATTTACCAGTAGTGAAATGTTTCAGCTAGAAATGTGTGTGTGTGTGTGTGTGTGTGTGGCTTTAGTGCATACCTTGACCTTGATTTTCTTATCACAGATTCTTCTCTGTAGCCTGCAGGAAAAACATAGTTTCCAGCACACAGCCAGAGCACCTGAACTGTGACTGCCACTACACTTTGCCTGCCTCCACATGTCCGGCCACAGGTTTTAAGTGCCTTTAATGTCTTCAGGACAATTTGTGTGTGTTTGAGGGAATGCTTTTGGTTCACAGTATTAGTAGCTCTAAGAATCACTGACTGGTAGCACACTGACACACCTTTCCAAAGTAAGAGCCCAAGATGAGTCACAGCAAGTGCCGTAGTTCAGATTTGTGCTGGAAACCAAAACAAAGACAAAACAATATCTTCGGCTTTCCTTTGTGAGCTCATGTGTGCTTATATGACTCATCTGCTATCCAGTAGGTATCACAGTGTGTGGTATGCAAAGATGAAAAAGTAAGATCTTTAACTCTTATCTTGTTGTAAATTCACTTTAAATTATTTTTTTGCTTTCTTCAGGTTAACGTCCATAGAGGTGAGACCAAGCAAGCTTTTTTCTTCCTTACTGGTAAAAACACTTTGCTGGACAGTAGACAGCTCTCAGGGTTATGTGTGATAAGTAAGAAGACTTATATTATATCAAAATATTTTATGTATACTTTACAGGAATAGCTTAACATTTAGGGAAATACACTTTCTTTCTTGCAGGAAGTTGAGACAATTGACACCACTCATGTCTGTACAGAAAGAATAAAGTAGAGTCTTGCTGGTTGTCCAGCAAACCTGATGGTGGTAACATTCTATTATTATTAGCCACTTGATATTATTTTCTGTTATACCTTTTAGCCTTGTAGTAAAGTGTCATTGAGTATTTTGATAGGCGCTTAATAATAAAATGTATTATTGTTATTATTTTTTAAAACACTGAATTTACACACTATTATCACAAAACAGAAAGTTCTCACAATTGAGAAGTTGACACCATTGCACAAATAAATAAATGATAAAATAAATAAAAATACATTTTTTAATTGACTAAATACAGTTAATCTGCTGAGATACCTTAATTAATATCTGTGTGGAATGCTATCAGTATAGCAGCAGTGGTGTGTGATATACTAGTTACTTGCTTATGTTTAAAGATACCTTTGACGATTGTGAGAGCAATCTAAACACCCCCTTTGACTCTGACTGTCAGGTGTGTGACAAGTGGTCTTCAGGGTATGGGAAGGTTTTGTTGCTCAGTTTCCTAGAAAAAAATTTACTTTGGACTTCCGAGTAAAGATACGCATACACCTGATGTCAGTGAGAACAGTGGCCGGCTGCAGTCAGAGTATTGTGAGTAATTTGACTTTTTTTGTTGTTGCTGCCACATAGGTGGTGAGTCAGATTTACTTACATGAATTCATGAATACATGACTCACTCTGCATTGTTGTGGTTTCTTTTTGTCACCAGATGAAAAGTGCCATTGAATGCCCCAAGTCACTACAAATGATATCACTTACCCCAGGATCACTATAGTGATCATTGACATATGATCCACTTTAGAAATGGAGCTTAAACAACCAAAACTGGCCCCACTTTCTTGCCTGCTTAACTGTAAGATAGTACAGTCACAACCACACATGCAGCCAGAGTGTGCGCACAAAGGGTGGAGTCAGTGCTGCTGGTTTCTTTTCTCATCGGAGGCCATCAGATCTTTACTTGAAGCGCGTTGAAGGAGACGGAAGGAATAACGCAGCTCAAAACCAGAATGTGTTTTAGTCAGTTGTGGATGACATCTAATCCGATCTTCGGTGGCCTACCTGCGTAATCTATAACTCACCTAGTTAATTTCAGGGGGAAAAAAACAAACAAAAAACCCCAAAAAACAAGTTTATGTGCAGACATGGAGCGCAGTGCACTGGCCCCGTCGCGCGTCCAGCCCCCGCCGAGAGCAGCTCGTAAAAGCCAGTGGCTCCGGAGCGCCCTGGCCCATCACCACTGTCCTGATCCCGGTGTGGACAACGAAATCATCGTCCTGGCCACTGGAATAGACCAATATTTGCAGGAGGTCTTCCACCACCTGGCCTACTCCAACCAGGATGATAAGGTGTCAGAGGAGGATTTCACTGCGCTATGCGCCGTGTTGGGACTCTCCGGAGCGGGGAAAGCAAAGGGAGCGATGAAAGGAGGAACCGGAGATGGAGATAAAGATGAGGAGGATGAAGAGTTTGGGGATGTTTGTTCTGAGCTGCCCAGCCAGTTATCCTTTAAAGACTTCCACTCGCGGCTCTGTGGGTATTTTCGTGTGCGCAGTGCGCGTAGAGGCACCGGGCAGTGTGACTGGCGTCTACCCGTCACCGAGGACACGGAGCTGGTGGAGCGACAAATCCGGATCAGGTGGCCCCGTGTCCGACGGAGAAAATCTGTGAGTTTTGATCTGACGAGAGATCAGTCTGGACCTCTTAACAGATCAATGAAAAGTCGAAGCGCAGGAGACCGCGACTCAGGTACAGTGCCGGGGTACCTCTGATCCACGTGTTATTACATTTAAATGCTCCCCTGTGATCACGGAGAGCCTCATTATTGCTGCTTATGCTTATAATAGGCTATAGTTTATAGGAAATCATTCAAGGCAGATTTTTGCTACCTTATAACTAGAAATAATTGCATACACATATTTTGACAGGCTAATCATTAGTTTCTAAATAAAGACACACAAAGTAATAATTGTCTAGAGACAGTGTGTGCTAAAAGAGAGATATGCTTTATCTTTGACAATGTGTAACCTTCTTGTTTATTATGATTTCACGCCTGATTCGTTCTCCATCTCATGTTCCACTTGCTCTCTAATTGTCTCAGTTTTAAAGTAGCATAAAATGGAATCACTCAATTAAGTACAAGTACCACCTTACCGTTGCTTCATGTTTTAAGTAAATGCATAGTTTTTCTGAAAAAGCAGGATGAACAGCGCAAAAATTAATAATACATTTTAAAAATTCTGGCAAGCCCTGTGAAGACTGAAAGATTGAATGAGCTGTGATTTAGTTTCATTTTCACAAAGTTAAACAGTCCTCTGCCTCTTTCTCTACTTCCTCTTTTTTTTATTTATTCTTCCTCTCCAGATGAAGTATTAGCTCTGAGGGAGCTGGTAGAGGACCTTCGCTCAGCGCTGCAGGGGAGTGACGCTCGCTGCTTGGCCCTGGAGGTGGCACTCCGACGGGACAGGAGCTGCAGGGTTCCTTCCCACTCTGACTTCAACCCCACAGTTTCAACTCAAGCTAAAACCTCCATCACGTTTACGCAGGGAAAACTGGTACCAACACACAGAATTAAAGGACAGTGCAGTAGTGCTGGAGGACAAGGGGTGAGGAGGGTGGGCAGGAGACGGGACATCAGGGACCCACTTATGAGGGAGCTGAAGCTGATCCGCTCATCACGTGACGGGCAGCTGGAGGAGGCCATCAAATTCAATGAGCGGCTGGAGGAGGAGCTGCAATGGGCGTACCAGGAGGTGCGCAAGCTCCAGGCGGTGGAGTCTGCCCTGAGGAAGGAGAACGCTCACATCAGGTTTGTGTTTTTAAAGTTAACTGAATGATGCTAAATGAAGAATGTATCAATAATAATTTTTGATAATCTCCATCAGGAAGCGGGCAGAGGAGGCCAGGGAGGCGCTGAGCTTAGGGCTGCAGAGGGTTCGAATGATCCAAGAGAAAGCTGAGTCTGTGCCAGAGCTCCAATCCAGGATCACTCAGCTGGAGACTGAACTGCAGCAGTACAGGTACAAACAATGTGTGTGGTCGTGAGTGAGTGGAGAAAAGTGGTCGGGCATGTTTATGCATCCATTTACACTTCATTTGCCTCTGTGCTCTGTTGATTTGAAATTCAGTGCACCAAAGCCAACAGCTTAAGTTACTCTTAGCCTTAATTCCAGTGTTGTTAACTTTTAACACGCACCCTTTGTTAATGTCTGACAAAGAGTCCTGTTCTAACCCTCCACAGTAACCAGATTATATTTAGATTCATTTCATTCACATCAACAAATACATTTAAGATAGTTCAAACCTGCTTTGAGGTTTGCCAAATGAACATTTGACATATTTTTGTGGGGCGACTGTAGCTCAGGGGGTAAAGCAGGTTGTTAACAGATCAGAAAGTCCATGGTTCAGTCCATGACTCCTCCAGTCAAAGTTAAAGTCCCCTTAAAGTTGGCAAGATACTGAACCCCAAATTGCATGTAATGGCTGATCCATCAGCATGTGAATGTGTTTGTATGAGTTTCTGACAAGCAGGTTGCCACTTTGTAGAGAAGCTACCTGCAGTAAGTGGGCAAATAGGTGAATGCTGACTAGCATTGTAATATAGTTTGAATGGCTGAAAGACTAATTGCTGTCCATTTGCCGCTGACCAATTTTTTCATTAGAAACAAATCAAGTGAGCTATATAAAAGGGATCACGTTAAGTGATGAGCTTTTAGAGAATTATCATCATTATTGTTTCCCTTATTTTTACAGTGTGCCTCTTTTCAGCTCATTTGTTTTGTTTTTACAGCCTGTAATTTTACTGTTTTGGTGCATTGCATCACTCTGGTCAGTCTGTTTTGAGCAGCTAGAGGCAACTGTTTGAAACTCACTGAATACATTTTCTGCCAGCTGCCCAACACCAAACGACAGACAGACAAAGTTAGTGACTAGCTGTGAGCATACTGGAGCATTCAGCAGATAAAGAGTCAAATAGTCCTCTCAGGAGTTGCAGTCGACCAAAGCAGAGCTTTAAGGACAGTGAATATTAGACTCACATTCATAGGGGGAATAGAAATGACTCAAATACTTAAATTGTGTCTGCTGAATGTGCTAATAGACAGCTCCATGCTAATACTGTATAAAGTGATAATATGTAAGTTTTGTGTTTGCAGCTGGTTATGATGCTTCCAAGTGGCCAAAGAAATCCATTATTTTTGTTCAAAAAGGTCTACAAATTAAATCCCATGTAGCTCCTACTTGACTTATACTGGAAAGGTTACAAAGTTTATCCTCTAAAATACCAGGCTTTTTACCACTGATTCTTTCTTTGTGTTTGCCTGAGCACCGTTTCCTTGCTGACCTGCAGTGGAAAGACAACAACACAAGCAAGAAGTTTCTGGCAGACAACCAGTGAATTTATCTAAATTAAGCTTTAAAATAACTTCAAATAAACTTAAGAGTATTTTCTTTAACAAAACCAAAACTGTGGATATTGTCCCCCGACTCTTACATTATCAACATGTTAGGCAGGCAGAGATCTTTTATGGCCAGTATGACCAGGGAGGATGGATACAGCAAACAAAACATGTTAAAGTGTCCATTTGGGAATCTGACTATTTGTTTTAAGATAGATTTGATTTTTAATGTCAAATTTGAATGCAATTTTTGCCCTTTAGATCAGGACCGAGAGAGGCTGGCAGGTGAATGCTAATGCACAAAAAGAGAAACAGCTGCAGTCCCCGCCTAACAACATCTGGATAATACTTTGACTAACAACAATGACAGTTCAGTGACTGGCTGAAGAGCAACACAATGGCTGGGATGTGTTACATAAAAAGCTTAATCTGTGCACTGCCTACAGCTTTAGCTAATTGCTAGTATGATTGAGGTATGTTCTCTGTCTCAACCACCCTCAGATCCCGCTGCACCTGCATCCCTGAATCACACCATCAACAAATGTACCCAATAAGAGCAGAAGACACCTGCAGCAAGACAGGTGAGTGACTGTGAAACTGGTGAATCGCTGTGTGTGTTCTGACTGAACTTCAGTTTTAACCTCCAGATATGAACAAGATTTTGCAGCAGTTCTGGGCATGTTTGTCAGGGATTTCAGCTTTTAAAGCTTTGTTAGAGACATATATTTCTTTTTGGCAGACATTTTTAATTAACATGAAAATAACAGGTAAAAAAAAGTATTCATTTATCAAGTGTTTCAGTTAGCTTTGAAAGTGAGCCAGTATGCGCAAAGCAAGGACCTGGAATTAGTTCAACTATATGGAATGCATATATTTTTAAAAGCTATCAGTTACACCTGTGCTCTCCTGCCACGACATGCTAAAATGTCTGTTGTAAGATCTATAGGACACATAGAACATTATTCATTCTTTGATGCTTTGCAACAGAACATTAAGAATAGCTCAGTTTTTTATTAGCAAAATTTCAGTCCTTATGGGAGCACATGAGAAGTCATAAGCAATGACATGTCACTGAAAGTGACTGCTTCCTCTGATAGAGGATACAGAGTGTCTGCAGAGAGCAGTCGAGGGGAGAGCCGCCTCTGATGAAGAGGAGGACAACAAAGGGATGAGGGAGGAAGGACGGCACAGCTCGTTGGAAGTGAAGAAGCACATCAGCCAAGTGCACGTCTGTGGCAAAGGGTTAGCTTACAGCCAACATACACACACACACACATCCAGTATCTACATTTCTTTAACCGTAAATGTCAGATTTCCCTATTTTCTTCTCATAGATGTCAGAAACATGTGGTCAACCAACTTTCCTCTCAGCATCACCTGCGTGAAAAAAATCACATCAGCACCTTGAAGGACAGTAGGGGGCACTGCAACTGGAAGGGACAAAACCAAGATCAGCCAGTGGGAAGCAGAGAGTTTGAAAAGGAAAAGGTAGGAGAGAGATGATGATAAGAGAATTATTTGAGATGGATATTTCAGTTGATGAAAATTCAGACTAAGTTACGAAAAGCTTTAGAGCTCTAGAGGCATGATGTTAGATTAGGTGAGAAGGTAAAAACATTAAAAAAAATTTATGTCCTATTTCAGAACTTAATTTTTATTTAATGAATAATGTTTAATTTAGCTGAAAACTTAGTTAGACTGTTGCCTAAAAACAAGCTTCAAGTTTCTGCATCCAGAGTACCTCTAGCACATAGAAACTGAACCAGAACTCTTTCAATGCCCCTTGCTCACATTTGTTGTCAACAGAGAAATGAAAGTACAAAAGAATGACATCATACTTTTATTATTCATTGTATTTGATTGTTCTCCTCTTATCAAGACAAACAAGGAAGCGAACAGACTAGACCAGAGTGATATATTTGTATCAAACAAGACAACCCTTCTTCCATTTAAATAAAACTTTGTTGTAGAAACATTAACTAGTTCGCTCTCTGTGTGTATAAGAATCCAATGTTCCACAGAAGCGCAGAAACTCAACTTTTCAACTCTCCTGAAACGGTGGCAACTGTTCACTTTTGATAATCTGTCATGCCAGATCAAAGGTCACACACAAGCATCCAGGAAGTTCCTCCTGGAAACTGTTTGGCAGACACTTTGAAAAAATACTGGGCTGGGCAGTGTATTTTACAAACCAGATGTCTACCATGGCAAATCAAAGGCTACTTGGTAAATCTAACTCTTGCCGCAGTAAGTCAGTAAAGGAGTGAAACATCTCATTAGAAAAGCCTTCAGTGCCATTCTTTGCTCTTCTTTCAATAAAGCTACAATATAGCGGATGCTATAGCAGTATCTAAGCTAATTTAAAGAGCCCCCATTGTTGCTTTTATACAAACAGTTGTTTTCCTTGCTGGTTGAACCACCTAAACCACACCTGTGGTTGCTGCAGTCGCTGATTGTTCCAGACTGGTGAGGTTCAAGTAGAGGTGCATAGCTTGAAGCATGACAAGACAGATTTGTAAGAACAATTCCAGCTGCCTTGCTTAGTAGATCTTTTGATGCATCTCACTCGGCATGTTTGCATATATTTGTTCCTCCACCTGTTTGCCAGAGGCCTGAAGAAGACAAGGACACAAACATGCGTCTGAAGGAAGAAAAGACACGTCTATCTTTGCTGGAGGAGAAACTCACAGATGCTCTCACACTGCTGCTGCAGCTACGCAACAAGGTTGACACAGAGCACATCAGCTCATATCATACACCTCATGCACTCACATGTGCCACTTCAACGCCATCTAGTGTTTATTCCACCCCGGTTAACTTGGAAATGCACTCCCTTTTATGTAGAAAAATGCTCTAATGCTCTACTCTCGCGCCTCTTAAACAAGCTCTGCAACTTTAACAGGAATTAGAATGTTAGTTCTTGTTAGCCAGAGCAACAATAATGCCTACTGTCTTCTAAGGCTAGCATTTCCCAATGGGGGCAGAATGTTGGGGGGCCACCAGAAGAAATATTTCTGAAAGGGTACATTGAGGTGTTTCTGTGGACTATTAGTGACTTAACACCAAAATTTACAACAAGATGAGTTAAAACTTGAACCTACATGCGAAAGAATCGATTTGCAACACTATAAATGCTGCCAGTTCAAATGAGATTAAATGAGACAGCAAAAACTCTTTTTGTCAGTGTTTCTTTCAGCTTTCTCTAGCAAAGCTCCATGCAGCTGCATGCTATCCAAGTATCATATATGAAATTTCCATTGTTTTTTTCAGTTATTTGAGGGAAACTGACACTCTCCTCCTATTCCCCTGAAATTGTTTCTTCCTCTGGGAAAGCGTTCATTTCTCCTCATGATACACATTGAACATGGAGCTAGAGTCATGGTTACAGATTTACTGGAGGGAACATCCTCTCTGTTTTCCTATAAAAGGAAACTAGCCTGTAGCATCCAGATACACACCGCAGACACACACTTTTCTTTAACCAGAGACCTGCCACCTGACAAACTTATCACAGTAACATCATCAGTGTCTTGATTCCAGCTGAGACTGCTCAAAATGAGCTTTATATGAGTTGTGTAATCCAGTCTAAACTGTTCATTACTTTCATATGGGGTTGTTTGTCAACAACTGCAGTAAAAAAAACCCCAAAAAAACCTGTTTTTCCAGAACGTGTCCCGCAGGGCCCTTGGCAAGATTGTGATGGATACTCTGGATGTGTGCAGTAGGACCGGAGATGGTAGGTCTGTTCTATAGCTTCCAGTTGTGCAATTATTCTTGTTTTAGCTTACTTGTTGCTTACATTATCCTTGGCATTTTGACATCTCCAAATCCAGGCCCATCTCAGGTCCTGCAGGTAGCTGACGCCCTCTTTGTCCAGCTTTCCTCCTGGGATCTCCTTGGAATCGAAGCAGATGATGAAGCAGGAGAGAACAGAGAGAAACTCCTGCTTCCATCTTCCGGATGTCAGACCAGCAGTGTCAACCCTCTGCTTATCTCATGTTAAATAAGCTACAACTAAGCTATAACTGTGGTACTTATTCCATTAGTTTATATTTTTCCTAGATTTTTTAAAAATCTTTGGCTTGTTTAAACCAATTTAATCTATATAAAGATTATTATAATACACTTTATTCAATCTCTTTATGTTCTATTTTGTATCAAGTTAATTTATTGATTAAATTCTTTATATCTAAGCCATTTGTTCCATGTGTAAAAGTTAAAACAGAGCTCCCACGTGATAAAACATGATATTATATTAATTGTTGAAGGTCAAAGTTTGATCTCCCTTCAGCTCCGCAAACTGCTGACTAAACAGTTTTTCATGTTGGTTGTTCAAGGTTGGATCTGGAGACACTTATGTTTCAACTTATATAATAACTGTAAGTGAGGAAACTTTAAGATATTGCATTAAAAATCCACACTGAGGTAGTTATTTTATGTTTGAACTCTACTGCAGCACTTAAACACATTATTAACTTAATGGCAACGTTGCAAATGTAAAGTATAGATTAAGATTTTATTTATTTTAACAATGGCAAACACCTTAGTATTAAAAAAAAAATTGAATTGAATTAACGCTCAAAAATGCAGTTGTGTGTGTTGATGTGATCAGTGTAGGGTTAAGTTTAGGTTGAGGTTCATACCTGCTACTGACTAATCACTGCTCAGCAAAATGAACAAACTTGACTTCTTTGATTTTGTCAGATCAGCAACACATTCACAGTAAAAGCTGACAAAAGCAGACACTTAGATGGAGAAATGGTATATGAAATAATATAGTCCTTTATTTCCAGCAATTTACAAAGAAAGCCTTCCTCCAGCCTCACAGAGGGAGGGCTTTTACAATGAGAACACACAGAGAACACACAGATCTCGGCCCCAGTAAGACTGAGAGTGGTTTTACAGCAGTTTCTCAGAGGCAGCAGAGCTGACTGAGACGGGTGGATGTTTGAATCAAAGCTGAACCTTGAAGTGGATTCTGGCAGCCTGAGGATCACTGTGTTGTCCTGTGAGTTCAGGGGCTTGAGGGTTTGAAGCACTGAGGTTAACAAGGAAGTAGGTGGGTAAAGGGTTTTAAAGGCCAGCTATTTTATACACAAGAAGAAACCTCTGGAAACATGAGGACAAGTAACAATGTGCCTTTTGTCACGTTGCACTTGTTTTTTTTCTGTTTTTCTAGTGTCTTTTTATGGGTTTAACTTTTCTTCTGTTGGTGTTTAACTTGAGACTAGACTTTTTTAGACGTCCTGTACAACCAGCCCAACGAGAGTTCACAGCCTCCAAGTCCCCATGTTTGCAGATTCCGGAGACCAAAAGCTTGAAACGGTTGCTACCAGCCCTCCTCTCCACTGCTGCATCATATAAAGTCATTATTACATTACACATTATAATCAACTCACTGTACATCTTTTATTAATCAAAGCTAATTAAAGAGACGCTACTCTGTGGCAAACCTACTTCCTGATTGGTTACTCTGAGTTGAGCTTGGCTCTGATAGGTTAAGGCCTTTCTATGTCTTATAAGTATGCTTTCCCTGTGTGAAACAGGGTGTGTGCGCATGTGTGTGTGTGAGGTGTGTAAAGACTGGTATTAGGCACTGTGCTATTCATTAGCCTCACCGCCATTCTATTGCGACATGCACCAAAAAGCTCCACTGGCCTTTTGCAAAGAAAACAACACAACACACAGAGAAGAGAAAACTGACACCAACAAGGAGAAAAGGAAAAGGAGCCAAAATGAAATGACAAAATAAACAACCTTATATATAGAATAAATATAGTATGTACAATTTGCTTTGTGTGATTCTAAAAATAAATAGACAAAGCATTACTTGCCCCCTTATAGAAGTATTCACAACTTTCCATTGACATAAGGGCAGAACGCTGGCACCTGCTCAGTAAGAGATCGGAGCAACAGACTGACAGTGAACAGATGGAAGGATGACACGTTTACAACAAGTCAAACGCTGTAGAAAAGAAGACAAAATAAACAATACTGCTGGTGGACATACGTGGTTTGAATCCAAAGGACACAGAGATGCACTGAGAAAGTATACAGCTAAGACAATCCCTGTGGTGCCCTCTGGTGTCCGTTTTGCAGATTACAGTACTGTGTTCATTTGACCAGCGTGGAGAAGTTGCCTCATCTTTACAGTGGTTGTTCTTTTGATGCGATTCATGACACAAAACAATAATCATAAGGAGTTATAAAGATTAAGGAAAGGAGGACAGGAATAGAAAATAATCACAATTTTAACTTAATCGACACATTTTTTTTAAAATAAGTCAGACCAAAAAAAAAAGAAAGAAAAAAAAAACATCTCAACAGATAAAATAATCAAGTTTTGCACATTCACACTATGTGCCCTGCACATCATGCATTCTGCTGGCCCCTGTGAAACAGCACTTCAGTCTGACAAACAATCGAATATGTCAAGCACCACATGCAAGTTTCAGACACTTTGCCTCTGGGCCAAGACCTGTACCTGGTACAGTCTTTCAAAATGGCTCACAACTTCCTTTTGCATTCTCCTCTGCACCTGCAAGCCCTCAAAGAAAGAGTCAGCTCAGCTCAGCTGCATTCAAAGTCTGGTAGCAGAAACAAAAGCACAAAAGCTACATCAAGATTTTGATCTTTGATTAAAAACCTTCCAGTTCTTTATTATCAAACGGTCAGCTTCTCCCCGACCAGGGAGATTATTATTAGTTTTTCAATCAATTTTGTCTGCGACAAGAAAAAAAAAATGGTCACACAGTTGATTTACAAGATGAATCTCTACTATTTACTCCTGTCTCATGACTGTGTACGATCATTTCTCCTCTGTGGAGAGGTTTACACTGCCACAAAAGAAGGGATAAATAAAGGCAGGGGGTGTAACACAGCTAACAGCTTTCTCCTTTTCGGAGTCACCTTTCTGCACCATCAAAGGTTGATGCTGTCAAGATACTTTGCTGTTGGTAAAATTTACTTGAGTTAAACTCCAGTGATCGCAGTGATTCCACTGAAATGAAGTGATTAACAACTAAATTTTGTTGTTTTATATGCTGGTGTTAGCAGGCCTTTCTCAGTGTTTGCTGACCGGGCCCTTAAACAGCTTTAAGTGCAATATTGATCTTCTTGGGGAATCTCAATGTAAAAAACTACAGAATGGAAGACTGTGTCACACTAAAAGGTAGGGTTTTGTCATAACTTCCTGTAGCCACTGTGACCGTGTAGTCACTGTGCTTTTTCTTATCAATTTAGTGCTCCAACAGGGTCTAAATGCTTCGTGAGGATCTAAATTGTCAAATCAAAGATCTAAATATATCAAATATCCACACAAAAATATCTGCAATCAGTACCTTTTTATCTGGTATCAGACTGTGCCAGCTGAAACCGAGTGAAGCTACTAAATGCACTTTAAAGTTTACACAAGCTGTATAGTCAGATGAGCTCTGCAGGTTGTTTCCAATGAGCTGCTACAATTTGAGCCTTTTGCCACTTACTGTAAGCCTGATTTGGGTAACACAGCAGCTAGTCTGCTCCAGTTGAGAGCTGGCAGATAGTTTCACACAGGGTGCTATTCTCACCTGGAGCAGCTCGCTGCAAAATAAGACCTCTGTAACATCCCCCACCCTCAAACAAACCCATCATGAGCTGCAGCAAACAGTGAAGTGTGTGTTATTGTATTTCAGGTACACTGACACATTCCAGTTGTGCTGCTATTTTTCACATACTATTTCCCCCCCCTGTTTCTGTGAGTTAGCTCAAACATAGAAGAAACTTTGCAGAATGGCAGGTTTTAGCGGATTTGGCCCGAAGAAAGAAGTTGTGCAACCTCAGAGGAATAAAGTATAGATTACTGTGTGAATTAACACACACTTCTGATGACTAAATCTTTTGAATGGGCATTCATTAGGACATTATGAACGACTGACAAAAATCATAGTGAAATCCATTATGGTTGTGGCTGAATTAGGTGTTTGTGGGATTGTGATCTATTCTCAGAATTGAAAATTTCTTATTCTTGATCCCAGAATTAAGGAGAAGTTTAACAATAAAAATCTAGTTCTGTTTCTGTTTGGACTGAAATAAAGCCATTTGCTGAAGGGAGCAGCAGCAAAAGGGATCCAGTCCCCCGTGGTAAAACTCCCCAACCCTGTTTCCTACTGACATAAGGCCAAAGGAAAACAGAGGTGATGGTTAGCCTTCTGCACTCCACTAAATCAGGAATTCAATCTGCCTTTTATATAGTAATATTCAATTTGTATACATGATATAGCACTTGGTGATTCAGCATTCTAGACTTGTCTGGATGTCATTTTTTGCTTTCTATTTTGATCTTGGTTTCAAGTGTCAGTTTCAGAACTTGATCTTTAAAAATGAAGGGCTAACATCCTCATTAAAAATAAGAGAACCAGCCCTGGGCATTTAAGAGATATAGATTCATATCAAATGCATTATTTACCAACAATACTAATCATTATGAGCAGTATAATAAAAGCTGAAGTAGTAGGACTGGGTTATTGAGCAAAACAAAGCAGAAGTGGGGCTGGGTCCATCAAGGGACATTTTGTTCAAAAGTTAGAGATTTGTGGGGTTATTATTATTATTTTTAAAGATAATTTTTGGACATTTTGCCTTTATTGGACAGGTAGATAGTTAAGAGGCAGACAGGAAACATGAGGAGAGGATATGACAAGCAACAAAGGTCCTTGAAAAGCTGGAACTGAAAGGGCAACGTTGCCGTTATGCGACATGCACAGTAACCATTCGGCTACCAAGGCGCTTCTGTGTTTCCATTGTTTCTAAGTTTAAACATTCTGTCCAGATTCTGGGCTGCTGCTGTGCTGCAGCAGTGCTGATATCCTGAAGATAAACCGCCACAGCCCAGCAAGTGCACTACACCATCAATCAGAGCCCTATGGGAGATTAGCCCTTTATTTGTAGACAATGTCCACCTCAGATAATGTTCAGGCATACGTGTGATATTTGTCACTGTCCGTGTGTGCATTTGTACATTATGGGATTTTTTTGTGGTGTGTGTGTTCTGTGGATGCATTCAGTTGCCCGTGTTAGTGTCTCTGTCTCCAATGAACCACCGCATGTGGAAGCAGAGGGCGAGGAAGCCGGTCCCCAGCAGGTCACCCAGAGCGGTCAAGTAGGGGATGGAGAAGTTGTCGGGGTCCATGCCACGGCCCCACATCCAGTGGACCATCCAATCTGCCAGGTAGAGGAGGATTATTACCTGAAAGAGGACAAAACAAAGGCTTTAATTTTTTCTTTGTTTTGCGGGAACTAGTGAGGCATTGCTCTTCTTCACAAGAAATGTCAGTAAAGTTTCATTTAAATAACTGTGTATGCACTGAAGCATTTGGTTAAAGCTGCTAATTTTGTCTGGTTTTGTAGTTTGGAGGTTTACCAAATGGTCCCTATACAGTTCTTTCGGTTGGTTCACGAGCAGCTCAGTCTCTGAACACAGAGGCTCTCGCCTCATAATGTTGTAGCAAGAGGATTTCTGAGTAATGTATATCAGGCCAGGACTTCCTCTGCCATACACTGCTCATTGTTCACAGTCTGATTAGCAAATTAAGACGTTAGGATATGGTCAGATGACATTGGGCTGATCAGATACCTGCATATGAATCCATATATGTTTAGATAAAGCTTATACAAAGCTTAATGGTCATCAGATAAAAGGCAGTGGGTTCTAATATGACATTTTAGCCAATGCATTTCGCAGCCAACTACAAACAGAAACTGGAACGATTCTATTACCGAACTCTTATCCCTCGCCTACAGACTCTGCATCCAATTCAGATCAGCTGTTTATGGAGATTAGGAGCAGCTTAACCTGCACAAGATGCTTCATAGATACAAAGTGATGCATATGAAATATCTCTAAGCCTGCACTAAAAAAAATGTGTGACCCCATCTAAATATACTATTGATACACTTGGTAACACCTGTCAAAGTAAAGGCTGATAAAGAATGTAAATGTAAAGAATGATATTATTACGTTTTCACTGGCAAACATAGTGGACATTTTAAATCTTGTTAGAGTACAACCCTCATTCAGGAAATTCAATTGTAATAATTAGATTTTCACTTCAATTTTTCATTTTCTGGACGTTTATTCTCCTTAGCTGCAGCTGAAGAATAAAGAGTTTGTTTTGTAAGTGTGTGTGTTAGTACCTGTAGTAGTGCAGCAACCAGGTAAAAGGTGATAAAGATGGGTGTCAGGGTGGTGTGACCCCCTCTCAGGGAGTTGATGGTGTAGAGGAAAACGAGGTGACCTGGGGCCACCAGGAGGAAGAGCACACGGGCTGAACGTGAGTTCACAGCTGGAAGAGAAAGAGAACCTGCTTTTAAACTGGTTAAAAGAGGTGGACCTCTTATGGAAACATCTGTTTTCCACGAGATAACAGAAAGAGAGCAGCAGTGGAGCAATCAACTCACAGGAGCCGAAGAAGGAGGTGCAGGGTGTGGGGCACTTCCTGGGGGTGGGGTTGGGATCCCCCATGGGCAGACCGTTCATGTGCAGATAGGTGGAGATCCGACTGGCCTGAACCGCAACCAGGTTACCACCCACACCTAGCACACACATGGAAAGAGTGTAAACAGAAAAACACGAGCTCAGTATCAACATGATGAGCCCAGTGTTGGTGGACGTGTGAATACAAGCTATCTCCTTAAATATGAAAAAAAGGATATCATCACTTCATGTTTCTTACTTTTTTATCTTAGAACATCATGGAGGCAGTGAGGAGGTGACATCAGCATTTATAGTTCACATTATAAAGGTTGAACTGATTGGTCTTCATTTTCTCTGCCTCCAGGGCCAAACACTCTATTTCCTCTGCTCTCATCTGCTGTAAGTTTTCCTTAATTTGGATCAACTCCTTAATTTTTGTCTTCAACTTGTCTGCAGCTGTGGCCACCAACTCTCCCCTAAAACAACTGTAAAGTTTCATCTTTCAAGTGATAATAACTCCTTACCGTTGATGACCGGGGTGAAGACAGCCATGCCAGCAAAGTTTGGGTTGGTGACGGTCTTATCGAGGATCAGACCTCCAACACTGAAAGACAGAGCAGAGGATCTGATTGAAATCACCTGTTTTAATGCATGACACAAAGATTTTGTGGTTAAAATAAGCTAAGTCCCTAATGTCTATGGGAGTAAACTGCATGCACCAATGTAAAAACATCAAATATAGGAGTAAAACATGAAATATTTGACCTTACAATTACTTATAAAAATGCCATTACATTTTGAATGCAAGGATTTTTAATTAATGGCAAAGTAAACCACTTATGTCCATGGATGATAAAGACATAGGGTATAAATTAAGGGTTTGTCATAACTTTAATTTTATTTGTATTATGTTTAGAAAATGGAGACAGATAGATTTGCATAAATAATGAGCAGTTGAGTAGATTGTGGCTGTAGTTAGTGTATATGCAGTTAAACAACATGAATTGACCCCAGTGTGCTCTACCTGCTGATGGCCATGGCGATGATGACTGGCTCCCAGCCGGAGTAGAGGAGTTCTCTTGTGGAGGGAATCTTCCTCGCTATCAGCACCCACAAGGGGCACATCGCCACAAACACGGCACAAACCAGTGGGTTGGCATAGTCATTGTACTCTGTACGGGAAGAACAGAGTTCAGAATCACACACATCAGTGATGTGCTGATGGACAAGCATTTTAAACAAAAATTTCCTTTTAGGCAAGATCACATTGTGTGTTTTGCAGTGACTATTTGAGGGATCTACTTTTTCAATGTTACAACTTTGATAATACTACACCATAAAGCACCATTAAAGGAAGTAAAATACAATATGTACACCACATTATATTTTGCTTCCTGAAACTCGTCTTTGCTACAATCAACATTAGGCCTACTCAGTAAAAAAGTGATGTCATCCACCACTTATTAAAATGTAAAATGGGCTAATTTAAGGGTAATTAGTGCAAAGTAACTGATTAGGAGTTTTTATGCAAAGAATAAAACTCTTATTTGTGTACAGAGTTATTGTGGTACAATTTTTATACATAATGTAATTGCTGTTAAGGTTGTCTTTAAAAGCACCACAAACTTAACAAAAATACACCTCAGTCACTTCAAAGAACAAAATCAGCTTTTGTTCGAGTGCTTCAGATGACAACCATTACATTAAAGTTAAAATTAAAGTCACATCTTATTCAATCTTTAAAATAAAAAACAAAGAGTGAATTTGATATTTTGACAAATGAAGACAGCAGAGAATAAATACTCCGCTTGTACAGACAACTGTATATTCGGAGTGACTGCAAGTCCCTGGTGTCGACTCTAGGAGGCAGTGTAACTACAATATTGAGACTACTGGACATAACTACCAGAAAAACAATGTTTCAGTAGACAGACCACTTACGTACACATGACCTAGACACCAGCTGTGTTTTTGTGTGTTTGGGCCAAAATAACCCAAATTAGCTCAATATAGTTCCTGACTGTGGCATTTAAAGTGAGGACGACTGTTAAGACAGCCAGACAAAGGGAGGAGCTATGGGATTACTCCAGACTCTGGTCAGGATGGCTTCATTGCTCCTGGGTGTGTCAGTGAGTGTCTACCCTTTGTTTGTCAGTGCTTAGGATAACATCACAGAGCTAACAATAGAACCAAGTAGCCGTGGAGTTTCTTACAATGTTACATAGCGATGTCAGGTGTGGAGAGCCTTCATCCTTATTTACTTGGCACAGCCAGACGAGTCACATTTCACACATTTCTACATTCTGCTCCCATCTATGATAACTTCCTCCAAGGTATTATAGGCTTTTGAAGCTGTATTGCAAATGTAGCAACCGTTATGAAACCATCACTGCAATAATGGATCTGTAGAAATTAATCTGTCTGTCAGACTAAAATAATCATGGAGGCTTAGCTGCTGTGTGTGTTACATTTTTTTCTGGCGATTAAGGAATAAGAAATTTTAATGTGATATCTAAATGAAGCTGTAAAGCAGATTTTTAAAAAAAAATACTGAATATTAATAATTTTTCTAATTATTTTTAAGAGAGTTGGGACAAATCAATTCAATACCAGCATCAGGTGATGAAACTGACATAACTAACTTATCAGATATAGTGCTGATGTCACAGATCCAGATTCCTACTTTCAGTTAAATTATGTGACAGTGTACATGTTCTTTTCTCTGTGCACCTCTTGTACAAATTTTTACTCTGAAAACTCTATTTAGAAGTTTTAACGATGCAGTTGCACAGAAATTATTTACCATTTACTTCACAATGCATCCTTAGTTCTTATTTCATTGTGATTGCCATGCCAAAACACTTTGAACACCCTCACCTGTTTGATTGTAAAGTTGTGATAAAATGTCTTCGAAATATATTTAATTTAATGTATTTTTGTATATTTTTTTAGTCTTTGTATTTGCAGATTTTCTGATTCAAGTATCAGAATCCGAAATGAACTTAAAAAAACTGAATTAAATTCCATCTCCCCTTTAAAGCTCTTTGGCCCTCAGCTCAGTAAAGTCAGTGCTTTATGCAGTGGGCATGTTATTGAAGCTTAACTGTTAACAAAGATTAGGCCTTCCCTTCACATACAGCTGAATGATCTCAAGGCCAAAAAAACTTCACTTAAATTTGGATGTAAGACAGATGTAAGCATCAAGTGCTTCACTTTAGATGCTAAGTGTAATACTTTCTTTCTCTGACACGTGTAGGTGTGTGTGTGTGTGTGTGTGTGTGTGTGTGTGTGTGTATTTGATTTATATTACCTAGTTCCTTGTACAGTCCGGTTGAGACACCTGCCAGCAATGACAGGGTGATCAGGTCTCCCAGGCTAGCAGCGATGGGTGTGGCCACATTGTCAGGGTTGATGCCAACTTTCCTGGACGCGATGATCACACCGATCATGATAAGCCCTGTGGGATTTTAGATCAGAGGACATGGAAGACATCTGAGGCCACAGTCACACACAGTTGCACATGTTTATGCGTGATATTCTGTGTAATAGTGGTAATGCTCAGTGTAACCATCTGTCATCAGGGTTCCAGGCTCTTACTGGTTGTTAACTTCAAACATATTAGAAACAAATGCACAGAGGCAATCAGATTGATCTTAAAGGTGTAGCCAAAGTTTTTCCCAGAAAAAAAGATTAAGGTTCCTTTGTTTTCCATCAGGATGGTTTAAGCTGGCAAAAACCTGAGGGTTTGTTAAAAGTCAGTGAGAGGA
The DNA here is from genome assembly GCA_029814765.1 of Acanthurus leucopareius. Classification (NCBI taxonomy): domain Eukaryota; kingdom Metazoa; phylum Chordata; class Actinopteri; order Acanthuriformes; family Acanthuridae; genus Acanthurus; species Acanthurus leucopareius. Next base: position 14,947,403 of record JAQMCX010000029.1, read on the forward strand.
CACGAAGCAAATAAAGCTGCTAGACAGACAAGATGTAAACTTAAAAAAAATTTACTGTGAAAGGAATAAAGCAGGAAATACCTATGTTATGCTTATCTATATAAGCTTCACCTTACAGTGTCTATCCTTGCTAACATAGCTCTAAGAATAGCTATGTCAGACAGCCGATCTCCTAATTGATGGATTCTCAAGACAATTTCAAAGGCATTTTTACTCTACAGATAAGATCACGCATCACGTCAAATGTCAGGACATCTACATGACAGATGGGACCACAGACATTTAGTGCTGACATTTTTGGCACCCAGTGATCTCTGACTTTTTGTCTACTAGCATATAGCTTAATAGCTATGCAATAGATGTCCATGATTTGCATGGTTCCTGGGCTTTTTTTTGCTTCAGGATCAAATGTAACAGATTTACTTATTTCTTAACTTTTCAACTTTATTTATCAAACATTTTGGTATCTGGCAAAAACTAATTAGATTGCATCAATCTAAGGCCACCTTTATGATTATTCGCAAGTATTAGCATGCTAAACTATGGTGGTGGACAAGGTTAACACTACCTGCTTTACATCAGCATGTTATTTATGTCATTGTGAATGTGTTAGCAAAGTTAGTATTTAACTCAAAACACCACTGGGCCTTAATGGGCCTACAGCCTGACAGCGCAGCTAGCATAGCTGTAGACTAGCAGGGTTATCAACTCTTATGCTTTATGCATTCAAGTCTCACGTCATTCAAACAACTCTTACACCAAAATACAGCAACAGACAAGATTTTACGTTCAGAATCTTCCTAGCATATTGATGCTCTAACCAAGTAAATGCTTTTTACTGTTGTTCCACAGTCTATGATTAGAGGCACCCCCTTTCCTCTTTCATTGGCTTATGTTTTTTGACTGTGTGTATGTTGTGAATTTACCATGTGAACCGTTGACTAAAGATCTAATTAACAATGTTTTAAGACTACAACTAAGTTTTTGAAGTTAACTGTGCACAACAGCATTAAATCCACTCTATGAAGCCATTTTGTCTGTTAACTTAGCTAGTTAGATGTTACTTATTCTAGCTTGGCTGACTAAACACTCATGATTTTTTTTCAGTGATGATAAAAACTATGAACAATGCGTCATCACTTTGTCTCTGTGCACAAAAATAAAGCCATAATATTCTTGATACAGGTACTCTCATCCTGCGCTGGGGACTTCTTTGGAGTCAATGTTTGTGCAGCAGAAATCAGGAATAGAGCCACAGTAACAAGGCCCCACCCATACAGCCGTCTGACTATATCATAGGTTAGACATAGCTGTCAATCATGATTTTACACACTCTTTTTTATCATCAAATAATTTATTAGAACCAACTGAATAAAAATGAACACCTTAACACATGCCAGCATACTTTGCTTTGTAGTTTTAGCCATATCTCATGCTTACATGGAGAGGCAGGATTCAAAACCTGTACATCATTCAGACAACAGGGGGTGAAGGAGCTGTCATGTTTTATTTCTTTTTAAAAGTCACTAGTTAAGTCAGTTACATTGGCTCCCTTAGGAGTATAGGACTTACAAACTCACAGGGAGGGGGGAGTCAAATATGATAAAATATATCAAATGTAATATATTAGGAACCAATCAAGAATAGCAGTGAAAATGAAAGCGCTACCATTCATGTAAACGTGGCTACTTGGTGCAGACAGTAGGGGGCTCTGTAAAAGAACCTGGTAACTCTGCAGCAGAGAGATTAAGCAGAGTTGACTTTTGAAAGAGCGCAACCCTGAATTAACCCTGCGGTGATCACTGCAACACCTGATTTTGTCTGAAACGACTCTCACTCAGATATGCCTGATGAGTAGCTGATTACACTGTGAACATCCCTCACATCCTGTGTGCTGGACATACCTAGCAGCAGAGAGGCGATGAAGGCTGTAGCCACGCTGGAGGCACACAGCAGCACCGCGTGGCCTAGCCTGAAGTGGCCCTCTGGGATCCAGCCGAAGATCACAGCAGCTATGGAGGCCAGGAACCCTACCACTGTGGCCTGAACCTGAACACACACAAGCATGTACACACGGAGAAGGTTCATGTAGCTATTGATTACAGTTAACATGTAAACCCCGGACATGAGACTATCACATTTCATCTGAGCAGTTTTTCAGAACCCATATAATGCCAGGTATTCAAACATGAAGTGTCACAGAGCGACTACTAACCCAACTACTAAAATAAGCCATCAAATCAAATTAAATCAAACTTTTTTTATTTATAGAGCGCAATAAAGGAATCTCAAATGTAACTCTCTTACTGGGAAACCACTGTAACCCAGTGTGAGTGCACAATGACCCTATATAGGAGGTTGTGTCAACACCCAGCCAGAGCAGGTTTTAAATGTTCCAGGAACTATGGACTCATAAGATGTTACATAACCACAAGCCTATATCAAAGAGCCGAGGTGACTGACTCATTGACCAAATGAAGAGTTCAATTTTGAGAGAAAAAGTGCTTAAATATCCAGAGAAATTATTTATACATTTAAATAAACATGATATTGATGCCAAGTTTGATGGAGTGCTAGGGAGTGACTTCTCTCTGTGACTCTCGAGAAGGTTTTGTTACAACTGTTGTAACGGAGCAACTTACACCTTCATTATTCTGAATGTGTGATCAGACGATAAGTGGAAAGACACCATGGAGTTGTATCATTAAGTTGTTACCATTACTGATTGCTTTGAATTTATTCTTTTCATAGGGACTCCAGTTATTCCATACTGAAGGACTTTTATGCACTGTGCTGTTTTATATAGCATCTTTGTTTTTTTTGTCTTTTTTAATTGTTTCTTTACCTGCCCAGTTAAAACAGATGCAACTTAGCTACAAGCTAATTCTAGCACAATTCCTTAAATTCATTAAATTCCTTAATACTTTCTGTAAAAAATGACCACTAAAAATAATAAATAATAAAAATGTTTCCCAACACAATTTTTCCCTGCAAGCTAATTTGTTAAGTGGATGGACACACACTCCATGATGCTTCACGACCCTGGAGGCCACTTCATCAACCTCTACAGATGTGTTTCAGTTACCTGGATGAGGGCCAAGTTCCCCATGATCATCTTCCACATGTCCTTGGCTGTGTCCATCTGACCAATATTAGCCTGAAAGAGAGACAAGCGCAGACAAGGTCAGAACATTATCATCTGTATGTGTGTGTGTTTCGGTGGGAGGGAGGCGGGTATGGCGCGTGTACATACTGTTGCCTCTTGGTCCCATCAGAACAATCAGATGTCAGTTCTCTGAACAAAGACACTCTGATCTGATCCCCCACCCTGTGGCCGACTCCACTTATGTCATCTCCCCTTACATGCACACAAACAAACACAAACACACACACACACACACACACACACACACACAAGCACACACACATACACTGATGGTCTCAAGTGTCAAGTGGCTGTGACCACAGTGGACTACTGTGTATCCAGAGCAATGATCCTGATGCTCATCCACAGTGAGAGGACACAAACAGAGGATCTCCTCTTCCCTTCCTCCTCCAACATTTACATAAGCAGAGGGAAGGGAAACATCTGGACGCATCAAAACACATGCCTGGAGGAGTGTCCGCTTAATGTTTAGGTTTAATAAAGTAGTCTAAGAAGTGATACAAACAAGACAGTAGTGAGATGTGTAAAAGTGTACATTACTAAATAAGCATGAATATGTATACAGTTTTATTTATGGGGTTAAATGCTTGGAGGATAGTTATATTTGCTGTACCCACCAATCCAAAAGAGTTCAGCCAAGTTATCAGCCACTTTATACGGAGGTAAATCTGCACCAAAAAAGTCCTTAAAACTGTGTGCACTTAATTTAAACATGTACAGCGTGTCAAAACCGCAGGAAGTCATTTCGAAATCTGGAATGGATGTTCACCACAGTCTGATGTTTGCCTTTGTTTCTCTTAACAATATACTTGCCTTACCTGGCCATTTTTTATTCTCCAGCAGCCTATCTGACTGTTTCTTTTTGTGCTTCTTACTGAAAGAAATTATAGCTGACACAATTAAAACATATGTTCTAAGTTACGACTGGATAATGAATTAAATCTAACTATCTCTATGCTAACAGCTATTAGATAAATAATAAAAAAAGTAGAATTTTTTTGTGTTAAGTCAATAGATCCTGTTTTAGAAATAAAGGATGTTACAAAAGCATGCTTAGCTATACATGCATCAAAGTATCACTTTCAATGGCAAAATAACAATTTCACCCAAAAAAAAAAAAAAAAATATATATATATAAATAAAAATATATATATATATTAGGGCCGGGAATTTAACG